>VWZF01003102.1:219853-249946 GCA_013396755.1 Sclerurus mexicanus
CTAGTTTTAAACATCTTGCATCAAAAAAATTGCTTACTTTCACACACCCCCTACATCAACTGCACAGGAGGTAAACATTTCCTTTCCTATTCTCTTTTATGCTTGGACTATCCCAGTTATCTAGATTTTGAAACATAAACCATACATCCACCTTTCTCAACTGGGGACATAATTCACAAAGTATAAATGTTTCTCTTCAGGCCTTAGTTTTGATAACTACAAGTAGACAAAGACTTAGAAATTTTATGTCCTCCTTTATCTTTCTGCTGTTTGCATTTGAGGTGATTTTTTGTCATCTTCTGGCTAAGAGTTCTTTTGATGCTGCCAAGCTACACTGGCCCTGAATAAACAGCAGTTCATCACAAACACAACACACTCTATGTGCAGATTGACATGTTATTCCCCTGCATCTGTCTCTTACTTAATAAATTACTGTTTTGGTTAGAAATATACAAATACTATTTATTCATCTACTCAAATGTGTCCATAAAATGCATCTCCCTCCCTGTAAGTTAAACTTAAACCAAAAAAATCTGTTTATCAAATGCTTTGGAAGTAGATTCCTTTCTGAGACTACAGATGAAGTTCTACTTTGATGCTTTCATAGCACCTAAAAATGAGGTTTATGCAAAATTCACATAGATTAGTGCACAGTCAGCTGCCAGTTTACCAGTGGATACTCAGATGTGAAATCTGAGTAAGGGGTTATGGTGAGGAATTATTGTGAATAAGATCTGAATGTCCAAACCAGTAACGTTTCTTTCTGAATATACTAGTATTGAGTAGATTTTCAAAAATACCAATATGTTCTTAGGCATGGAAAAGTTATTTAAATTATCCCACTCCTAACTGCAGTTAGAGCAATTAAAATCTATTCAAATAAAAATAAAATGAACTAGAGCAGATTCAAAACCATCTGAAAATCCCTGATAGCTTCTTATCTTTATTACCCACTCACAACCTACTCAAGAAGATTGGGAGGTCACAGAGAAGAACATGGACAAATCAAGAATCTAGTCTGCAAGGTGTTTTATGGCTGTACATAAAGTAAATATATGATCATTCTAAACAATGTCCAGTCTTCAAGCTTCATGATGCTTCACATTCTTGTATCCACTGAAAATGCAAGTAATTAGAAATTTTCTGTTTAAATCATGGGACTGAAATGTAAACCTCATGAAAGTGACATTGACTGGGATAATATCTGCCATGATTTCAGGCTGCATTTGGTACTGACAAAATGGTGGGTTGGGGAGTGCCAAAAATCCCGCTTTCTCCAGTATTTTGAGCAAGGAACCTCTTAAACTGCCAACAAAGCAAAGGAAAATTCCCATGTCACAACCATGGCCCCATGAAGAACCAATATCTGTATGCAGGGCAATCAGAGATTTATTTCTAGAGTCTAAGGCCAAGAGCCACTAGGGCATCATAGAGCAAGACTACAAATAGAATGGAACAAGATAAAACATTGACATGCTAGCAGTGGGAATGGTTATGACAACAAGGGTGTTGCATGAAATGCCATACAATGAAAGGTCGGTTCTGCCAGTCAGAGCAGGAACCAAGGATATAAATGGCCATGGTAAAGCCCTGGAAGGTGCTAAAATCTGAATCTGCCTTGTACCCTTTTCTTGTTTTGTTTGTTTGTTTTTTCATTAATTTACTTTATACCGTCAAAAGCAACACGGAGGAACTGATGCCGCAATAGGTGATCCAGTAGCATGTAGCTGTAAGTGGGAAAGTTGCCAGGTATGAATTGCTCCTCGTGGAGCAATTGGACTGGAAAGCTTCAAATTGAGACATGTTAATATTAACAATAATGGACCTAATACTACCTACATGATTACCTGATCCAGCTACTTAAGGTTTTTACCATTTCTTCCATGCTCTCAAACTTACTATAAGTATGTATTTCTTTCTTCCTGAGGTTCTCAGTATGTTGATGACTGAGGGAAGCACAAAGATTAACTGAGCAGGCTACCTGTCCCTCCCCACTGGGTATAAGATGAAAAGATCACATATGTAGTGCACGTTTTTCTCTATAGGCTTGGCCTTTGGACTATGTTGTTCTACATATATTCCTTTGGCACAAAATAGACCTGGCCAGGTGACTGTACCAGCGAAGCCTGCAGACAGCATCAACTTGGTACTGGCAGGTACTTCAGCTGTGAGTCCTTGCCTTTATCTAAAAGTGCAGCAAAAAGTTCTTGTATTAACATTCTTTCTATTTGACAGTAGAAATTAGGAATGGAGTTGCCTCCTTGTAAGAAAATCCTATCATAGCTAAAATGAAAAAAAGGTGGAAACCTCTTCTATGACCAGGGTGTCTCTAGGATGCTGATGGATGGATTGGAGGCTTATTCAATGCTATTACAGCTCTCAGGGTTCCCACAACTTAGAAATGTAAAATTAGCTACAGTGTTTTTCTCCTTAAAATGTCAGCACTAATAAACAGCGTTTTAAAAGATACTCCACAGAGGCTTTTCTCAGTGGGTTCAGCTGCCTGGTGCAAAACAATATCAACTGATGAGAGACTGCTCAGAGCAGCCTAGGAATGGGAATAGGTGTGCCAGCACCATACACCATATTGAAAGAAACCATCTTTAAAGAAAACATGAATTATTTGAGGATTGCAACTGCAAGAGGGCAAAAGATGCTTTACAGTGACATACAACAGAATACACTACTGAGGAAATTATTAAGGCACATCAAGTGACAAGAAAAATTATGCTGATAACATCCCATAGCCTGTTAATAAGAAAATCTGACAAAAAAAAGTCACCATCCAGCAGCATAAACCCCAGTTTCTCATTCTCTGACATGAGGAATAACATACAAGCTTCTTATATTACTATCACTAAGCAATAATTACTATTCAAATAATACCTTACAATGTAAGTTACTCAATTATCCCATAAAAATAACTTTAATAAGCAACAATAAATGTTTCTCATAAATTTTTACTTCATTAAGCGCATCCAGAAATTAAATACAAGGCAAACAGACCTTGTTAGAAGAATTGGTCAAAGAGTAAATTTGCTGTAAAATGCTGTTGACTAAGCTATTGAATAAAAGCCAGATCTGATTATGTCTTATCATGACCCTACTTCATCAATTTTTTGGTTGACTGGGCTATTAATCAAAACTTAAAATCAATAAATAATTTTAAAATAAACAAAGGTAATTCTATTATTGTTAGTTAATACTATTAATTTAGGTAATACTTTCTTTTAGCTCTTAGTTTAATTACATCCCTCCTCCCAAATATCCCTAAAGTTTACTCTTTTAAACTAATATCAACACAATTCCAATAATCCCTTAATTCAAACATTCAAATAAATAAGGGCAGTTGCAAACAAGAAAGCATTATAAACTGCCAAAGACTATATATTGAAAAACACGTAAACATACAGACTCTTGCATAGATTTGCTAACTTAAGTATAAACCAGTGTGTTGCATGTATTATAAATGCTTACAGAAAAAATGTTTCCTTCAGAAGTGAAAAATTGTGAATAATTTCACCTGTTAAGCTGCTACATCCCCACTGTAAAATATGCAGTTGATGAATTACTGTAGGAAATACAGTGACACAGCCAAACTATGACAAAGGTCGGTCAACTAGTCATTCTTACACTACTTTTCTTTCCCTTATTAGCAAGTGCTGGCTTGAGCATTAACTAACATTTGTGTAGTATGCAATAAATAAACAGCATATGCAAACATTATCAGTTGTCATAAGTAACCTAACACAAAAAATTGCAAGTATACCTGAAATGTATGCACTTGAAATAAATGGAATCTACCAGTAACTATATTTTGCCTAGTTAACAGTAATATGAGTGCTGGAGAAATTTAGTGTCATAACGTGTAATAAAATTCTGCTTTTTTCTTTTCTAATGCCTATAAATAGCTTAAGCTGTAATATAACAATATGATGAACATTCTGAAATTTACAAATATTTTTCTTACCATTTAGATAAACAGAATGAGAAAGTTAAAGAAATCCACAGACTTTGGAAGGATTTTTGAATGTGACCTGTTCAGTTATTATGTATTTTTGCTCAGAAATACCATTTTATGTTGGTTGTATGTTGTGAAACTTTTTCTCTGAAACTTGATCTTCTTACAGGAATCTCTTTTTTAAAATTTAATAGTTAACATAGCTATAAACTTGGATGGTTCTTTAAAACAAGCAAAACCTCCAAGAAATATTCAAAGAAAATATGTAAATTCTGTCTCTTGCAGTACTTTCTTATTCATGAAGCCAACAGCCAATTACCCAAGTGATCACTGCCAAGTGTACATTACACACACTTCTGACTCTTCTAAGCTAACTGTGTCAATATTAACCTGACCAAATTAAGAACAAACTGTCTCTTTTGTTCTTCACACTCCTCACATGGAGAGCACAATATGGCTTTTGTCAGAGGTGCTCCATCATTTTGGCTCAAGGAAACTGTCAGTACAGTTTGGGATTCGTTATTCATGGGCAGATACCCTGATGGGTCTAATGAAGCCTTTCTGCTGACAACTCATTTGCTAAAAATACCCAACCGTCACAAAATATAAATGAGGAATATCGTATCCCATTACAATTTTCACAATTGATGCCATTATCACAATACAGAAGTCAGTACATATTGCTTCACTCTGCATTCTCTTAATATTTCATGGTTGGTACTTCTGCATTCCAGTTTATTTCTATATGATCACTGATAAAACTTTATGACATACTTAAATTGCAATATAATAGGGTAAACACCAATGTTATAGCACACATGCAGAGCTAACAGTCTGTGTGCCATTTGTTGTAAATCCAGCTAATTACTAGAGGCCCCCCTCCTTAAAAAAAAAAAAAAGGAAGCAGAAAATTATTCATTTTTTAACAAAAAGTTTTCAGGTAAGGCCACTAAAAATTAAAAGAAAACAGTGTGATGTTTATAAGACTTCAGGAATACGAACAAGTGTATTTGTTGTTTTACCTCTTTTTTTTCCTAACACCACCAGTGAAAATTATCTACAAAAAATTCACTGTCTTTTGTGTAAGAGAAGACTGCATTTTTCTGTTGTGCATTTTGATGTACAAAATAGCAGCTCTTCTACACTGATATTTATCAGTCTTCTGAAGATAGCAGCTAATTCTGATTTCTTTATGTATAAAGCTTCCAAAGAGAAATATGTATTACATCCTAAACAAAAGAGCAGGAGAATGGGCATCTATGAGCTTTGCTATCTTGCTTTGTAACAACCCGAGTCACACCTTATGTTTAACTTAGACTTGGAAAGGATTTTGAACAGGAAATACTATAGCATTGTGAATCACTACATAGGGTATAATGCAATGAATGCTTGTTTAGAACTGAGCTCACACCCCTTACTACTGGTGATGGCTGTGTTCTTAGAGTCTATTATTTTCATTAAATTCAGAATAACTGAAATAAAAAAGGCAAAAAGAACAATGATAAAAAAATTATCATGCTTTCTTCAATGAACATGTGTTCAGCCAGGTTCACACTCTAAACAATGCCTTTTGTACAGCATTGGTACATTTTATCATAGTGTCTTAACCATGACCTGCTCTTTATGAATTCACACTGCAGCTAAACAGGTTTTATTTGCATTTGATACAAGTACAAATTCTGTGTATTCAGATTCAGGCTTATCCATTTTAACATGTGTCTAACTAGAACTTATAAAGATGTCCATGTTTTATGTGTATTTAGCACAGCACAAGATTTCCTGGAAAGACTGGAAAGTCCCAATTCATTCATAAAACTTTAGATATAAAAATGTTGTTCAGCTAAACTGCCGAACTGCAGTTCCATTATTCCCCATTTCCAGAACTAGCCGAGATAGCTGTGAATTTAGCAGCTGCGGTACAGTATCTTCATGCATCTTAAAGGACATTATGATATCCATGTAACATAAGGATATCATAATGGCCCATTTGGCTTAGAACATTCTTCCTCCATGTGGAATACCTGCCCTCAGCATCTGTCACTGCCACCCACCTGAAGGAACACAAACTCTTATCCACAGGCGTGGCAGACTCTCCAGAGTGCTGAGGTGTACAACTAACTGTCTGAAATAAAACAGTCAAAAATGCTCCCTGGTGTTAGTGGGGTCTGTGCACAAGTACTTAAAGAATGTAACAGATCAGAAGGGCTGGAGATGAAGCCCAAGGCACTGCCACTACTGCACAAGATAAATATTGAGGGCATAGGCTAAAGACATTAACATAGGCAATGGTCTGCATACTGTTTCATGTGCACTGAAATGACATAATATTAGATTGTTGTGACCTCAAAATCTAGAAGAAAAAGTTTTGCAGCAGCATAGGAATCAAAGAATGGATGTACGTCATCTAGTCCAGTGATATAAACATGAGAGTGCTTATTTATTTACATCTTTAAGGGAAGAAACTCAAAGTGCTTGCCATTTGTCTCATTGTTAGTGGATGTTTTCTGTAATAAAAACCCCATGACTGATAATGTAAAACTGCCACTTTAGAGCATTTTTGGCAGTTGAAGGCTAAGTAGTTTCAATTTGGTAAAAATGCAAAATAGAGCAAAACACACAGATGTGATTTTCAAGTTTAAAGGTTTAAATGCCACCTCTTTTTCCAAATGTGTCTTTCAAATTCTGCCTCTGTAAAATAATGAAAGGGACAAAACTTGCAATCTTAACAGTATGACTTTTGCTCCATGTAGGAAAATACAGGGAAATGTACTTGCACTATGTTGAAATGTACTCCCTCTAGATCATTTAAAGGTTGAAATAAGTATGTACATAATTTTCTGGAGGAAACTGCATGCAGAGGAAAGTCTTTTATTTTGAAACTATGGGTATCCAACACGTAAAAGTAATGGATCTCCTTATACACCACATTTACAAGCAAATATCAACTATAGAAAATACACACAAAATGTGTGCAAAGCTAAAAGAAAGTATCTTCATACCAAAGTACAGTGAAGTTGTACACAACCTAATACACTATTTACCTCAGAAACTTAAAGAAGAAAAAGAAGCACTGTTTCTTATTAATCTATAGGCCACCTGGACATAGGCTATGATACACTTTTTTATTCTCATTTTTATTATTCTGCTTTCTGATTCTAGATTAAAAATTTTCATCTGATTTTTCCATAGCTTGTAAACCAATTAAAAATACTGACAAAGACACAACCTACCACTTCATTTACAAGGTTCATTTAGTCACATACAATATTTGATTTCACTGTTGACTGATTAGCAAGTGGTAACAAGCAAAAGGCTGACTTTTGAATTAAAGGCAGACTAATGAATTAAAACATATGAAACATCACAACCATATATATACTGGCCAGGAGCTGTCTCTTTTATCCAGCTAAGTCTCAGGTGTAAGGTTAATGTAATAATTCATAGCCTACAAAATAATCCCCATGCAAACATGATAATGCAAAAACACATTTCTGGCTGTCAAGAAAATTTCTGGTAAAATTAATCAACCATTCATCCATTCAGGCTCTTTGCATATCCTTTTGTCAAAGAGGGAATACTAAGAGATTTCTTTCGTCTTCCACGCACTCATTGCAATGGTTTGTAAAATCCATCAAGCCTGAGTTGATTTATTGAACTGTCTCTTTGCTCAGCAGTATAACTATAGCAAATGAACTGGTAACTTCTTAAAAAACAGCAGTAATTCAACAATATCTAGTTTATTTCATTCCTTCTAACTTCAGATTAGCAATTTCTTAAGGGCACTGCCTTGCATTCTTTAGTTCTATCTGCAATTTTACACCAGCATGTTTTGTTTCTATTTCCCCCCTTTTTTAATATATGTTTTGAATTTGACAAAGGCATTTTTGATTTACAGCTGATACTAGAATCTACCTAAATCTTCACACCTTCAGGCTAGCTAGTATGCTTCTATTGCTAGTCAATAGGGCTTTCAAATTTAAATACAATACTGCTGTGTACTGTTATGTGAGCCATCTTACTCATTATGCTATGAATACTGAAAACTAATTACTCACTCAGAGTCCCCACCTATTTCCTTAATTACGTAGACAACTTTGCATGCATATTCTACTATTTTTGTATTTATCTATTCTCATCACTAGTAATGAGAATGTTTATAAAAAAAATAGTTAAGGCACAAAAAGAGATATGCCAAGCCACTTGAAACACTATTTAAACATGGATTTTATCACTAAGCATCGTCCATTGAACCCCATGAAGCACATTTATCACTCACCAGCTTTGCATTTTTCTTCATAAAGATATATGACCTTTGCCTATTAAATTTCATTAGCAGGGCACCATACAAAGCTCCTCTGCAGATGACAGGATAGAAAGCTAAACAACCTCGCCTGAAGGATTTGTGAGAACAAGCCCATCTTCAATCTTTGTCCCTGGGAGGCACTTCTAACACCTGCCAACCACAGCACTATCATCAGAAAAACATTTAGAGATTTATCTTCAGGCTGGTGATTATAAGAGATAATTTGTTTGGGGTATGGATAAAGTTGGTCTAGCATAAACAAACTACAAGCTCAAATTATACGACGAACCTCATTAACTATTGATTTAACCACTGCAAATCCATGAACAAATGCTGTATCAAAATGTTAATTCTTCATGAAAATATAATCAAAGAAAAAACAAAATGCCAAGGCAGGATGGCAGTCTATTCTTATCTCCACTTTCAATGGTTGCAGTTTAAACTGGAAATGGAAGCTTGCTCTGTCATAACAATGACGTACTATTGCCACTTTCCCCTGAACAGGAAGTTTTGTCTGGTAAAAGGTGTTACATCTCTTTAGTTGCTGCCACTCCAGAGGAATGAAACAGTGCTTTCTCTCCTACTTTCAGGAACACTTTATTTTGGAGACAGCAAGACTAGATGTACTACTAAAAACACTTTCAATAGCAAGAAGCTAGCAATATTGTAAATAGATATCATCACAGGCAGTCTGAAAAATTATGTATACATTAATACCTTTTATATTATGCATATCACACATATCCTCTGTGTCCATAACAGGAAATAACTTGCTCCTAATATTTGAAAATTATTTTCACTCAAGTTAATAATAAATCATCAATCTTCAGTCAAGAGCATATTTAGAAATAATATAGCTACCTTAGTCGTGAGGTCTTGTTTTTGGGTGAGTACTGTTTGTAGTTTTTTCCTTCTTTTCTGATATAGTGGAAACCAGTCCTGTCCTCTCTTTGGTAAAGGAGAGAAAAAAGTGCTGTCCCACTTCCTATTGCAACCCAAAGGGAAGAGCCAGCCAATGTTTCCACTTGATGTTGTTGGGATATGACCTAGCAGAGTTCCACTGCACCATTGTCTCTGACAGCAACCCTGTTCCTTAACATTACTACTGATAAGGAAAGCTTATTTCTGTACAGAAGGTAGAAGGAAATCCACAGTTCCTCCTCCAGTGTGGAATTCTAGGCAAATGGTTCCGTATGACTGGTACTTAATAACAAAATACCAACATTTTTATAGACTGTAAAAACAGTAAAAACGTTTCAGATGGAACTCCAAAACCTGCAAGTAAAACAGTCAAAAGGAGAAGAAATTTTGAAAATATTTTGTGGGATGACATCTCTCAGCATCAATTGCTTCTGGATGGGAATGGTATTTAATGTGAAATTATTAGTTCATCAATGAAAAAAAGAAAAAGACAAACCAACCAAATCTGCTGAGGAATACAGTTTCTGTTTGTTGGTTCAGTTACCAAAATTTCTAGCAATTTAAAAGCCCTTAAATTCTCTAAGATGTTTAAAAGTTAAATGGCAATTTTAATTTTTTCTTTTTAACTTTTTACCTTTTTTTTCCATCACATTTACTTTCCTAATTTATGCAAGCAATTCACAATTTCACTTCAAGAATAAAGCACAGTTACTTAATTGTTAAAGCTATTTCACTCCATACATATAGATGGAGAAATGATGTTGCAAGATAATTGATAGAAAGTAAAATATCCTGCTTTGAAAATTATCAACTGATAATAAATCTTTTCAAAAGAACCATTTGTGCAGGATTCAGATCTATCACTTTTAATATACTAAGATACTATTCACTAAGTTGTGAATATGTCAGTTTTGGATTGTTTCATCAAATTTTAGTAACAGGTGATGCCTTCTGTTTGATCTAGCTACATCTTCTGCTTTTCTAAAGGGCCTGTTTGATTCCTCTCAGTCTTTCAGTTGCAAACTATTTTTCTCAAAAACTTTACTTCTTCCATTCACTTTCTTGACTTCAAAATACTATTGTCCCCTAAAAGTTTTCTTCCTCTAATGCTGCAAATTCTTGACTTACATTATTTTTTACTTTTCCTGTTACCTGACATGAACTCTCTTACCAATTCCTCATCCTCCTTCCTATTACAATTAAATTCTCAGCAAGAACCACTCATGCCACTCTAAGAATTTATCTTTAGCTAGTTTTTTGCTATTGCCCCACATCTCTCTAATTCAAATACAGTTTCCATTTGAGGCAAAATGCTCTTTGATAGTACCGCAATCTTTTTTATACTTTAACCCTTTGATTCATAATACAAGTTCCCTCTCAGCACCACAGATCCATGGGTTTGAAATACTTCAACCTAAATGGGATCTCTGCCTATTGAAAAATATAAATAGTAATTATTATCTTTAGGTATTCGTTCTGTAAGCCTGAATGAATAGGCCAATTCAGAATCACGCAAAGGAGAAGTTAATGGAAATCCTCTCACTGACTTCAGAGAATTTGGCACATGTCAGTAATGTACATGCAAGTATTCTCCCAATCAGTTCTAATACACAGAAAATACTCAAACTATTTCTTAGGCAATCAAGTTTCATAAAAGGCCCTTCTAGGAAGTAAAAGATTAAGTCAGTTTTGCACTGTATGCTAAATCACTGGCACTTTGCTTAACCACCCATGATGACTTGTCAATATGGAGTAACTGTCATCTGAAATAAAGAGGAGAGGAAACAGAATTAATTTTCCATTCAATCAGTTCATCTCTCTGCTGGGGAAGCTGAATACCTTCCTCCAAGACACATGAACAAGAAAGGATCAGTGTATTACCAACGGAACTGACTTTAGTCTCATCTGCACTGGCTGTTTCTGAACTAGGAACTAGGAATTGGATAGAGATGGTCAAATGCTGTACACTGAACTTTGTTACCAAAAAAATCCCAGTCTTCTTACAAAAATGATTAGGAATTCAGTTTCTTGTAATTAATTTAAGTTTTCCTATGAATTCTTCTAATAAGCACTTACAGTTATGCAAGCAAAATGCCTTTAGCAACTCGTTTGTTAAACAGTCAGTTCCTTCCAAAGACAGAATAGGAGTCATTAGCAACACAAGCAAAAACAGGATAAAACTAAGTTCTTTGCAGATGCCTGTCGGGGGACCCACACTGGGTTACAGTGGGCCGAAATCAGCTGTGGCACCCTTGTCTCTGTTTTACATTTACAGTAGCTAAGACTGCAGCTTCTACCATTGAGATAGTTCAAGCTTCTTTACATACAAGCTGTATGTAAAGCAGATTTTGGATCTACAGGACTGAGTTCTCCTGAATACCTGCTTTCTTCAGGCTGTATCCTTCAGAAAGTTGCACTCCACTCTCCCACTAGACAAATAAAAGTGCAAAGAGGCGCAAAGCAAGACAGTACCCTGAAACCAGAGTTAACCACTCTGAGGCACAAGACCACTGCTGTGATGATATTGGCATGTAAAGGCTGTTAAACAACCACAACCCAAAAGAACTGGAATGTTTCATGTTTTTCTAGTTTTACTTGATACTTACACAAAAGCTTCAATGCTTAAAAGAAATTATGATTATGTGAAGAAAAAAAAAAGTGGGTTTTTTGCTAAAAAACAACAGTACAGTCATTTTGTTTGGATCAGTAAACAAAAATGTGCTCTAAGAGTTAACATTACAAGAAGAATGGCATGGAAAATCATTCTTTTCCAATATGCTCAGCAGATAGGCCAATTAGCTTCCAAAAACTTCTGTTGGTGCTGAGTGTGTTGGGTCAGTACCATCTCTGCAGTATAACACAAATTTGAAATCGGCTTTACCAACTGCTGACAACTCCACACTGTGCACTAGTGACTCCAGCTAGCACAATTGACTCTCCTCCCAGTGTGGGACCCCATAGCTGTGGGGCTTCTCAGAGATGCTAGGAAAGCTGTAACAACTTATAGTTTCCAAGTATCATTGTTTTTAGATGAAAAGAGAGCTTTGATGCGTAAGTATGTGCATCTCCTGACAGGGGAATGGTTGGGCCCTGTCCTCCTAATTGTGGGGGGGAGGGGCCATGCTTATGTTTCCACAGGAGCAGGTCGACGATGGATACCACCCAGACGAGTGAAAATCCACCAGGAGAATTCTGCTGAATCCAGCACCACCAAAAGGAAGCAGTCCTCCAGTAGTATCGCCTTCGGAATGATCCTGCTTCTCATGTCCAGCATATGAGACCGACTGATCAGAAAAACTCAGTGTCAAAAGTCACTGCCACATCTCCTCCAATTCCAATTTGTTTAATGCTCTCCAGACAAAATATTTGGCTAAATCTGGTCCAATCTGTTCAGTTGTGCCAAAAGTTTCCAAACAATAAAAGCATATCTGGTTTTTTAGAAAATAAAAAAGGAGGAGATGTTGGAGTTAGCTTAACAGAAGAAGTTTTCACTGTATTGTAACATGAAGTCTTTCTAATTAGTATGCAAGCCTTGGCCAGGCCAGGTGAGGTCCCCTGATTGGCCCTTTGTTAACCCCTTCCCCATTCGCTGTTAAACCTTTAAATACCCTGACCTGTACTCAATAAACGCTCTCTCTCTGCACCCTCCCCTGTGGTCTCCGGTGTGTCTCTGTCCCGCGGGACATGTCCGGGGCCACGTGGGCGAATGGGGGGGGGCGAGGGGGAGCGCTCCCCTCAGCTGCCGCAAATGGTGCCCCTGCGTGAGGAAATTGACCGATCTCTTCTGTGAAAAGGAGGTTATTTAACTCAACAGGAATTCAAGTGTGGAACACGGCTGGAAATCCATGGCCCGGCGGCAGCCCCGAAGCTCAGCGGTTCTGAGTGTCCACAGTTCAGCAGCTGTGGGACACGGTCAGCCCATCTCGCAGGCAGAGGTGGGTAGCAGTTTCGGGGATTTCCCTAACCCTTTAAAAAAATGGGAACTTTTCTCTCCAAGACAGAAAAAGAGAATTATCGCAATTTAAAAAACATCTTAGCTAAGAGTGGTAAACAACCTGATAAAAATGCATTGAAATGCCTTTCCAAGTTTATGGCAAAAAGTGACTTTACAGTTCCCTGTTGTCTCACCGCCAAAAAGTGGAAGGAACTGGGACAGAAACTGTCGCTGTCTGTAGATGCAGTAAGCGATGTTACCTTAGCATGGGAACAAATTTTAATAGCGTTAGAGAATCAAGGAAATTCAGCGGGAAACGGGCATCCTGTGAATGCCGCCGGTCAAACAGAAAGTTTCGGCTGCACACGGACCCCTCCCGGCCCCGCGTGGCCAGGGACGGCGGGAGGGTGTTCGCCCCCCTCCCCGCCGGCTTCCGCACGCGGCCCCGACGTGCCCCCCCCCGGGGGCACCCAGCACCGCGCACACCAGTACAGCTTTCTTCCAGGCACTTGAATCTCGAGTCACACCTAAACATTTGTTTACGCTCTGCTTCACAAATGCAGTCATTCATTTTGACTGAAGCACCTTCTTAACATACTAGGGAAAGAAACAAGTACTTCTCAGCAATGTCAAAGCAAAATTTCACCCAACAAAGCAAGCAGCTTATTTTCAAAATTGTACTGCTACAAAATGGCTTCACTGGTGCCTATTGATAATTTAAAGTTTCAAAACTAAGGTTTTGCATAAAAATTTTTATTACATTGAATTTGTGTTGTCTGAACATTGAAGGAAATGAAATAAAGATAGGGTTGTCAAACTGCTAATATACTTCAGGTAAAATGTACTTAAAATGTATTCAGATCTTCAGAAATAAAAAAATTCATGAAATAAAAAGTAAACCTTATTAATTAGGTCTGTAATTAAGGCTTTCTATCCTGCTGGCTCATTTTTAGAATTCTCTCACTTCAACCTCTGTGAAATGAACGTCTTTTAATTCAGGACCTCATTTATTTTCTGAAAATATTGTTAAAAACATGAACATGTAAATGAGAAAGCTGGACTCCAAACACCATCCAGTCTTCTTAGAAAACACTTTAAAAATCCATATGGATAAGGGCTTTACCTCTGCTACACTGTGCATTACACAACCATCTATTGCTGAATGCTAGAGAGATGCATATAGTGGAATGCATTATTATGCATATTATCAGAACCATGTAGTAGCAGCTAAGTAGTAAAGCTCTTTTAACAATGTGCATGTTAAAAAGTGCATTTACTATATTAATCTAGTTTTAGCTTCTTGCAACTCTGCTAAGACAACACCAAAATAAACAGCAGTATCACAAACCTACAGCTCCTTTGATGGAGATACTTGTATCACAATCCTTAAGAAAGAGAAAACTTTAAATACCCAAAAGATACTGAGACACAATGGTCCAAAGCTACAAAAGACACTGTCTTACCTCTCTTTACACTAAACTAACCCTTCCATTCCTCTCTCTTACAAAGGGAGTTGACCATAGCTCTGCTGTACACTTCAGGAGAACAATATTCCATATGCAAGTTGTGGTTTACCTTCATCACTTAACCTCCACCAGAATCTAGAGGAGGAGTGATGAGAGGAAATAGGACAAGACACGGCACCATTTCCACCAACCTTTTAGCAAACCGTTGTTTACAGATATCAGTGAGAAGAAAGAGGATATGACAAAAAAAAAATTGAGAATAAAAGGAGAGGGGAGAAAAGAGGGTATCCACAAGATGGGCATGAGTTTATACCAAAATAATACTTAAAAAGAATTCTCTGCTTTGTAGAGTTCATTACATAATTGAATAAGACATTGAAAAACACAAGGTACAGGAAGAAATAGGAAACTAAGTATGTGCAATAACAAACATTGTCATCTGCATATAAATGTTACAAAAAAGTCTAGATTAAAAGACGTTAAAATCTCATCACTCTACCAAGCTTTAATCTCTATTGTTCACCCACCAGATGGTGCCCTTGCAGCATCCACAAACAAGCTAAGCCCATCTCTGCCGCTGTCTACAGACACAGACACGTCATTCCATGTGTTCCCATACATGTTTCTGAAGGGACAGTTTAGCTGTATCGCTGACACTTGAACTGTTCTCAAAAGGAGAGTTTTCAGATAGTTCTTGGCATACAGATTTTTCAAAATCTCATTAGAAGTCTGACTAATTTTAGTAGCAGCATGATCTACAGGCCATACCTCCCCCTATGGCAGCTGGTATCCACTGTGGTATATGGATCTGTGAGCAGGAGAATGACAGTTTGGCATCAATTAGGAGAGCACACAAACTCTTAGAAAACACTGGAGATTTATTTTGTTGCCTGAAACATGGTTTTTAACCTGGAAATACTTCATCTCTGCAGAGCTGTGTATTTCTCCCACAGTGATGGAGAAAGCTTTGCATCTGTTCAAGTTAATGTGTTCCTGTTTGTCTGCTCACATTTAAACTGGAGGATACACAGCATTCTTCAAAGCTTGATTGGCACATGGAAGTAAAATGTATATTCAGTGTTAATCTCCTAGTCTATTACTGTCTTTCATAATCTACATATATTTTACAAAATTCTTTAGAAAGAAGGGCTGTCAGAGCAAATGATGCATCAAATTCAAACAGGCCATCAAGATTGCTAATGGATTTTAATAGCAGCTATTACAGCATAATGGTATTTTCCCAACAGCTGTTTGTTTATAAAATTTTCAGTTTACAAGACCTTTATGTCCAATCCCAGGAGACATCCCTCAATTCATTTATAATCATTTGGATCAACCTACATGTAAATGCTGTCTTATTCACATTGGGTGTGATTGTATATGTGTGTAACACATGAGCAACTATCACAGCAATGAAAATGATGGGGAACTTTAGAAGCTAAACTAATTAGTGTGTATCTTCTGACTCTTGCAGCAAATAAACGGTTTTCATGTTTCTTCTCTCTTCCCACTCTTGAATAGTTCATTGCAACTAAGAAACTACTCCCTGAGTTATAGCCTATTTTATGTCTCAGACTGACATGTGATTATTTTTTTAATTCCATGTAGCTACGCCTTTAAAACATAGCACATAACTGGTCATAACTGGGGCAACTGGCCAGCAGACAATGGCACAATGTGGTCTGCAGAAGTGATGGACAAGCATTAAAGCAAAAAGATCTTGACAGGCTTACAAAGTTTGATCTGATATGGAAGACCTACCAGACACAAAACCAAAAAAACCCACATTTTTACAAGTTTGTTGTAGGGTTGGGGTTTTTTTGTTTGGCTGGGTTTTTTTAGTGGTGTTTTGTATAGTTTGTTTTCTTTTTTTGAGTTTTTTGTTTTGGTATGTCTTTGGCTTGGTTTAGTTTTGAATTTCTTTGTCCGGTTTTTTGTTTGATTTGGCTTTTTAATGTATAATTAAATATTTTTTGATACCTATTAGATAGGAAATCAGGAAAAAATATGAAACCAGGACCCTAGCATGCTTTTACCATTGAGTCATGGTCAGAGTTGAACTGTATGAAATGAGATTGTTGTTTTTTTTAAATTATTGAGAAGATGACTAGTAATGGAAGCTAACTAACTCCAAACTAAGCAGAGAAATTGTTTATTTTATTGAATGAGTTTTTCAGACGTTGCACACTTGCACATTGCTGTTTGTCCAGCTCTTTTTCTGATTCTCAAGCTGCCTATGTAATATATGTAATATAAATTTTTGAATAACAACCTTTGAGTACATGTACTAATGGATAAGTTTTTTTCTAGAAACATCTAGACCTAAATAATTTCACTTCCATATTGTCAGTAAATACCCTACTAACAATAAACACCAGAGAACTTTTGAGGATATAGGACAAGACAGAAAAATCACACACTTCACCTTAAACGATGCCCTCTTTAGACAGCAGATGGCTCCAATTTTCCACAGAAGGCTACCACTAAAATTCTCAGCAAGACTGTCATTTCCATCATATAGGAATAGGGGACTTCTTATGCAGTAAACAGAATACAGATAAACAAGCTGTTAAGTGGATACTGTTTGTGAGTAGCCATCTTACAAACAGGCACCCTTCACCAATACTTCAACTATTCTCCTGGGTAATTAGCTTATAGTAAATGTCAACTACAGCCAGCCTCAGTAGATTCAGATTCTACCTCTGTGCTTGCTAATCTCTGTAGTTTGATAAGCATTTACATGTCTCAAGTAATCAGGAAAATTACTAAAAGAACAATATATTTCTTTTCTTGGAATGCCTTGACATTTATGGAGCTTTACATGGACCTCTTCTCTTCCTAGTCCTTTCAATACCATACTATGACAAACTGTTCAGATTTGAGCTTCAAGAGCTTACCCGTATGTCACAGTATTATTTAATTTTGTTGGATGCCATAAAAACAAATGCTGCCTTAACTTGTCTGAAAAGTGCACAGTATGTACAGGTACCTTCATAACAGTACGCCAAAAGTTTCCCAATTACTTGTTTTTCCTTTTTCTCATCTATGATTTTCCTAGAAGGTTTCTTCAAGCACTTTGCAGTAAGCTAGGCATATTGTGAGATATTATCATACGTGGTCTTAGCTTTAAAAAGTTAATAAAGACTACAAAATCTTCTGGCTCACTCATCTTGGGTTGTCATGACACCACAATGATTGGTGGATTTTCCACTGTTGTCCAAAAGGAAATTTCAAAGTCAGCTAAAAACATGACCAAGAAAGCTTAAGAAATTTAAAATAAGGCTGCCATGGGAGATGAAAAGAAACCAGTTCTCTCCACGAAGCTTTCTTTTAAAATTCTAATAGCTTTTCAAAGTGATAAACTGAAAGCACAGTTTAAAGAAACCATACACTTAAAGAAACCACCTAAAAGTTAGTAAAGGTAACACTCAGACTTGAGGTCTCAATTTTTGTTTACTGATAGAGCTGCTTGTGGAAATATAATTGTTTAAACAAATCTAATGTATATATATATTTTTACTGTATATGTACTGAATATTTTATATATACTGTATATAACCTGTATATATACTGAATACTTCACATTTAAACAGTGACTGTATGCATATATATATATATTCAAAATAATATATTTGTATATAAACACACATATATACTACTGCTTATGCATTTCAATTCAAGTTGATTTGGCACTGCCAAACAGTAAATAGTGAGAAAATTAAGACTTTACAAATACTGTAATTCAGAACACTGTTTATTCAAATAGTAGAAATAAGCTGTGGTCAGCATGTTTATTCAGATTACAGACACTACAATGAAATATTCTAAAATGAAAGATAAGCAATAGAACACTAACTCATTTGTAGTCATTTTTAATTTTAAAAGTCTGGGTAAAGGATGACCAATTAAATACTTTACAGTTTAATGCCTCAAACTCACCTCACTGATATCACTATTACGGGAAAGCATAGCAATAGCTACAAAAGTTATGCAGACATTCAAGGAAATTCAAAGGTAGAGAGAATCTTTGTATAAATACACCTTAGGAGTTATTAAATACTTTCTTTAAACTGTTTTCCTCACAAATTTACAATAATTTAGCAGCTACATTCTCAGGTCTGGCAGAGCTGTGTTAAACATATGCATCTGTCTCTATAACAAGTATTCTGGTTGATGTGTTTCACCCAGTGTTAAGTTTCCACAACCTAGCTTTTAAGTACAGCCATGCTCTGCTACAGCAGAAACCAAATAGTGCCTGCAACAACTGTTTTGAAACCTATTTTTAGGGCATATAATACTCAGCCATCTCAATTACTCCAAAAAGTTTAGAAGACTTTTTCTTTTTTAATTTAAATTGCTATTTAAAGAACTTAGAGTACTTAATTCTCAGCACTGTTACTTGCTTCCCATAGGATCTCAAACATAACTTGCATTCTTCACCCTGTGTACCATGCTGACTCAAGGCAATTTCAGTTGAATGATAAAACTAAGAAGAAGAAAACAAGGACACAAGATATTTTATAGACTACTCAATTCTCAGCACTTGAGTATGTATATCACATCAGCTCACTCCCTGAATGGTTTTCTGTACAATAAATGAAGGGGAGGTTGGGGGGAGCCCGTACGCTTTAGACTTTTCTTTGCATGTTTCATGTACTTTCACTGTAGAACAGAATAGTATGCAAATATATACTATATACATACAGAAATGCTGTCTCTTCTCTATAGAATACATATTATTAAATTATTCTTCTGAATTATATTTCCTTGTACTGCTGAACAAATACTGCATTTCTTGCTGACATTGATGAGTGAAATGAGAATTATGTGCATCAGATACTTATAGGCAAAAAGACTAAAGGAATACTCTTTTTTTTTCTCAATTCATAAATCATTATGTGATCTGTCAAGATTCATAATGATCCATAAGAATAACATTTCAAAGAACTAGCATGAAAATTGCATATTATGTGATACTCCCTAAGAGTTTATATGTCATTCATACATATCTACTCAAATGTTTTGCCTCAATAGTAAGAAATTTGTCTATTCCACAGTGGGAAATATATGTAAAATAAAATGTAATGCAAAATTTCTAACAATGCCAAATGGATGCAAAGCTGGAGCAGAAAACATAATGTATCACTTGCTACGGCCACAATAAACTGGTAGCTTTTAAAAAGGAACAAACATCTTCAACATTTTTTAACACAAACCAAATAAATACCCTGTTTCCACCAATCACTTGAATGTAAAATCCTTTTGTCTCACTGACAAGAAAGCTAGTGCATATTTGCATCTTGGTTTCTGCTAAATTCTCAGTTATTTTTACTGAACAAATTATGCATTATTTACTTTATTAGAAACTCCTCCTAAGTGTTCATAGAACTGTCTAATGAATGGAAGATAATCTACCAGTGCTATTATCAAGTTAATAAATTTAGCTGTTTAGTTTTATTGGCACTAAGCATTACTTTAAGAGACATAAGTACAGTTAGCTGTAGTAACGCCTAACACTACTCATCTTCACAGATCTTACAAATACTGAGTAAACATACTCTGCATTGTTTCTGAAACAAGTCCACATCCTGCTATCTTACAAAAAATACCCTTTTTTATGTATAAGTGGAATTTGCAACATTGAATAATTGGCTGTCTACTTATTAGGTCAGATTCTGATTTCTCATAAGACGAGAAAAAATGGCTTCAAATCAGTTAATGTAAGTCACTGGAGACAATTTACATTGAAGTAATATCAATATCAATGCACTGAAGAGATACCAATATATCTAATCAAACACCTTTTCAGAGAGAATGAATTTTGATGTTTTTCATGTTTCTCCCTTTTTTATTCTACATTATTTGGAGAATTGTAAGTATTGATTTACTTCACATAAATTAAGGCAGAAAATGTTTCTATAGCAAGATATTTCATCAGAGAATGCAGAACAGTGTCTAGGATCCTAATAAATACTGTTATGTCTGAAATGAGTTATCTCAGTAGTGACTTGGGCTCAGATTTATTGTACAGTTCATCAACTTCTCAGCATGTTGGATAATGAATGTTTCATTTACATTGCTAATTGCCAAGCCATGGTTCCTTCAACCTTTAACCCTTATGCTTTATCACATTATCACCATATGTCAATATAATTGCATTCAACATTCCAAACAACCAACTTTTTGACGAGGTCAAGAGGTCCTCTTTTTTAAAGCTTTACCAGCAGAATATCTTTAAAACTACCAAGAAAACCAGCAGTATACAGATAGTGAGAAACTAAGGTGATTTTTTCTTCAGGGAAACAGCTTCTAACTTCTGACCCAAAACTAGCTATTTTCTGTTAAAATCAGCATTTGCCCACTGTAACTAAATCACTTATATTTCTCTGAAGAGCTTCAACTTCAATCTTTGTAATTATGAAACACTATTAATTAAGACCTAATATGAGATGTCTTCTGTATCTGCATGTGATTTTTGATCTGTGGAATTATGCAGTTATTTCTACATCTTGATCTTCATTCTACTTTGCCTGAAAAATTAAAATATTTTACTGTAGGTACCATCCAAGATGCTGTCTTTGGCTATGTCTCTGTTATAAAAGCATTGCTACTCATCTGGTTACAGTGATACTTTTCCTCAATGAAAAATGGACTGTACTTTACCCCTAGAATACATTAACTCACTCTGCACCTGAAAATCCCTTTCTTTCAGTTGACTTTCACCAGGAATATTTCTTCCATCTCTGAAATCTGCATTGCCAATAGCAAAGTTTAAGTCAAATCATACAGAGAATACGCTGCTCTGGAAAAGGATTTTACTACTGAGTATAAGTGAGTCAGTTTTACTGCTTGTATACGGTCAAACTTAAGAGAGAACTGTACTCCTGGCTGGTAACAGTACATCAGCAGTGATTCTGGCCTTTCTCCATTTCTTTGGAACAAGAAACTTTAGCAAGATGTCTTCTCAGAACAATTATGAAATTCAGAAAGATAGAAATTTATTTCTCAGTGTCTGAGTCAGAAATCCAGATGCAACCTCACACACAGAATTAAGCACCAAACTTCATTAGAATAAAGAAAATAGGTAATAAAAATAGAGTGAGCCTAATTATTTTTTCATGTAGCAAAACTTTCACATTACATAGCAGGTAGACAGCTCGTATGTCTCAGATATATGTGGTGCATATGTACATATATACACACAGACACAAATGTACAGTACACTTTTATACGGTAGAAATTTCATCTGACTATGCACAGAGTGCTGCAAAATAATAACCACACTTCAAAATTTTAAAGTATAATGGAATTGCAGGCATGAAATATCCAGCATCTCTTATGAGGCTGATATACCCTCTCCTTGCAACTTTCCACTATAAAAAGTTCTAGCACTTAGTGCTGTTGGTACGACCTTCTTCCCAAGCTATAAACAATTCTTTTTCAAATCACCTGCAGCATCTACCCAGCAAACATCCATTTATCAGTGCACAACCGATCATATTCCTGAATGTCACAGAAGAGGACTGTTTCTGCTCTCTGCTAGCTTGGACAAGACATAACCTTCTGATTTACCTATAAATAAAACATGAGAAAAGGCTGGAATCAGAACCATAAAACCCCTTTGAATTAGATTAGAACCAGAAATGTATGTAGTTTTTTTCTTCAAAATGTTTCAATCCATTAAATATATAAAAAACATTTTAAAAATCAAGTTCCATGTTACCACTGAGAAATGAATATTCCCTTAAGCACACCAGCTGAGACACAAAATACGTATTTCACTTACAAGAATTTCTAAATATGAGAAACTTCTAGTAGTATATGCCAAACCCTGTGTTCCTGACAGATTTAAGCATATTGTGGTTATTCATTTCCAGCTGCTTCTGCAGAGCCAAACTTTGTTTTTATGTTAACAGGTAACATTATTATTACATTTTGGGAAGAATAGTGACATCAAGCACAGGCACATCACTGATAGTAAAGAAGACCATTTGAAAATATGCGTGTTTTTTGAGTCTTGAATATGGATCAAAAATATAGCCAAATTCAATGTTGCTTTAAATGTGTTCAGAATGTGAATTCATGATTACCGAGTGTATGCTACACAAAGGATCACTCTTCACTTAATTCACTTCAACCTCCCAACCACTTCCAGCTGACAGAACATACTGTAAATTAATATTTTTCTAAAACGGCTAAAGGATAAAAACCACAGAGTCCTAACTAGTCACTAGTGGCAACTCACTTCAGCTTGCTGTTACTTGTAGAAATTGAAATGCATAAATAGGAATTAGTAAAATGACTCCTTTCATGGTTCTGTCCACCTGGGCAACTTGAAATTCCTACTTTGACTTTTACTGTTACACTGCTAGTCCACGGTCAGTGAGACTGAGGTTTGACTTCTGAGTAAATATTGGTTTATACTACAAAACACAACTCCATTACCTCAGAGGATCTGTATAAGTGTAACTGACTGGAACACTGTAAACAATTAGGCTAATGATATAGATGAAGAATTTGTACCAAATGATAAAACAACCAATATTTTCTATTTATTCATCTACAAATATTTACAGATTAGTTCATGGAGAAGACCAGCAAGATGCAGCACACTAAAGGCGTATAAAATAACCAATAACAAGGAGACAGAAAAACCTGACCATTTCAATTAATCCCTGTTCAAGAGACTGAGCAATGGGAAATCAAACATAGTAACTGCAAATACTAATGTACAAGCTAAGTATGCAACATGTGGATCAAACTGGCAGCCTGTGGTGGCCATGCCAAACATTTCACAGGATCCAATGAAAGACTTTCATATTTATTTGAATTAAATACCTGCAAGTTTTGTAAATTGAGTATTTCCTCTTGATGACTTAGCAAAAACATTGCCTGAACGAAATAGTATCATGATTGTTCAGTGAAGGACTATTGCACTTTCATCTAAATACAAATCATGAACAGTTCTGAATTAACACAGAATTATCATAGAATCAGAGAATAGCCTGGGAAGGGACTTTAAAGATCATTTAGTTCCACTCCCCCTGCAATGGGCAGGGACACCTTTCACTAGACCAGGTTGCTCAGAGCTCCATCCAGCCTGGCCTTGAATAGTCCTCAGTATAGAGCATGCACAACTTCTCTGGGCAACCTGGTCCAGTGTCTCACTCTCATAGTCAAGATTTTCTCCCTAATATCTGATCTAAACCTACAGTTTGAATCTATTCCTCCTTGTCCTGCCACTACATGCCCTTCTAAACAGTCTCTCTCCATCATTCCTGTAGGCTTTCTTTAGGTACTGGAAGGTTTCAATCAGGTCATCCTTCTCATTTCCAGGCTGAACAAACCCAAATTTCTCAGCCTTTCCTCACAGGAGAGGTGCTCCATCCCTCCAGTCATCTTTGTGGCTCTTCCCTGGACTCACTCCATCACGTCGACGTTCTTCCTGTGGTGGGGACCCCAGAGCTTGACACAGTATTCCACGTGGGAGCTCAGCTGAGAGAGTGAGTATAGGGTGAGTGAAGCAGAGGGGGCAAATTACCTCCCTTGACCTGCTGGGCCATACTGCTTTTGATGCAGCCCAGGACATGGTTGTCTTTCTGGGTCATGAGCATACATTGCCAGCTCATGTCCAGCCTCTCATTCACCAGTATCACCAAGTCCTTCTTGGCTGAATCCAGATCTGGAATGGGAATGTGCAGGTTTCTTGCTGGGTACAGAAAGTACCCAGACAGAAAGGAAGGTATATGCATTAACAAGGTCTACTGTATAACCATAATGCAGAGGGCAGGATGCAAACCACTGCTTTTTAAAAGCATTTTCTTTTGCAGCCATTTCCTTTTGCAATTATAGTATCAATTGCATAACGGTAGCAATTTCTGTTCTTCAGAACAATGCATCTGTTTATGCCATGGAGTTTCTTTTCATCAGATATGCCTGCTCCTAATTGTAAAACAGGTATTTTAGGGTATTTTTTAATATAGTAATGCAGACTTCTCCTGTGAAAAAGATTCATTCTCTGAGCTGGAAGCACTGAATAAAGAATGCTCACTTGGGTTGCTCATACATGCAAAAAGTGGGGCTGATCAAGTTCTAAAAAGTCCTTGAAGGAGAGTTATGGCAGCAAAGTCCCTAGAAGAAAGAAACCCACAGAGAGAAAGAAAGCAACAGTAAGAGATGGGAGATTTTCAAAATATTTATGTGGTGGATTGCCATGGTTGTGAGTCTTGAGAAAAATCCATACCATTGTTTATTTTATATCTCTTTCTGTGTCTTATCCAAATCGAAGCAGTGGCCCAGAAGAAGAACACATTTATTCACTTGGTGGTCTTCTTGTGGAGGCTTAGGGAAAAGCTAAAGCACCCCAAGCCACAGCAAGAAAAATAATGTTTTCAACAACTGCCCTTCATGGAGAAAACACAGCCCTGGGGCAGCAGGCAGCATGCCAGACTGGTGCAAGGAAGGTATAATTTACACACTGCCATGCAAGATTCAGCAAATCAGTTTCATGGCAAGAAAAGTGCAGCATTTCAGTCTCCACAAACTCCCAGGAGAGTGGCAAATATATACTCAGCTAAACGCCACATCTATATGGGCTGAACCTGAATAAGTTCAGTTTGGTTTTAAAAAAAAATTGGAGTGAGGGGCAAATATTAATATTTTCATTGCCTTTTTTTTTTCCTGTTCACTCACTGTGTGTTTACCATAAATTAGACCTGCTGAGAGTGTGATGCTGAGCAACCCATATGGCAAATACTCAACTGAGAGATGTGGAAGGAAAATCACTTTTTATTTCTGAATTGTGTCTAGCCCCTTTATTTAGAAAGTCTTGTTTAATAGTAAATGCTGAGAAGCAACACAGCTAAGGGTTTTTTTACATAGAGAAGATGAGATGACAACCTTTTTAGACCGAAACAATACATTTTCAGTAGAATAAGATTTAGCATGTGCTGAAATCTGTCCAAAAAATGACACTTAAATAAGTGCTCAGTTAAGACTTTCGATTTTAAAACAAAATTACAGAAGTTCTTGGTTGTACAGTTGCNCCTCAGTATAGAGCATGCACAACTTCTCTGGGCAACCTGGTCCAGTGTCTCACTCTCATAGTCAAGATTTTCTCCCTAATATCTGATCTAAACCTACAGTTTGAATCTATTCCTCCTTGTCCTGCCACTACATGCCCTTCTAAACAGTCTCTCTCCATCATTCCTGTAGGCTTTCTTTAGGTACTGGAAGGTTTCAATCAGGTCATCCTTCTCATTTCCAGGCTGAACAAACCCAAATTTCTCAGCCTTTCCTCACAGGAGAGGTGCTCCATCCCTCCAGTCATCTTTGTGGCTCTTCCCTGGACTCACTCCATCACGTCGACGTTCTTCCTGTGGTGGGGACCCCAGAGCTTGACACAGTATTCCACGTGGGAGCTCAGCTGAGAGAGTGAGTATAGGGTGAGTGAAGCAGAGGGGGCAAATTACCTCCCTTGACCTGCTGGGCCATACTGCTTTTGATGCAGCCCAGGACATGGTTGTCTTTCTGGGTCATGAGCATACATTGCCAGCTCATGTCCAGCCTCTCATTCACCAGTATCACCAAGTCCTTCTTGGCTGAATCCAGATCTGGAATGGGAATGTGCAGGTTTCTTGCTGGGTACAGAAAGTACCCAGACAGAAAGGAAGGTATATGCATTAACAAGGTCTACTGTATAACCATAATGCAGAGGGCAGGATGCAAACCACTGCTTTTTAAAAGCATTTTCTTTTGCAGCCATTTCCTTTTGCAATTATAGTATCAATTGCATAACGGTAGCAATTTCTGTTCTTCAGAACAATGCATCTGTTTATGCCATGGAGTTTCTTTTCATCAGATATGCCTGCTCCTAATTGTAAAACAGGTATTTTAGGGTATTTTTTAATATAGTAATGCAGACTTCTCCTGTGAAAAAGATTCATTCTCTGAGCTGGAAGCACTGAATAAAGAATGCTCACTTGGGTTGCTCATACATGCAAAAAGTGGGGCTGATCAAGTTCTAAAAAGTCCTTGAAGGAGAGTTATGGCAGCAAAGTCCCTAGAAGAAAGAAACCCACAGAGAGAAAGAAAGCAACAGTAAGAGATGGGAGATTTTCAAAATATTTATGTGGTGGATTGCCATGGTTGTGAGTCTTGAGAAAAATCCATACCATTGTTTATTTTATATCTCTTTCTGTGTCTTATCCAAATCGAAGCAGTGGCCCAGAAGAAGAACACATTTATTCACTTGGTGGTCTTCTTGTGGAGGCTTAGGGAAAAGCTAAAGCACCCCAAGCCACAGCAAGAAAAATAATGTTTTCAACAACTGCCCTTCATGGAGAAAACACAGCCCTGGGGCAGCAGGCAGCATGCCAGACTGGTGCAAGGAAGGTATAATTTACACACTGCCATGCAAGATTCAGCAAATCAGTTTCATGGCAAGAAAAGTGCAGCATTTCAGTCTCCACAAACTCCCAGGAGAGTGGCAAATATATACTCAGCTAAACGCCACATCTATATGGGCTGAACCTGAATAAGTTCAGTTTGGTTTTAAAAAAAAATTGGAGTGAGGGGCAAATATTAATATTTTCATTGCCTTTTTTTTTTCCTGTTCACTCACTGTGTGTTTACCATAAATTAGACCTGCTGAGAGTGTGATGCTGAGCAACCCATATGGCAAATACTCAACTGAGAGATGTGGAAGGAAAATCACTTTTTATTTCTGAATTGTGTCTAGCCCCTTTATTTAGAAAGTCTTGTTTAATAGTAAATGCTGAGAAGCAACACAGCTAAGGGTTTTTTTACATAGAGAAGATGAGATGACAACCTTTTTAGACCGAAACAATACATTTTCAGTAGAATAAGATTTAGCATGTGCTGAAATCTGTCCAAAAAATGACACTTAAATAAGTGCTCAGTTAAGACTTTCGATTTTAAAACAAAATTACAGAAGTTCTTGGTTGTACAGTTGCCATTTATTCAAACCCATCATCAAATCTCTCTTCTGATGAAACAATCCAAAGCTAGTGTAAGTCCATGGTATTCTACCAACCAAGGAGTTGACCTAGCAGTTCCCATTTGGGGTACAAAATTAATCTATTTCAACCTTTTTCCTTTCTACTCTGTGACAAACACTCTGAGAATTAAACAAGCACACACAGATGTCTGGCATCCATGAAATCTGAAAAAACAAAACAAAACAAAANCTTCGAAAATGTGACTAAGAAAAAGGCAACAGCAGCAGCAAGAGAGGAATTATGAACTGCAGTCAGGTTACAATATATCTAGTATTGAAATTGGTCCTGCTGTAGGAAGTGCTAGAACCAGTAACAAAGAGATAGCAACTGATACACTTTGTTGGCAAAGGCAGAATCGAAGGAAGGAGAGATTTCCTTTAATGGCTTCCATTGTTTATGCAAAGGAAGAAGAAAAATCACCTGGCAATTAAGACATAATTCAGCCAGGTCCTCTCTTTCATTTTACCACTAACTCTATAATCCTGTTTGACCTGAGCCACAGAACCCAGCAACCTGTATTCAGTATTAACTCGTTCTTACAGAACCAATGATAACATCCTTCCAAGTGTGAAAGGGTTGTATATATGCCTCAATTCCCCAATGCTGCAATGCAGAAATTATGGTTTTTCTTATTTAGGGAAGATAAAACAAGCAGATGCCACAGTTTTCCTCTGGCATAAACTTAGTAGCCTCAATAACTTTTCCCTTATCAGCATCAACGTTTTGTTATATTCTGTTCAGAAGGAAAGAGGACTTTAAGAATTCTGGAAGACAGATACCCAACAGGCATAAGAAATTCTGATGCATTGAGAGCTACATGATCATAGCTGAAGAAAGTTCCCTGCTCTAACTTTTTTTTTTTTTTTTTAAACCCAAGCAGTAACAAAGACTCTGTGGCTTTGTATAAAATCACAGGAATTTTGCTTTGAGAAAAGTATGAGAAAAGAAAGCCTCTCCATTGCTAGGTTTAGGTCAACGTATGATTTTTTTATTAATCACAGATCATAAATATGGAGAAAGTTATGAAACTCAAAATACTGAGATTTATTCTTCAGATAAAGTAAAAATAATTTTAAAAAGCACACCACACATCCCAAAAAAAACTCCACAAAACAAACAGCAGATAGGAAAACATTAAATGCTATAAAGCTGGAACACTGCCTACTCTTTTTATCATCATTCATAAATTCAATCTGTACTTAGTAACTTTGGTTAAAGATATGGTTACCATTTCAGAAATACAGTAATTTCAGGATTCAATTCATACATAGAGTTTCTTGTTGAAAAAATAATGTAAGTCTTTATCTCCAAAGCAATGCAGAATTACCTCAAATAAATTTTCATTTCATACTTCATTTATCAAATCTATACAGAAAAAGAAAAAATGGTNTTAATCTATTTCAACCTTTTTCCTTTCTACTCTGTGACAAACACTCTGAGAATTAAACAAGCACACACAGATGTCTGGCATCCATGAAATCTGAAAAAACAAAACAAAACAAAACAAACCCAAACAACAAACAAAAACAAAAACAGCAACAAAAAAAACCACAAACTAAAACAAACAAAAAAAACCCCTGAAATTCTGGGTGTAGAATCCAGGCACAGATTGCTGACTGTATCTCCCTGGCAATCTGTCAGTGGGGAAAATAAAGAATATTGGACTGAAGGTGACTCCCTGTGGACCTTTCTTACTGTTACCTTTTTCTGTAAGTCTTCTTTCCCACCCCCGTCCCCCCCACATTGGAAAGGAGGGAGAGATTTTTATAAAAATTGATGTTTTACAAAAATGCTTCGAAAATGTGACTAAGAAAAAGGCAACAGCAGCAGCAAGAGAGGAATTATGAACTGCAGTCAGGTTACAATATATCTAGTATTGAAATTGGTCCTGCTGTAGGAAGTGCTNAAAAAAAGGTCCCTTTCTTAAATTTTTTTTTTTTTTTTTAAACCCAAGCAGTAACAAAGACTCTGTGGCTTTGTATAAAATCACAGGAATTTTGCTTTGAGAAAAGTATGAGAAAAGAAAGCCTCTCCATTGCTAGGTTTAGGTCAACGTATGATTTTTTTATTAATCACAGATCATAAATATGGAGAAAGTTATGAAACTCAAAATACTGAGATTTATTCTTCAGATAAAGTAAAAATAATTTTAAAAAGCACACCACACATCCCAAAAAAAACTCCACAAAACAAACAGCAGATAGGAAAACATTAAATGCTATAAAGCTGGAACACTGCCTACTCTTTTTATCATCATTCATAAATTCAATCTGTACTTAGTAACTTTGGTTAAAGATATGGTTACCATTTCAGAAATACAGTAATTTCAGGATTCAATTCATACATAGAGTTTCTTGTTGAAAAAATAATGTAAGTCTTTATCTCCAAAGCAATGCAGAATTACCTCAAATAAATTTTCATTTCATACTTCATTTATCAAATCTATACAGAAAAAGAAAAAATGGTCAAAAATTAAGATGAAGTATTTG
>VWZF01003102.1:253498-310548 GCA_013396755.1 Sclerurus mexicanus
AAGAGTGGCTCGCTCCTCCACCACAGTCAGAGCCAAGACGTGTGTCAAAAAAACCAGAAAAAACCCCTCTCCCCGTGCCAGCCCCACCTCCCTAGACCTCAGGTTGGAATGCAAAGCTATCAGCCACCCTTTGTTAGCTGGCCCTAGGAGCAGGCAGTGGGAGCAGGCCTCTGGCTCCCAATCCTCCATGTTGGTAAGGGAGANGTCACTCCTGTGCTCTGCTGAGGCAAAGGCAGGGGAAGGGAGACATGCTCGTTCAAAAAAACCCCAAAAAACAAACAAAACTCATGTGGGAAAATGGCAGTCACAGGGGATGTGCTGAAACCTTTCCCATGGGCAGTGTAGACATTCTCACCTCATCCTTTGTCTGAAGGCATTGCAGGGGTGGAGGGTTAGCAACTCCTCTGCAAATGGTGTCAGCCCTCCAGGAGTCTGTAGGAAATCCAGGCAGCAGTGACTGCTCTCCCTCTGAAGAACAGCACAGGACAAGCCCAGAGTTGAGGGGGCCAAGCCAAGGGAGCTCCCTCCAAGTGCTTCCAACCAGCCCAGCAAAGAGTGGCTCGCTCNCCACCCACCTCTGGGCACTGCCTGTCAGCCTGTTCTGCACCCACCACACAGACTACTTCTCCAGACCATAAGGGATCAGCTCCTCTAGGAGGCTGCGGGAAAACATATTGAAAGCCTTGGAGAAATACAGGTTGACAGTGTCCACAGCTTGCCCACATCAACCATGCAGGTCACAGAGAAATATAGTTTGCATAGAAGGTGATTAGGTTGTCAAGGACAATTTGCCCTTGGTGAACCCATGCTGGCTTTTCCCAGTCATGTGCTTCATCTGACTCTTGAGGGTTCCCAGGAGGCCTTGTTTTCTCATTTTTTTCAGATAATGAAGTCAGACTGATGACTCTAATTTCCTGGATTCTCCTTTAAGCCCTTGTTGCAGATTAGCCTTCTCTTAGTCTCCCCATCTCCACAACTTCTCAAAGGTTATGGAGAGTGGCCTCACAATGACCTCATCAAGCTCTGCCCTTGGATATCGTCAGGACCTCTTGACTTGCAGGGGCCAAGCTCTTGTAACAACTCACACAGCAACTTTTCCTTCACTGACAGTGGGACTGTGTTTGTATCAACCTGCATTTTTGTTCCCAAAGTCCGGGGCCCAACAGTGCTGCTGAGGGCAGATGTGAAGGAACTGTTGAGAACCTCTGCCTTTTCAGCATTGTTGGGGACTAATTCAACCCTCCTCTTTGACAGTGGGCCAGTATTTCTGTATCTCCTTGTTGTTTATGTACCTGAAGTACCCTTTCTTGTGGTTTCTGACATCTCTTGCCAATTTCCAGTTTGACTGAGTCTTTGCTTTTCTGACTGCATCTCTGCATGCCCTGGCAACACCTTTGTGGCTCTCAGCTGATATTTGTTCCCTTTTCCATCTCTGGTATGCTTCTCTTTTGGTTTTGAACAGACTCAGAAGATCACAGTCAAACCAAGGGGATCTCTTGCTTCACCTACTTCCTTTCCCTTTAGAAAAGATAAACTGTTTTACTGCTTCCAGGGGAGTAGTCTTGAAAAACTCACAGCACTCACTAGGTCCTTCATTCTCCATGGAAGCTCCCACCCAGCTAATCTCTGAGCAAGCTGAAGTTTGCTCTTCTAAAATCTAAAAGCTTTGCCTTAGTACTAACCTTCAGTGTGCACAGACCCCAAACTCCACAATATTGGGATCCCTGCAGGCAAAGGCATCACTAATTGAGATGCTACAAAGCAGGTTTCCTTGGCTTGTGAGTAGCAAGTCCAGCAGTGCCTCATTCCTGGTTAGCACATCTAGCATTTGTATGAGGAACTTGACGGATGATGTAAGCTGCTGTATTGTTCTACTAACAAATGTCTGGGTAGTTGAAATCACCCAAAATAACCAGGATCTGTAATCTAAAACTTGAATAAGTCACCCAAATATTGCTTCTTTGCTCTTGTCATCTTGGTTTGGAAGTTGGTAGTAGATGCTAAGATGCCCCTTGGAGATGACCCCTCTAATCTTCACCGAGAAGCATTTGATAGGGTTTCCACAGTTGCTCTATTGATTTCTATACATTCAAGGTTCTTCTTAACAAAGTGCAACTCCTCCTCCTGTACTTTTCTACCTGTCTTTATGAAACAGCTGGTAGCCATACACCATAATCCTCCAATCATATAAGTTATCCTATCATGTTTCAGTTTTTCACACAATACCATAACTTCCTGACTGTGTCTAGAGCTCCAGTTCCTAATATTTGTTCCTCATGCTGTGTACCTTGGTATACATACACTTGAGGTGGCTGGTCTTCTCATTCTTATCTTGGGAAGCAGCTGAGGAATAGTTGTTGCTGCTCTGGTTGGCCTGGCTTATTCCCCAGTTGGCTGCAAAGGCAACCACTTAAAACAACCACTTAGAGGTTCTCCCCACCAGATGCCTTTCCTATCTTTAGAGACAAGTAACTAACTTCAACAGAGAATTCAGCTGCTCTGTCTAATCTCTCCACACCTTGGATTGTACTCATTAAAACTGGGGTACTTTGGCTCACCTGAGGCATCAACTGAACAGCTCTTGTCCCCCAGGAGACAGCAGCCTGATGTTTAAACATGAGTATGATATTTACATTAATGCATATTTGGCTGCATTACTCAGTCATATGAGGTGATGACTTTACCCTCCTAATACTTCTAAAAAAGCAAACGAAAATATGTTCAAGATTTGTGTATTATATACATTATAAGTTTTCCTAAGGCAGATCTCACACACTGACATTTTTAAGACCTTAATTAAGGTTGATTTATTTACAAATGCTATGTTTTCAACTCTCAGAAATGATGTATTTAATGTTTTATTTTTAAACACAATTAAAAAATAATATATAAATATATACATACTGCAAATGTAATACAGATAACAAATTCATTTAAGCCCATTTATGCACATTAGTGACACACCATGTGGCAGAAAGACTAGGACTACAAGAAGACCCCTTGGCGATTTATTTTATATTAAATCCCTAATGGCCTCTTCTCATCTTTGCAAAAATATGCACAAAAGTCCAGACTATGCAGCCATTGAAATGAATGGTTATTTATTTGCTAAACGAGAATCCTATGTTTAATGTTCCTTAGACATAAGGTAGTCTGTAAAAGTCGCATTCCTACAGCTCCATACATCATTTATTTTACATACCCTAACTTCTCACAACAGGCATCAGAAAAATACTTCTGAACCACATTGCTGTTGCAAGTTGCTGAAAATTTTGTTTCCAATTCCATTACTGGAAGATTAAATGTTAACATGTTTACTTGGGGTTTGCTTCTTGTTTTGTTTTTAGCATTAAAAACAAAATCATGGACCAATCAGATGCTATTTAAAATATGTTTACATTTATGCTGCAGGAAAAAGTTCCCAAATACATAATGTATACATATATATATAATCATTACAGACAGAAAACAAAAGTTCAAACCTTCAAAGAAGCATGTTGTAATCTCACTTATTTGGGTACAATAGCACTTGTTTGACATGATTCAAATAAGACAGAGGTTCTTGATTTACTTTACAAAAGTATTAAAAGCATCACTTTTCAAAATACAGAAATAAAATTGTCCAAATTAGTAACATAGTGGCATGCCTTACTAATACTACAAAATAGCCTGAAAATTAAACCATCTCTCTGAGGTCAGGCTATTTTTCCATAGGAAGCAGATCCACGGTGCACCCAAATATTTCTAAATTTCCTAAGTTACTTTTCCTGGAACAGCCACTGTGGGTTCCTCTGAGGCACAAAGCCACAAAGAGGGAAGTTGATACAAGAGACAGAACTTTGCATCAGTACCATCCTCAACTCATTTGGACTACTGGAGGCTACCTAAAGACAGTTAAGCTTACTGTGCCAGCATGAATTTTCAGGTCACCTTCTTAAGGAAACAACACTGGTGGCAGCAGCCTCCACTGAGGCTCTGACATATTCTCTAAACCATTTGCTTGGTGCCCCCACAGATGTGCCACAGAGATCACACAACCTCTATAACCTGGAAACTGTCTTTATGAAGCATGTGGATGCTATGGCCAGAAACCTGAACAAGAACCTCAATAGCTTAGTCAGCCCTCAGAGCACACACCTTCCCTTGTCTGTAACAGTCAGTAGCAGACAATCATAGATCTTGTTTTCAGCTCAGTGACCTGCTTCTTTGTGGAGTAATTTGATTTTCTATATTTCTAAGTTATTGCAAGCTCTGTGAATAGTTAGAAGAAATTTTCATGAACCAAAAGATAAAAGACTTAGTCCAACAAACACATTATCAGTCTATGATATCATGAGCCATTTCAACTAAACTGAACACTCATGAAACCTGGATTGTTTTCCCAGTGCACTACACTTAAGAAAGTAGAGAACAAAGTTTAGTTTACAAAGGAAGTATTTCTTTCTCAGGAAAAAAATGACTTTCACTGAAAGTCACATTGAGAAAATATTTCTCATTTCCAACAGAATTCCAGCAGAGAAGAAGCAAAATATACTCTCAGGGTATAACATAATGTGACAGAAATTAACTGTAACACATGCACTGAATTTTGCGACAATATCCTATCATTATTATGACTTGAGGAAACTGTCTGGCAAAAGCAACAAAAGTAACTGATCTGGGCAGTGTCACTTTTCTTTTGTCCTCTTGAAAGGAAGTGCCTATGAATGGAAATCCAAGCAGCATATGCTCTGAGAGGCAGTCACACAGACAGGAGACATAGGTCTGATTTCAATTTACAGCTTTTATGCCACATAAATCCAGGAAGGCCATATCCAAAGGTCTCAAGATATGCAAAGCTGCATACAGACTCTTACAGAAAGCTAAACACATCCAATGTGTTCCCTATAGAAAGCACTGTAATGGTAGATACTTTAGCATATTTGTTGATTATTTTTAAAAAGTGACTTATGAAGAAGCAAACACATTAGAGATTCAGCACCTGTTGCCAAGTCTGTTCTTCATGTTCCCTTAGTATTTAATCAGGTAATGTCTGTGGAGCAATTTGAGGATGAATAACAAATTACCATTATTATTGCTGAGAAAATCCTGAAGTCATTAAAGTTTGTGTAGTCTGAGCTCATAAGAGAATTCTAAACTGAACAGACAGACAGGACTGGATAGGTTTGTTACTAATTCCCTCATATATATTATGCTTCTGATACTGGGAGAAGTGACTACACATTATCCCTGGCTGTAATAAGAACAAGTAAAAAAGATCGTTTGCTGGTCAAGCACAAGTAAATCAGTGAGTTCATAACAAGTTTGAACAAAGAGCAGTAATTGCAGCAAACGCAAAACCGATTTTCACCACAATTTTGAAATTAAGAGTCCTTTCAGTACAAAAAATAACTTTGGAAACACTGTAACTAGGAAAAAAAGGCCATTACACCTCTGAAAAATTAGCCCTTTCTGATCCAAACTATTCATAGCAGAACAACAGACAGAAGAAAGCAGAGTAACTGTAGTACAGTACCTGTAACTTCCTGAAAAAAATCCCGTAAAAAGTACTAGTTATAAAAGGGTGTAACATATTGGGACTAAAAACCATCCTAACATCAGTAAAACACTGATCAGTTCATTCTTACTTGCCACTGAATTTCCCTTTTCCTCCACAATGGCCACTAGATATGTCCTAAGAAAAGCAATTACAAAACACGTACTGCTTGATGACCAGATCTTGACACTCCTTGACCAAGGTATCTCATCATCAAATGTTACACTGTCACTGAAAAAAGTTAAATTTTCCTGCTTTGAGAACTATGAAAACCTACTGTTGCTGAATTCAAATTGTGAATTTCAGCCAACAAGACAAGTTCTGGGTTATAATTAATTGGAGCATATTGAGTAGCAATATGAGGTCAGCCACTTTTAGCTGGAGCTTTCATCTGTGGAGCCAAGGTCTGCATTCTACATAGTCTATGAAACAGGATTAAAAGGTGTAGCTGTAAAACCTATATAAGTTACTAGTGACTGTATAGTTTCTCAGGGTATTCTTTGTTAAGGCAGGAATTTTAACAAGATAGAAGGTTCCTCCATTTGTGAAACTAGACTGATAAAGAGACACAGACCTAGCAAAACCCATCAAAGATGGTTGTAAGCCTTGAAACCATTCCAGAAGACGTGAAGCTGTGCCAAAAACAAGGAGTCAAGAAAAGGACAAGCCAAGGAAGAGGAAGGTGACAAGCGCTAGAGGTTGTTATGGGACCTCCAACTCAAATTCAAGAGGTATGTCTGAGGCACAGTGAGGGCAGAACTGTGGGTGGAATAGTTCTGGAAGTAGGTGAAGCAGACGAGGTAATGTCTGAATTTGTAATTAGATGGCGGCATCCGGGTGCTGTAATATGACATAAAGAGTGCTCTTTGCTTTCCAATACACAAAAAGAGTCTTAGGAAGTTATTTTTTCTGGCTTTTCTGGCATCAAAGGAAAATAAATAAAAAGAAAATACAATGCTAAAGCTAGCTCCTAATTACTGGTTCTGTCCACTCTTCATTGAAACTGACAGTAAAAGAGAAATATTTAAAAGAAAAGAAGAGGAAGATTTTATTAAGAGTTTTTGAAAATCTCATTTCTTCTTTTGGGTATTTTACTTACCATACTCTTTCCCCATCCCTTTTCCTCCCAACCTTGGTGTAATTTTCAGGATCAAATCATTCATAACGCAGTGCAGGTTTGGTGGTAAAGATTGCTTAACACTGAGAAACTAACCAAGGAACTCATAGATTCTGTTTCATTTTTTGAAGCTTTGTTACCCGACTTGTCTATTTTAATATGCAAGAAGAAATCTATGGGTAATTGCACCAGAAGCTTCTTCAACCATAGAAGCACATTATTTTTTGTAAAATGAATCACAAGAGACATATTGTAAGAAATCTCATAGGATATCCAAGAGAATCTCAGAATATTTCGACTCGGAAGGGACCCTCAAGGATCATCANAGACTGATAAAGAGACACAGACCTAGCAAAACCCATCAAAGATGGTTGTAAGCCTTGAAACCATTCCAGAAGACGTGAAGCTGTGCCAAAAACAAGGAGTCAAGAAAAGGACAAGCCAAGGAAGAGGAAGGTGACAAGCGCTAGAGGTTGTTATGGGACCTCCAACTCAAATTCAAGAGGTATGTCTGAGGCACAGTGAGGGCAGAACTGTGGGTGGAATAGTTCTGGAAGTAGGTGAAGCAGACGAGGTAATGTCTGAATTTGTAATTAGATGGCGGCATCCGGGTGCTGTAATATGACATAAAGAGTGCTCTTTGCTTTCCAATACACAAAAAGAGNCAGGGATCGAACCATAACTCTGGCATTATTAGCACCATGCTCTAACCAGCTGAGCTCATCTCAGGGTTAAGAACTATTCAAGAGATATTTTCTTTTTTAGTACTGTTTGAAGTAAAAAAATGTTTTGCTTCAAACAGAAGCAGAAGACAGCAATTTCTTTTGCATTTCAAATACTTTCGTATGGTAACTCTCAGGCAAATGGAGAGACTGAAAATTGCAAATGTATCCTATATGAAGGTGTTTTTATTATTGAGATTTTCCTCAGTCTACTTAGTTTTGTTATTAATCCATGTATCAGTATGCAAACTTCCATCAGAAATTAGTGTCATGTCATAATTGTTCAGAGATCTAGACATCGATATTTTTAAATTAATACTTCTAAGTAGTTGCCAGTAGCATTAATATCTACTTCTGATAAAGACAGATAGTACTGACATTTGTAACACAAATCATTTTGAGCTAATGATAAAAACCACAAGAGTTTTCCCTAAGAAATTACACAATGTTTGGGAGCGTTAGAGAAAGAAAATTGAAGCTGCCACTTTCAGGCTGTCTCGGGGATACTCATACAGACATAGCTATAGTTTTGATTCAAAAAAATCAAAATTTTACGAATTTCTGCCCCATTGAGGTACTTCTGTTTCTAGCAAGACATTTAATTCAGGCAATGTGGCAATGGACTTCATTACATTTTTAAGATAGGCCTTTAAGAAGGCATGAAGGAATATCCCTGTCTCTCAAAAAGCCTAGAGCACGTTAGAATGGCTTTATTGCTATTTATTATGAAATGCCATACTCTAAGTGGAAGGTAGGACAAGGTCCTAGTTAGTAACTACCTACTGAAGTACGACAGAAAGCTCACAACTTCAATTCACCCAAAGGCTGCAATTTGCTTATGCCATTGTTTGAACACACTATGGTACGGTCTAATGGGAGGGAATAATCGGATAATAATGTAAGTCAGACAATCAACAGCTACTGCTTCTATCGAAGTTAATTAAATCACTGAAAACTCTTTTCATATGTAACACTGGGAAAAAAAATTGTTCAAAATCTTTGTAAAAGAACTGTATCCATATGCAATTGGGCTATTTACCTACTATGTTGTTTAAGTTACCTCTTACCTCCAATGTCATGTACACAGTGCTAATTGCTACTTTGATTTCTCCGTCTGAAATCTCCTTGAGATCCTTCAGCATAACCTCCTCAATATTCACACCTGTTTGAGAAGAGACAGTAATTTCAATATATATATGGATGACAGATGCATCTACATAAATTAAAAACACAGCTTAGACCTTAATGCTAAGCCATCTGTATTTCAGGATAATCCTATGAGAAAATGAAAACCAATACTAATATTCCAATGTTTCTAGAGGGATTGTTTTAGAAAAGGAAGAAATTTAAGGGAGGGGACACACTAACAACAAGGATGAAGAATTAAGTCTCCTGCACTGAAGCTGTGTAAACACTCAGATTTTTCAAGTGAGCTTAACTCCACTTGATCATAAATGTAGAGATAGACCATTCCTATGGTCTAATATGAAATCATGAATATGAAATACTTCTGGCATGAGCAATATATTGAAAAGCACCTGTGGAATACTATGGTGTTTATAAAATATTCAGAAGCAAAGCACTTAAGATATTCTCTAAACACAGAGTCATTCAACCTTTTTAACCTTCTTCACAAATAGATAAACACCAGTGGGTTTTCCTTAAGTACATCAAATCATTAATGAACTAAGTAGATGTTAATGTACCATACAAACATTACCATCAGAAACAATGGTGTAAAACTGGAATTGCTTCACATTGCAACCAGACACATTGATGCATTTAAGCATGATGTATTGAAAATCCAGGTGACAATGTTTCCCTAACTGGAGATGTCTATCTAAAATGCTGTAAAGATTCTCAAAATAAATCCATGTTACACAGAGGAACATAGCTATATCACGTGATCAAAAATACAGACATGACAGAGAAATGTCTATGTAAAGAAAGGTGCAATCCAGCTATCCCAGAGTAGGGCAACATCTAAAATGTCCACTGACTTTTAAAGCTTAGCAGCATAACATCCAAAATGTGTTTGCACGACTGAGTTTTAAGAGGGGGAAAAAATACTAACTTAAGTCTAGCAAATTACTCCTTTCATTACTATTCCTGTACAGAGTCCAGCTACTGCATTCAATCTAGTGACAAGATGAACATTTATGCATCTGTCATTTTAAAAATATTTGTACGTAACCTGTAGACTTTACAATGGGCTGCAATCTGTTTATCAAATAACAAATTAATTCATGAATTCAGGCAACTGATTCATTATTTCTACATCAAACTGAGAATTTTTTTTTGCTGAAATGTCATATAAGTGCCTCAAATAACAGTTAGATAAAATATTCAGCAGAGCTTACATCCTTCAAAGGACTTCAGAAACTCAGCAGCACCTTGATAATACAAATGTCACATGAATATATGCGGTGCTAAATATGTACCTTGTAACACACAGAAAACAGCAGCTATGAGACAAAAAAGGTGTACGACAGTGCTCTCCTCACGTGACATATATGAATTACCTGCAATCAATGCCATGAAGACTAAACTGATTATATCTACTTGTTAAAGTTTTACATTTGATATTAGGGAAAACTTCATAGGCCAAGTATATGGCAAATGTTACTAAAGCATCTTCCCAGGTAACTGGCAGAATTTAGAAGAAAGCTCCATAAAAGCCACTTTCACTGTGTCTCTCCAATATAGACTGCAGTCAGTTCAGTTCTGAACTATGACTACTTGACTGGAGGAACTTCATGGAACTGTGTGAAGGTATATAGAAAGAAAGGGCAAAGGAAACAGCAGCTTAAAATTCTGTTGTTATCTGCCAGCTTAGGGCACCTGTCTGAGGCTGATGGTCCAAATTGCAATGACCAGTTTCTGCAGATGGGCAGATAGAGAATGGTAAAAAATGACCATGGGTCTGCATGGACCTTGTGCATAACTGATATAACAAAGAAATATCTCACTAATTTAATACTTGCTCTTTAGAAACAACTTGGTAGAAAATGCCTGTAAAAAAGTGTAAGAGTTCTTGCAACAATTTTCTTCAGGTTTTCAGGGGAAAAGCCTGCTACTAAATTTTGGGTTTCAACATTCCCACTTTTGATCACTGAATACTTCTATTTGATATTTCTATCAGAAGAAAAGAATTGCAATTTTCCACCACTTCTTTAATCTTGGTCTGATGTCAAAGTCAATTCATCTGTATACACCCATTGGTAAATCTCGGAAGGATCCATTTTCACACCATGTGGGCAGTTGCAGCACAATTTCTGCACATGAGCTGACACATTAATTAATGCTAACTTTATCTTGCAAAAGCAACACAAGATTATTTGCAAGTTTAGTAATTCCTCAACAGGAATGACAATTCCATGATTCAGAACATAAGCAACTTAATCTAAATATAATACATTTAACTATCAGTGAAGACAGCATGGTGCAATTATTTTCACCACACACAATAAGACAATATTCCGATACAGTTATTTAAGTAAATTTGTAATAGGTCTGAAAAATGGAAGCAAGTCACAGTACCTTGTGTGTTAAACTGAGTCTCCTGGAGAACAGAGATAATTTTCTCTCGTGGGGGAAGATCTGGAAACTTTTCCTCCAGGACTGACAGCACTTTCTCCTGCTGCTCTGTAATACTGTCAGCTTCCAAAGACATGCACTTGAAGAGAATGCTTCCTGAAACATGAAAAGACAAAAATCAATGCCTCCTGTAAACATCAAAGAGGTACTACAGAAACAAGAACATTTACTGTATTGCTGTCCAAGCCTCTTTCTTCTTGGAGGTTGTTTCCACTGATAAGTTTACTGAATTAGACATTGAATTCACACAGAAACATCCTCCTAACATGAAGCTTCTAAAATCTGAACTGTGTGCCTTTTCAGTGCCTATGCTACAGCTAACTGCTGGTCCCAGTGCTGCCACAGTGTGCAACATGCTTCTGTACATCTACAGCTCTGCAGCATGGTCAGCAGCAAGTGGTGCAACACCAGGGTTTATTCCTCACTCTAGGCATTAGATCAAGTGCTGGCATGCTTTGAAACAGAAATCCACATTAGCAACCTTCCTTCTACGGACGTGTCAATTAACTGCTATAACAGACATAAGGAAGAAATACTTTGCTGTGTGGGTGGTGAGACACTGGAACAGGTTGCTCAGAGGAGCAGTGGCTACCATATCCCTGGATGGGGCTTTGAGCAAACTGGTCTAGTAGAAGGTGTCCTTGCCCATGGCAGGGGGTTTGGAACTTTAAGGTTCCTTCCAACCCAAATCATTCTATGATTCTAATTCCAAGAATATACCAAAGGAACACCTATTAAGTCAATCAAACTGATGCACTCAAACTTCAAACGTAAGAGAAACATAGTCCAATAAATAATTTCACTGTCACTGGTATACTCTTAAAATACAGAAGTGAGAGCAATGTCTTTTCAGACAACCATGTACTGCACATACTCCATCCTCAATGTGAAATATTCCTGATGGTTCAGGGTGTAAAGTTACCCTTTCATTCCCTGGGGACTGGGATCCCATATATTAATATACCTAAAGGTAGCATTGATGTCCAACTACTCACAGTAAGTTAAGGATAATAAAATCTTATACTTCAGCATTGATATTATTTATCACTCTGTTGTGCACAGGGGTTTCAAACAAGTGTATGATTTCATTGCATCATGCTGGGCCAATGAGCAAATTAGTACAATAATATAAGATAGGTACTGTAAACAAAAGTGTTTAGGCTGTAGCAAAGAGTGTAAAAGAAAGACCTGGACACAGGCATCTCCAGTCTCACTAGATGGACTAGGACCCAAACATCTAGTGTGTACTCATTTTTGTCCTATACTGTTAAAATAATAAAAAACATTTCTTCAAAATTCACAAAGCACTTGCAACACAAAATAATTTTGCCATGCTAAATAAACACCTCCTTATTAGATAAATCCTGTACAGATTAAATAGTAAATAATGCTTAACAAGCCAAAAGCTGTTCCCCATCTGATATTAATTTCTGGAAATTCAAATACATGAAGTTCCATTCTGTGTTTCTGTTACAGATATTGTAACTGCCAGTATTCTTCTAATTCACATCAGATATCCTTTATGTCAGTCCTAAAATCACTTCAAGACAACGCTCCTGCTCTATTTGATAGTTATTAAAATACTACATAAATACAGACTGCATGAAAATCATGCATACTGCATGAAAATCATGTATACTGATGCAGATGGACATTTGTAGATTTTGGTACACAAAACATGCTCCACATGTTTCAGAGTTCAGATTTCTATAGGTAAATAACTGATACATAAAACACCCAAGATATCTACAAACCCTAGCAAGGCCTGTTTCAGTCCCTTTAATAGGAGGAAAGTTTCTCAATCAGCAGTGCCCAGGATAATTCATTTAGGAACAGCCCTTTGTCATTCAACCTCTAAGCAGGTAACAGCACTACATATATACACTTGAAACATATTCTTGTCCATACCTTGGAAAGGGTGGTGACCAGAATGAGTTAGACATCCCACAGCACACTCCCAGTCAGCACAGAGCTGCACCTGGATAAATGGCAGCTCAGGGACCAGGCTGCATGAATTATTTTAGCAAAAGCAATCTTCTGCTTCTTCAGCACCCTTCTTTTCTTCCTCCAGGAGCAGAAGGGGAACTTGCTCATGCACACACAAAGGAAATGGAGACTCCAGCAGAAAACACTGGATCTATCTACACATGCTCAAATTCATCATAAAATTACCTACTGGAGGGATGCAGGATATGTCATACAGCCCTCCAGCAGCACTAGGATGAGTTAGGTAGTCTATTTGCATAGATCCTCAGATACACAATGTATAAAACTTTCAGCACAGCTGTGTGTTCTTCCAGGAATTAAGTATTTTGGTAAGACCAAGAAGACAAAATCTTAAGAAAAACATACAGGAAAATGCAGTAGAACAAGAGGTGTGAGTTGTGCATCCAACCAAGCTCACCATTTTGGAAGTCAGTATGATGTGAGCTTCACTCACCATAGGCAGACATCTTAGAAAGGTTTTTAAAAGACTGTTTTTCTCACTTGTCACAGCAATACCTAGTGCTTGCAACTGCTAACTTTTCTACTGGGATGAAAGTAAGAAAAGGATCCTTCTCAAATTACTGGGATGTTAGCTAGTCTAAAGATGAACATTTACTCATCCTAAAATACTATGATCGTTCTTTAATACTATGCTCATGAGCAGGAAAGAAAGGCACACCTCTTTTTTCCTAGGCATTCTCAGCATTCCTGTGAGGGTTAAGATTCCAGGTAGTGTAGAAAAACAGTTCACTTAAGGTACTTCTGATTGACCAAAGGTCAGTAGTCCATTTAGTCATGTGCTGTCTTATAAGTACCTACTGTAAGAGCAATATAAGGTCTCAGAAATCTCCTGCAGATTTTACTGAGCACTGGTGCAACTCCCCCAGGGTTTCTGAAAGCATAATGGAGGCTGCTGTTTGCTGACAAGCACAGAAAAAAATATATAATAGGCAATACAAGATTCAATATAATTTCTTCTGTATATCACACTACTCTACATGTCGTTTTTGGCAAAAAAGGGGTCACTAGAAAACAGGTTAAGCATCTCAAAAAAATGTGCACTTCATTTTTTTTTTTGCAAAGAGGTTTGGAAGTGAAGCACTGGTTTTGCCAAAAGCAATTGCTGTGCATTAATATTAAACATGATCTAATGAAGGCAGAAGTCGTTTTGGGAAAACATTAAGAACAGCACAAGCATTTTCTGAATTATAAGCTTATGGCTGAGAGAAACAGTACAATGAAAATATAGGCATTTCTCCTCTCAAGGTTTTATTCCATAACCTGGAAAAACAAAGGACACGGTAAAGAGGAAAACCAACAGTCCTCCATGGAAAGTAAACTTCAACACTCCCCCATTCTGCCAAAAACTGCACAAACACAAACTGTAAACAGATCCAAGCAAGCAATCTTCATTGTAATTAACAGGAAAAGCCATGAAACTGCAATAAAATGTAATCTGGGGGGAAGTGAGCAGGAGCACTGCCTCCAAGAAAATTGCTTCCATACATTAAAACAAACAAAAAAAAAAATCAAATCAGTCCACGTTAGTGCAGTGCTTGGTGTAGTTGAAAATGATCCTTTCCTTCTGGCATATATACTAAGGATGCATCAATCTGGAAACATGTGAATCATTTGATCAATGTACAACACAGAAAAAAAAGATATTGGCATGATTCCTAAAGTCCTTAAAAGGATATTTCTTAACATTTTTCTGAGCGGCTAGGATAACAAACCAATCTTCTCCAATGGAAGTCAGACTGCCCCAACAGGGCATGAAAAGACTTCAACTATGCAGCTCATAACTAACAAAAGCAGATACACATAAAAAAAAAAAAAGTGCTGATGCTCTTGCTGTAAATCCATCTCTATTTACATATTGCAGTTTGCACCTTGTGGCATCCTTCAACGCCTTATACAAATAAACATAAGGAGGCATTTTTGAGAGTGCACTGACCCAAGATACCTGACAGTGAGTGCTTGGAATCACATTCTTGCCAGCTGGCTGCAACAGAGAATGTAATGATTCAGCAGTTTAATGGATCTTCAGTTTGGCAACAGTCCCCTTGTAAACATCTCCGGGGAAATAAAATAATACAGGCCCAAGACTCTGGCAGGTTCTATAATTGTTTGCTTCTGGCACAAGTCCAGGGACAACAAAAGCTCTAACTTAAGGCAAGTATAGCTGTACAACACTGACTCTATAGGCAGGCCCTATTCAAAGTCCAAAGGTAGAATTAACATATCCTGTGTCATTGGGAGACAGAAATACCAGAAAAGCATTCAGCTGAAAAAAATTTAAAAATCCTTAAATATGACAATGCCTAAATCAATAATTCACAGGAAAAGTCTTTTCTTCTGACTTTTTTTTCTTTTTTTAACACAGATGAGCAGGTGAAGTTTGTTCAAAGTTGAAAAGTGGCAAGTTATAAACATCTGTTCTTGTTATTAAAATTTAAAGTCTGCCAACAGACTTTGAGAAAAAAAGAGCCTGAAAAAAAGACAACAAATGAAGCTGTCACAGTCACCATGCAGTAATTATTAAAAAGTGAGATGCTTCTCTTGTCCTACAAGTCTTTTAGCAAAATACTCCCTGGAAAGACAGAAAATGAAAGAGGACTTCCCAACTCAGAGACTCAGATGTTAGCATCTCTCAGCTGTTTTACAAAAATAAAATCAATCCTAATTCTTAGCACTCTGACTTCTACTTTGGCTTTCTGTTCTGAACTTCACCCAAAACGTAGACATACTAACCATATACAGATTTATATCAGAAGTAAGATAATGAAGTGTGAAAAACACAGTAGGGCCTTTTCACAGCCTCTATGTCTGTGAAGTGCCCCCAGAGAGAGGGTACATCCTGTGAACCTCTACATATTCATTTGTCAGTAGTGAGAATTAAACAGCCACCCCTCCTTCCAGATCATGGTCCCTTTATTTCCTATGCTTACAGGTAAGATGAATTTCAGAAGCTATACTTTATGATAAAAGGTCATAATATATAGAGAGAAACACAAAAGCTAGACCTCATAGGCTGTATTTGATCTCTTATTTTCAGACTGCTTAGGCCTCATAGGCTGTATTTGATCTCTTATTTTCAGACTGCTTATAGTTTGATCTGCCATCTACATACATTTATATCTATGATTTATTTTTTTATGAATCTTATCAAAACAAATAATGGGGTTCACTGACTTTTCTGAATTTGCCATGGAAGATTCTTAAGTACTGAAAATGTTTTCTATTTTAAGAGACCCACAAGAGGATCTGCTGTATTGCATCACCTTCTATACATACAAGCTGCATTGCTGGGAGAAGTAGAAAAGCATCAAGTCACAAGTGCAGCTGCGTTTTGTTCTCTAAGCTTTGCCAGTCACTTCTCATACCATGCAAATGAAAGTGTGCAGGGACTTCTGTATCCACTAAGTTCCCCAAACATGCACTACCAAACACAATAATGAAAACATCGTTCATTACTAAATCTTAAAAAAAATAGCTACTAAAAATAGCTACTATGTCCCTCAAAACTTGAAGCGCTATCTCTAACACAATCACTAATAAAAGCACTTTATTTTAATTTGGATACAAATTAGAGACACCAAACATGCAGACATTTACATCGTCATATAGTACTTCAACTTGTTCTGGAACATGATTCAGAGAACCCCCTGTTGACTCTTTTCACCAACAAACAAGTACCCTGAGATTCTCCAAAAACCTTCTTTTTGGTTCTGCCTCCAAAATCAATTATTATGCTTGATCCTTTGCCTAGATTCCTGGAGAGCTACTCAACAGAAATTTGGAGATTACAAAAACACTTCATGGCAGTTTTACTAAAGTTTGTTAGCATAAAAACATACTCTAAGAGCAGGCTAAATGCTGTGCTACTGTTAATGTCTATTCTATGGAATATATATAAAAAAAATTAACTTTTGTAATTTCTCATAGCATGCTCATTACACTATTTATCACAGTGATGAGTACAATGACAAGCCAAAATTCCAATAGCTCTGAAATCAAAGTGTGGACAAGTTTTCATAGTCCTCATTAAACATACCCACATTAATTTCTTAAAAGGGCATTTAACAGCTGCACATCAATTAAAACCTAAAACCTACAAAATTTATCAAACACCATTAAAATTCAATAAATAACTTAAAAGCTGTGACAGTTCTTTTCAACCCCAGTTTTATTTCCAGCTGAAGAGTTCTGACGCAGCAAATAAGCCAATAAAATGAATAAAAATGAAGAATTACGAAGACAGAACAGAAAATACTTCTGACTGTTGAAGCCTGCCCACTCTTTGTACTCTACTGGGCGTACAATGTAGAAGAAAAAGAAAACACAATGAAGATTCGGTAATAGTGTTTTTAAACAGTAGAAGTTTTGCATCACACCATTAAAACATTTTTCTATAAAAAAGTACCACCATCAGGAGAGAGATGCTTTAACATGTAAATATTAGATTCCAAATCATATTGTTGTCCACAATGCCCCTGGAATCAACGAACTGCACAGCTCTTCCAGCTACCCAGCTGGTATGTCGACAGCTCCATTTAATATTCTTCTCTAGTGATACAGCAAAGACCTCTCATGCCTGTTTTTAAATGCACATTTTTAATATTCAATATAATGTTACTCTTTAACAAACTCTTTACTCCCTGCTTCTTTTATGAAGCTTCCTGTGGTCTTTAAAGGGATTGTTAACCAAAGAATGGATCACACTCTTTCTGCATGAGCAAATTCAGAAACACTCCATTAAACCTTTCAGTATTTAATATAAAGAGTAATCTCTCACCTCTGAGGAGATAAGCCAGTTGCTGAGTGATTAACTCTGGTGCCTTTTGAAGAATCTCTTTTACAACTAAAGAAGAACATGCTTGTAACTCCAGGCTCCTGTCACACTGCTTATCTGGATTGATGACTTTGACAACAGCTGATTCCAAACTTTTATCGTCGCTATCAAGAAAATTTAAAAGTTATATATATGTACCTTTATAGCTGCTTAGACAACACAGTTAAAAATGTGCAATATTTATTTTTTTCTAAAAATTCTGGACTACAAGACAATTGCTTTTTCCACTTGAAGCCTGCTATAAAGCCAAAGAATGTCACCATGCACAGTTTCATTGTTTCATATATCACTAAGTACTAAGCCTTAAACATTCACATTTCATTCATCAATTTCTATAAAAACTAGTAATTTGAAAAAAAAAATATTTCTACATGTGCTGAAAATATGACTCTTTAAATAGAGGAGATTTTGCATTTTCCCCATTGAATATTCTGAAAACCTACAAAAGATATTTTTTTTCATTTAGACACTTGGTGTTTCTGTTTACAATAGCAGTAACAAAACCAGAGTAAGTTTTATAATAAAATGTTAATCATAATTCTTTAGAATGAAGAAGCACAGGAAGGAACACTAACAAATAGAAAGCAAATATTAAGGATAATTTTTCCCGTGAGAAGTGACTGATGCACTGAGCTAATGATAGTTAAAGAATCAGTAGCTATGAGGTTTATATATATTTCTCTCTTCAGATTTCCCCTACTTTTATTGTAATCTACAGGCCTCTCAGAATAGGATGAGGTCATATTGCAACAGGACATTATTTGTCTTACATTAAGTTCTAAAGAGAGTTGGAAGTAAAAAACATTCTTCACTCTGGGCAAGGCAGGCAGGCTATTTTAAAAAGGTTCTCTATAAAAGATTCAATATGGATTTGTAAATAGCCCCTCTTAAGGACAGGTATATGGACTATGGTCTTCCACAGAGCAACTATGAACAACTGGCACTGACGACACTTTTTAAAAAATGCCATAGTTGGTAAGGACCACAATAATCCATTAGCCATCTTAAGAGCACATATTCAAGTGCCTGGGCATCTCCAAATCAACATAAGAGTCTTAAAGGAAGCTAACTAAGAAAAAAACCTCTGATCTCTTATTTAATGGTAATTTCTAGACTATTTAAACTAAATTAAAATATCTAATCTAAGCTGTGTGAAAAGATAAGGTTCTTAAAAATGGAAGTTCCATTAGAAATGATGTAAAGAAGACTATTCAGCTTATCCCATTTACTGAATGTTATGAGATACAAAATAAATCTTAACTTTCCTAGCATATCAGTATTATAGCAATATCAATATTAATGCAAAAAATGTAATTTTTGAAACAGCTCAAACTCACATAAGCCATCCTATTGTACATAAAATGCAATACCTTGTCAGCATGTTGCTGTTTACAAGTGTTAAAGACAACTTCCCTTCATCATTCAGCTGGTGCAAATTGATTTCATCTCGGAAGATATGGAATGACTCTGGGATATTCAGTTCTTCCAATATAAAACTTGTCTCAGTGAAGTAGCTAAAGTCTCTTCTTGGTATGTTCAACACAGGTAAGCAAAGAACATCAGGAGGACTGACCTGTAACACAGGTGTGTGTTTGTCAGAATTGCATAAAATAAGACCTGTTTTTTATTAGGAAGATATTTTAACTGAGCAAGCAATTAGAAAGGGCCTGAAATTTCTGTTTAGGGTTTTTTTCCCCTCTTCACTTAATTTAAAAAAAAAATTGCTTTTTTTTTTTCTGTTCATCTGTCTCTGTTTGCCTCCTACAGAATAACTCTGAAAACCAGAAGAGAGAAAGGATAAAAAATGAAGTACAGGGGTGATTTGTGCTGCTATTCAACAAGCCACCTAATAATCACTCATTAATTCTTGTATGAAAAGAAATGTTGATTATCTATATTTTAAAAACTCACCTCTGACAATAACAAAATCATTGTTCAGGAAAAAATGTTTTTACGGTAAGTTTTAACTGACTTAAGAATCAGATGTCTGTAACAACCTGGAACAAGTGAATGAAGACCACTCAGTCCAATTTTTCCATTACCTTGTCTAGAAAGTAGGCATAGGCCAGGGTAGAAATGAGTGAATCCAAATCACAAGGTTTATTCCCAAGAACAACATGGACTTTTTCCAGGCGTTTGCTCCTGTTCTGTAACACATTAGAAGACAATTTCAGTGAGTGACAATGACAAGAAAAAACAAAGCCATATCACCAAGACACTTCAAAAGAGAAGTATCAGGCATTGTTCTCAGTTGTAGTGCTTTTCAGCATCGGTTGAAGGAATGGACTTCTTGCGGGATTAGACATTTCTTGGCTTCATAGCTCCCAAAAAAGCCAAGAAGTCTTATAAGAGACCACAGTTTAGAACCCAAATGCGGTCTGACCTGACAGAAGTCCCTTTTGCAGCAAAGTAACAGATAAGCAGCACTTCATGTACTGTAGAAAAAGCTTGTCAAAACACCTCACAAATCTACTAAGAAAAGCAGTCCCAAAGAGCATGAAAACTTACACAGCAAAACACACAGCAAACAATATGCTGCAGGAAGTTGTAATTTTAACTCACCCTTTTTCTTTACTCAGCTGAAATCAATAACTAGACAAAGTAACTGGCTTTCATCCTGAATCTTCAGAAGCTGAACACAGCCAAAGTACCACGGGGTTTGAGTTGTTCTCACTAGCAGAAGAAACTGAGTTTGTTCTGCATTTAATAAAATTAGAAGCCTTCTAAGCAAGAGAAAAAGAAAAGAGACCTACTGTGTGAAAGCAAAATATTGCCAGGAAGTTTCTACCTTCTTCATAATTGCAGACACAAAATAGAAGGTGATGAATTTCTCCTGTGCACATCATTAATGTTAAGCTAACTACATAGAAACATTACAATTTGTTTTCTTTCAGTGAGGTATGCTTCTTATGGAGAAACATATCTGACTGATGCTAAGGGAGATGTTTCAAAACCAAATACATGCAATTAAACATTTTTGTTGTTGGCATTTACAAGCCGATGTAGTTTTTGCTATATTGAATTAGGATTCTGGATAGCCAATAATATTGCAATCTTTCAACAGAAACATATATTGTTATATTTTCCTCAATATCTATAAATGTGTAGGTTTTTTTAAACTAACATTTTTCTCTGCGTCTAGTCTTAGCTCTACCTGGATATAAGGAAAAAACTTAGTTCTCTTTTCCTTAATGGAACACAGCCATCCAAAAGTACCTTTGGGTAATAAAACCGGGACATTCCCTATGTATTGGGAAAGACAGACAGCTTTTTTTATTACGTTCCAAGTTTCAACAAACTGTCTCCATTTTCCTCTTTTCAATATAATTTTTGTAGTATGTTCTTCTGCAGCATATATTTTTGATTGATCTGCCACCCTAAATAACGAAAATGAAGTTCATGTGCTCTTTTGTGTGTGTGTGTGTGTGAATAGAAGTCTTTTGCTATGCAGTTACGATGAACCTGAAGAAAATTACTCAGCCCTGAAGAATAAGGAAACTGAAAAAACTGAGAAATCAATGATTAAATCTACACACCTCTAGGAATCCAGTGCAAACAACAAATCTAAAAAGTTCAAAAATCTGCTGTTCTACCTCTATATATCTGCACCTATAAAATGAAGTGCTTCCTGGTGCTCAGATTCCACAAAACACTATCCCATGTTGAATTAACAACAGTCATCTGAGTTTGTGATAGATATCAGACCTATTCATGTCATCAGACACATAAGTGTTTTCTTTTGAAAAACTAAGACATTTCTTGTGTTGTCTTTATACTTTGTTCTCTCTAGCTCTTAAATCTGCACACTTGTTTTTACAATTCACATACTATCTGTATCCATATTGCACCGTTATACTGCAGTCCTAAAATCTCTAGAAAGTCATGGAGAACCAAAGATGGAAAACCATCTTTGTCTTAAAAGTTGCTTAAAAGGCAAAGAACAATTTACATTCCTAAAAACCCGAACAAACAAACAAAAAAAACCAACAAAAAAACAAACCACCAAAAAAAAAAAACCCAAACCCTCCCAACAGCAACAAAAAACCTCAAAGAAACCCCAAACAAAAACCCAACCAACCAAAAAAAAGCCCAAAAAACAAACCCAAGCAAATAACCCATCATCTTTCACTCAATTATATGTGTTGGTATGCCTCACCCTCTTTATTGCCTCCTCAGGAATGGAGACAGAATAATTACACAAATATTGAAGAATCCCAAGGCTGAAAGTTTCTGAACCACACACTTAACTTCTGAAGAAATGAGAAAAAGCATGACAATAAAGAGCAGAATACAAAGAGCACATAGTGGAGCATGAAAGCTCTGGAGACCCCCTCTTTGTAATCCAAACAGGCCAACTAGCCATCTGAGGACTGATTTTTTTAGTCCACCACACCAGAATTTCATCAAAACATATGAACCATGACTGTGGAAGGACAGGTTATCTCCTTGGATTATTCTCAAGAGCTTAATAAAAACTCTGAGATGGAATTTACTAAACTGAGATTTTAATATGAGAGGCTAACAGTGAGAGGGTGTGTTTCTTGGTCAGGCTGCTAACATATACCCCTCAAACAACAGCTTTGTTCTTACAGAATACTTCAACCTAAGACAAATACGCAATTGAGGTAACCCACTAGCTCCCGTCAAAGCAAAGGGAACGAAAAACAAATTTCTGAAGGCATTTAATGGTTTCTGTTGCACGCTGCCTTTCTCTGGTCACTTCTGAGAGAATATATTTTTGTTTCATTCACTTGGCTATTTTAATGACTGTACCTCTCCCTGAGCACGAATCTGTACACCTGCACACAATTAGCCAATTTTAGTCACTAATCTCTCATTTGTGACTTTTAGCACAGTGGTTTTGCTATGGGGTTTTTCTAATGAAATATGATAGCTATTCTACTAATGTTAAAATACTAAGTCAGCCTGTAGAATTCACATTTCTATTTCACAGATTTCAAGAACAAAATTGGCCAGAAAAAACAGCAAAGAAAGTCTGTGATTCACATTCTGATGATGTAAGACATGCTGATGAGAGAGAAGAGTGATAATCCACATCTTGTTTTACCAGTCTGAAGAATTTTCTTCATTAAAAGAAATGTAATTTTTGAAGGCATGCCTTCCAATCCCAAATCACATATTACCAAACTTATTACTAATGATAACATAAAACAATATTTAAAAAGTTGTAGAATATGTTTGGACAGTTATTTCTTCTTGTAATTCTGGAAACTCATAAAGGGAGCTAAGCATTACAAAAACAACATAAAATGCTACACTTAATTATTACTAGAAAGCACAAGATGATGTTTGTTTTTATTTTCCTAACTGAAATCCTCTACCTTCTGGACAAATATTCCTATCCACATAAGTAATCTCTTCTCCCAAAACCAAGTTGGGTTTGATGATCCTTATCAGTCCCTTCCAACTTAGATATTCTATGATATATATCTAGAAAACTGCACAACTTTTATATAGATAGAAACAGACTAGACCTGTGGACACTCTGCACCAACCACTGTTAGAAGTCCCATCCTAGTATTTGTGTTCATGTGCTATGTACTGTCCCATTAGAGGCAAAGTTAACGGGAAGATTAGAACCACTGGGCTAAGCAGCAACTCCCCTAAGTGCACAGATGCAAGTCCAAACCACAGATCAGGTGCTATTGCCTGAGAGCCACAACATGCAAAATTGACCAGACAAAGACATCTACAGGGAAGCTATCAAACAGGGATTTGCTATCCCTGACATAGCTCAGTATATTAATACTGAATTATTTACCTTATTTCCCAGTGATAACCACTAAAATAATTCAGTGACACAAAAAACACACTTATGTAACCAATTCATATGGACAACATTTCCTATTCTGAGCATCTTTATTATTTGAACTTTTTATCTGTTCCCAGAATCATAGACAAAATATTTATATTTTAATAGATAACTCAAGACAGCATCTCCCTTATTCTATTTCAACACAGGAAACTTTCTTGTACCAACAACACAGGTATTTCAAAAGCTGACTGATGACCAGAGTGTTATGTTATACAGGTGTGTTCAGGTTAAATAGTGTTTTATCCTGTGCTGGACAGACAATCTGAGATCTGTGCATCTGGTAAAAGATAACTCTGCCAAACTGCAGAACGCTACTGCAAATATGCATCTTAGCACAAGTGGGTGCCATTTATCAACTCTAACCTAGGCCTATGAAAGCAACATTTTTAACCCTCAATCTGATTTGCAGCATCTTAGAAGTTGTAGAAGTCAGTACCTTCTGCATGACATCACTTCATCAGATAACCATTACTGGCAAAAACACATCACTATCCATGGGTAAAAATCATTGAATACTCTTTCAGGAACAACTAGGTCTTGTTGCCTGTAATCACAATGGGGTTTACTACAATTTTTTAAGCAATCAAAAGCTAGCAAAAAGGAGAGCACTGATAGAAATAGCTTTATGTTATGAGGGATAACTGAATAAACTGTTACAAAACTATTTACATATTGATTACAATTTAAGATCGATGAAACCCCAGAACCTATGCTTTCATCTTCCAGGGCTTAAATCTGAGCTTAACCTTAGTAATACAGACAGAACACTGCACAAAATAAGTGTTCCCTGTGATGCAATGCTTTTTTTTTTTTTTTTGATATTTGGAATAAAAGTATGCTATCCCTCAAGTCCCACATCAGATAATGGTTTTCAAAGAGTATACAAAAGAAATGGCACTCTCTAGCTCAGGTGACTCCTTCAGCTCTGACAGACTTATGTGGAAAGTCTCCCCTGTTAATTTCGTACCACCACATCTTCTGAGGATGGGGAGACTGTCTCCTCAGCTTTTATGGCTGCATGTGTTTCAGAAACCAACAGGAATCCACCATGAGCTACTGTCTGTTGTGACTTGACTTCTTACCTATTTTTTTAGAAGATCAAGGCACGAGGTAAGCCTTCCACTGACAGTTCTCAGATGCTGTTTTAAAGATCATAGAATCACACAATTGTTTGGGATGGAAGGGGCCTTAAAGGTCATTTGGCTTCAATTCCCCTGCTATGGGCAGGGAGACAATCCACTAGACTAGGTTACTTCCAGTCCCATTCAGCCTGGCCTCGGACACTTCCAGGGATGGGGCATCCACAGCTTCTCTAGGTAATCTGTTCTGGTGTCTCACCACTCTCACAATGAAGAATTTATTCCTAATCTAAACCTGCCCTTTTTCAGTTTAAGGCTATTCTCCCTTGTTCTATGACCACATGCCCTTGCCAAAAGCCCCTCTCCAGCTTTCTTGTAGGCCCCCTTTAGGTACCGGAAAGCTGCTCTAAGGTCTTCCTGAAGCCTTCCCTTCTTCAGCCTGAATATCTCCAACTTTCTCAGCCTGTCTTCATAGGATAGCTGTTTCCTCCCTGTGATCAACTCAGTGGTTCTCCTCTGGGCTCGCTCCAACAGGTCCATGTCCTTCTTATGTTGGGGACCGCAGACCTGGATGCAGCACTCCAGGTGGAGTCTCACCAGACCAGAGTAGAGGGGCAGAATCACCTCCCCCAACCTGCCAGCCACACTGCTTTTGATGCAGTCCAGGATGTGGTTGGCTTTCTGGGCTGCAAGCACACATCACTGAGTCATGTTGAGCTCTTTGTCCACAAATGCCCCCAAGTCCTTTTCCTCAGGGCTGCTCTCAATCCATTCTCCACCAAGGAGAATGTCCTTGGGATTGCCGCAGCCCAAGTGCAGGACTTTACACTTGGCCTGTTGAACTTCATGAGGTTAACACATACCCACCCCTCAAGCCTGTCAGTGGCAGTGATAGTGATCAGTAATATCTTCTCTTTTTCCCACTCTTCCTGCTTTTCTCTTTACTGAGCAGAATTTTCTTCTCTCCTCATTCCCTTCTTGCAGATCCAAGATATATGATTACACCAACATTTCCCCTCCCCATATGAAGCTCACTGAATGGGTTTTTAGTGTCTTACTACTACTCAGTAATCATAAACTTCCAAATACTCTCCATATTTAGTCTACATAAATATAACCCCGAAGCATGCCCTTAGAGGGTCAACCAAGCTTACTGCTTATCTTATAGATCTGAGACTGTTTCCTTTTCCACCATTTCAGATACAACTAGTTTGCACAGTCTACTACTTGCTAATTAGCCAGCTTCAAGAAAAGTAGGCACATGGATGTGAGGCTTCCTTTTACAGGTCCTTCCAAGCAAAGACTCTAGCAGAGAAGCCCACAATCCAGAAGACAAAGCTTTAGATCCATGTGAGGCTTAACTGCAACAGGGAAAAAAATAGTTAATTAAATGATTAATTCCTACAGTTATCACAGCTAAACCTAAGAGGAATCAGGAACTGTCAATAATTTTAAGACTTAAAAAATGTAAGAGGTTAATGATACAACTGGAACTCATAAACTATATAAGAGAGCGGTGATCTCTCTTAGTGCTGATGCACTTTTTTTTAATCTAGATTATAGGTAAATTGTAAAATGCATAAACTCTGGATGCCTGGGATAAAATGAATTAAAGAAATTATGTGTCATTTTCAGATGACATCAGTCAGGATAACTCAATTTAGATCAGACTTGCACAAATTAACATTCACTTATTGTGCTCAGGAGATTTATAAACATTAAACTACTTCTGGAATCTAGTAAGAGATCTATGAAGAAACTCTCATATCTACTCAGTTTTGTTGCCTATAAACACACAAAAGCATGAGTATGGTAACTGCATCTTTATGCAACTGCAGTCAAAAATACCATTTAATGGTTCTGAATCAAACCTGAACCAAACACCTGATACATTCAAACATACTGCAATACTGGCAATCAGGTTTGCAAAAATTTTGACTACATTAGATTACCACAGTGACTGACTGAACTACAACATTCCAGTCAAAATTACATTGTTTCTACTTTTTTTCTTCTGTTAATACAGAAACCAAAATAATCCTGCAAAATAATACTGAAGACTCAAATGCTGAGTTGGAAGGGACCCGCAAGGATTATGGAGTCCAACCCTTAGCCCTGCACAGAACCATCCCCAAGGGTCACACCATGTGCCTGAGAGTATCATCCAAGCACTTCTTGAACTCTGTCAGGCTTGGTGCTGTGACCACTTCCCTGGGGAGCCTGTGCCAGTGCCCAACCACCCTCTGGGTGAAGAACTTTTTTCTAATATCCAACCTAAACCTCTCCTGACACAACTTCAGGCCATTCCCTCAGGTCCTGTCATTGGTCACCACAGAGAAGAGATCAGTGCCTGCCCCTCCTCTTCCCCTCACAAGGAAGTTGAAACTCCAGTGAGGTCTCCCCTCAGTCTCCTCTTCTCCAGGCTGAACACACCAAGTGCTCTCAGTGACTCTTGTGAGAGACAGTGTTGAAAGCTTTACTGAAATCCAAAAAGATTACATCAGCTGGCTTCCCTGGATCACCTAGGTGGGTTATATTATCATAGAAGGAATCAGGTTTGCTAAGCAGGACTTTCCCCTCATGAAGCCATGACAGCTGTGATTGATGACTGTGTTGTCTTTCAGGTGTTTTTCGACACCTCCCAGAAGAATCTTCTCCATACCTTCACCAGGCACAAAATTGAGACTGGCAGGCCTGTAGTTTCTGGGGTCCTCCTTCTTACCCTTCTTGAAAATTGGGACAATGTTTGCCAGCTTCCAGTCAGATGGGGTCTCTCCAGATTCCCAAGACTCTTTCTAGCAAAACAGGAATGCCTACAAAACACTCACTGTCTCAAGGCAAAAAAATTGTCATTTTTGCTCTCCTTCACACACATTCACTCCACACACTAACACACCACAAATGCACGCACAGAGCCACACATAGCCTTGCTTTCTAAGCCACTATTATGCTTTTTGCCTCAAATTTCACTAGTTATTTTACCCTTAACCTGCAATGAAATCACTGCATTTTAATGCATGGGATGGGACAGTACTTGTCAAGCATATTCTTTCAAGCATGGAGCAATAAGGCTCAACAGAAGCATACTAAAAGGGAAGAAGCCGCAGAGTCACATAATAATGCAGTGTCAGATACAACACCGGAAGCTTTTCCAGCCTTGTGTCTGAAGCACTAATAAGAGCATGTAAGCTGCACAGACATATTTAGCTTTCCTGGAGGTGCATGAGGGAAAAGCCTAAGAATTCGGACAATGACCAAGATAGTAAAAAATCTGTGTTGCAATATTTTAAATCATTTACTCACACAAGAGATGATTTTTGTACTTATTCAGTAGGTCTGGAATTCTACCTCCAAACCAGAGGTATAATTTAATGAGTAGTCATTTTGGAGTGCATCCTGCGTTTGCCTTGTCTACTACATTTGCAGGCTTTTAAGATGATTATCCTTCCCTGTTGTCAAAGGAATGGCTTTAAGCCAAGCAAAGTTAATTTAATATTTCATGAAAAGTTCAAATTACTTAAATATTTCATAAGTATTTTCAAAAGAAAGCTTTATACTGGCTTGGAAAAAGAAAAAAAAAAAAAAGATGGTGTTTTATCCTGGTTAGTCTTTGTTTTCTCCAACTTTTGAGAACAGAAAAAAACCTAATATATTTCCCTGCCCCTGTAGTATCCCATTTATCATGTACAGTATATAATACATAGCAATTTACGGTACTAGTTGTAAAATACATGATTACCTAAGGATTGTTCCCTAAGGAACAAAATTTAATGGCAAAAATTTCAAGTGTGGCATATTGTAATCATTAACTGTTGAATATACACTGTACAACATTGCTTTACTTACAAATAAGATAAACAAAAGTGGAAGGATCAAAAACTCAGTACCACCCTCAGAAATGGCTGGGCAGGCATAAAATATCACCTGATACTTTGCTTCGAATCAGATCTTATGACAAAAGACCATGACTAGTCTACAACAAAGGCGAAGAAAAGGTCTTCACACCTCAGCTGGCATACATACAGAGTTTATCTTGGCCCTAACTGATACATGTAATTTACCCAGCCTTACTTCCACTCCCCTCTCTGATGGTGACTGCACTTCCCACAGCAGGTTAAACACAGCCTTATGGTTATGTCTGGTCTTCTGAAATTAATACTTCAAAAGCTGTATTTAAGAGTGAATCACTTGATAAAAAAGTTTTATTTAAAAATGTCACTCCCAATTTCACAGTGTTCCACAAAATTATGCTGTTCCTTCAAAATTAATGATGGAAATGAGGCAGATTAACTACTTAGCATGCCAGCCAGGCAAGGAAGTCCTATCCCTAGGCTGTTCCTGGAATTTCCACAGGACAGGAACTCTCTTTTTCAGTCATTTCTAACCAAGATTTGGCATGGTCAACTATTGCTGATGAGAATTCATTTCAATATTTCTGCATTACCAATATAGTCCTATTTGGCATTCTGCAGACAAACTTAACGCTGTTCAAGAAAGAATTCTTACCAACTGCAAACATCTACTCCATTTTCACTTTCAATTAATTTTACAGCCTATAACAGCATGCAACTCTATTCTGCCTGTTTTTGAAATACCTTCTCTCTAACTTATCACATACCTTTATTCACATTGCAAAAAACCAGAAATGAGCAGTGATTTCCACATACAGTTTTCTTTTGAAAAAAGTACAGTTGGAGTAATCAAATAATGAATAAATTCCATTAAAATATAAAAAGAAGCACCACAGAATTTAGAACATCAATCAAAATCTTGTTGGCTCCTTCTAAAGTTAGATTTATTCCATCAATTGGTTTGACATTGATTTTTTCATCATGTTTGAAAAGCTTTACACTTTTACACTCTCTTGCTTCTCCAATTTTTTGCCTTCAGGAACAACATTTGAAACACCACTTCTACTCAGTCAGGGGGTGTATGTATACAGAATACCTGGTAGTATGTGGTTTTCAAACTGAATCATACATGGGGTACACATACATGCCCACATTCACACACATTTTGGAAGCTTGACTTTGCCATCATGTGTTTTGATTTTCAACTTTGCTGTTAAACTAAGGTAAAAAAGTGCATTAAATCAGACAGACATTAAATACGCTTTGTCTTAGAGAATTAAAGAAACATAAGTTTTTATGATACAACATTAACAAACTGATAAAAGGAAAGACTTATTTTAATGACCTTAGGCTCAGTAAAGATATTACATTACTCTTCCTGCCACGACAAAACAGGATATACTCTCCTATGGCTGAAAAAGGAAAATGTTCCCGGCAGAATGATTATTTAAGCTTGACTCAGCAGTACTTCAACAACTTGTCAATAGAATTCTCTATCACAGAAGTTACTAAAGTAAAAATCAAAGTTCCATTCTTGCTTTTATGCTGCATTAACTCATTTGTTCAAATTAATGTGTTCTGTGGAGGATTAGTACTCTCACCTAATAACTGAGTATTAGTAATACAGCATACAACAACTCAGCTCTATGAAAGAACAAGTTATATTCCTGCTCCAGCTCATCTTCAGTGTCTAAAGCCAGTCCCAGCATATCTTTGAATTTTCAGCTCCCATTATACTATTCCTCTTCCCTCTCCTTTCCCATTTGCCACTTAATATGCAGAGGTGAGACTGGGATGCCCATCTAGTTTACAGGACTTGATAATATTCATCTCCTTTAGGAATTGTTTGGCTTACTATAGGACCAAAATGTTCTTTGAAATATTAGAAACAAATGAGTTGAAAGCATGGAGCATGTCTACCTGAGGACCAGAGTGACCCTGTCATGTTAATTGTGTCAGTTCTTTGTTGTGTCAGGAGGCAACTGGTGGCAATAAACCCCTCCTGTAAAACTGAATGAATTATAAACAGCAAAGACAAAATGTATTGGGGGGAAAAAAAACCCAGTGTGTTTGTTTTGGTGAAGTAAGGGAATGCAACTCAATGCAGTTAATTTACCTGTCTCTCACAGCCTTAACATCTGACCTTGGAGTATTTAAGAAGTTTAGCTTCTTTGAAGTTTAGGTTCTTTAAAACAAGGGCAACAACTTAGCAACTGAGAATAAATTTAGCAAGAGTCAGGAGGCACTTGAACACTGGGTCGTACAGGAGACTTAGGGACGGAGCTTCATGTTTCTTATGTCAGTATAACCCTTTGGTGATGGCCACCGAGCTGAATGGGAAACCATACCCTGAAGTGGGCCAACAGCCCAGTAGAAATACCAGTAGTGAGCAAGAAAATCATAGCTGGAAGAGATAATGAGGAGGCCAAAGCCACTTCCACTTCTGCCTTTCCTGTTCAACAGTTTTTATCATACTATAATTCTAAAACGTCTTACTCTCTGTAAGATTGACACAGAAAAGATGGTTTGGTTTGGGAGAAGGAGTTTTACTTCAGTATTATTTTAGTTGCTTTTTCTTTTTCCACACTGAAAATCAGAAACCAATTAGCAAGTTCACATCTGTAGAATACAACAGGTAGTACTGCTCTGCCTGCTCCAAACATCATTCCCCAAAAACTCCTTTCTTATCACTGGCAGCTTCTTCTTCCATGAAGGAATTCTATTATTGTAATATGTTTTACTTCTGTTGCCCTTGTGAAAGATAGATGTTGGGTTGATCTGCTGTAAAAGCTGAGCACAGATTAAAAATTGCAATATTGTGCTTGTTAGCAAAACAACAGTGCATTCAGAATGAAACTTCATTTTACAAAACCAATTTTTTTTTTTTTTTATTTGGGATATTATGAGAACAGAAACATATGCTTCATTATGAGAAGGCACTGCCTTTTTATTCACACAGCAATTAGTTATGTTTATATAGAGATTTAGATCTCTGAATTGCCCTCACCTTAATACTAGTATCTGAGCTGTATATGTACTGCATATGAGCTAGAGAAAATCCGTAATTACATTCCTGTATTACGTTTGACATGCACGTGATAGTGTATGTCTAATAACATCGTGTTGCTTTAATGTCTAATACTCTTTTTTTACAGAGATGGCACTAAACCAATAGAAATGCGCAAGTAGTTTACTTAGGAAGTTAGGCTGGGTTCAGGCTAGGGAGAAAGGGTATACGTTACCTCTTGAACACATATGCAAAGGATGTAATCCACACAAGTATGTGTGTCTCCATCTATGAAGTAATCCTCTTTCTTTGATCACATGGGCTGTACCTGAGTATCTAGTCTGTTCAAATCCAGAGGTCATTAATACAATGACCCACTGAGTCCTTCTTAGAGCAATGTGAAATTACCTTGGTCAACTTGCCTCACCAAAAAATTCAGTTCAGCAGTTCACCATGACACAGCTTCCCTCTAGCACAATCAAAGAGACATAACCGAACACCTGTGTCAATACCGTTGAACTCAGACCTTCACATATGCTGATATGACTGGGATCTTGTCAGTCACTCATGCTTCCTTTTGGATTGTCTGTCTTTTGCCACCGCAGAATCAGTACAAAATTGTAGTGGTAATGTCTCTGAAGTCAGACACATGAGAATTAAGGGCTGATGCTGCGTTCCATTTCATCAGCTAATGCCAGTGCATTTCTTCAGAAGTCAATAATCTAGACACAGGACGTATTTTGCCTCTGAAGTCCACATTCCTACATACATTCCTCTTACGATGGCAAGAAGCCTCCACAGAGCTTTCCAAATTGTTCTCAGGTGAGAAAGTATATTTCAGCATAAATGTTACCCAAACCCTTTTCTGAATCAGACTACTGCACCTATCCTTGAAGCATTAAGAAGGCTTTAAGATTCAAACATAGATTCAAACATATTTCCTTGATACCATTTGGCTCACTGCAGATTTTTGCTGTGTTTTAAGCACACTATTGACTGCATTAAATAACCTCATAATCACATTTAAAGGCTTAGTGATCTAGTGCCACCAATGTACTAAAATATATGATAACAAATGCAGTCAGCATTTTCCATACCATATGCTTGTAAATGTTATTCTGCAGGGAACCAATTAAAGCTATGGAAAATTTGGAACACAGACATATGGAACAAAACAAAGCAACTTATCTTGTCACCATGGTGCTTGCTCAGTACATCGATTAGGGAATGGTGATATTATAGGACAAACAAATGTCACTTTAATTAAAGTGTGCTGAAAGGCAATATACAATAGCAATCTAAAACATTCATTTTTGCTGCACTGATGTTAGTTTTCCCTCTAATGAGATACAACAGGTAAAACACACTCCTGTAAAAACAAAAAATCCACAAATATTCCTATTTGAAGAAATGCAACACGAGTCCTAATTTATTTGAAAAACTTCCTCTTTTAACATTCAGTGAGAAAAGGGTAGGAAACTGATATGGAGTGTTTGGGTTTCAGGGAAAATATTTGAAATACTGCTAAGGGAATAAGATTTTTTCAGGGGAAAAAATAAGTTTGAACAGGGACTTAAATGTTTTTCTACAAAACTGTAGTGCATCAGGGAAAAAAATGAATCTTGTTCTTGAATTTGTCCAGCACAATTTGTCCAGCTGTAATTGTCCAGCACAATTGACAGTGTAAAAATAGTAAAAGAATTGGAAGAAATAGCAATCATTTTAAAGCAAAAAGTTACCAGGAGGTGGAATCATGATTACCTGATCCCAGAGACAAGCTGGGAAAGATCTGTAGGAGGAAAACTGGTCAAATTCGCATTTCCCATTCCTCCTTGTACATCAGAGTTCTGCACTGCAGTAAAGTACTACAAAGCACCACAGCGCTCATTCGAAAGATTATAAAAAAGATTAAGAACCTAGAGGTTACATTTTTTGGGTAAGACTCCTGCCTTATTACTCTTGTATAGTCCCAATGACACCTTAAACTGACATACAGATGATGATACTGCAAACACTATTTGTGATGATGACTATTGTCCCTCTGAAGCACAGCTCCATTTCATATTATTTTGTCTTGATGCAGAATATATGTGTAACCAAGCCATGTTTAATTTAATGCACTTGAATAACTGGTACAGAAGACAAAAAAAAGAGGGGGGGGGGAACTAATTATGTTAATTCTGCTGGTCATCGAGTAATGTTCCAGCACAGCCAAGATCTGTCAACAACAACAATACAATAAATACATCTCTCTCATATGGAATTATACCCAGATTGTCACTAGCTATCAAAAAATTGACCTTAAATGGAGATGAAAACTTCAGTGACGGTAAATAACCTACTGATTGTACAGAAAGACTTTTATCTATCACAGTAGTTCAATTTCATCTCATAAAAGATACATTAGAGAGATGAGCCATAGAATTAGAGACTATATAGTATTGAAAATTATTTTTATGATAAGCATATCAACTATTGTTTTAAAAGTATGGAAAACATTAGACAAAATCATTTAAAGTGTAATTACAAAGTAAATTCAATGGAAAGCACTAACAGACTATAAGAGCAACAAACACAACTAGAAGAGATTTTTTAATTTCAGATTTGGCTCAGTTTCATTAATTTTGATTAAAGTTTTCACAGTGTATTATTTCAAATTTTATTAGGCAGAAGGAAATAGTAGATATAAACTGACAAATTCACATATGAAGAGACACTAATGACTGATTAAGACACCGTCTTCAATGACAGTTTTGCTGAATCCTCTCATTTAACACCAAAATGGTCAGTTCATCAGCCCTGGCAAATCTGCTGTCCTAGTTAATTCAAAAGACAAGAAATACTCTAGAAAAAAATATGGTTACAACAAACAAAATAAATTATGTTAATATTTCAACTTTCCTTTTCAGTATCTTCTGGTTTTATATTGAACATGCTATGATGTATTTTTAATCTATGGAAAACACTCATAACTGTGCCCTCTCCCACATCAGGACTTGCTAGATTTTCCTCAACAGTCAAGATCTTGGTTTCCAGTTGAGGAGCATACTATTGGGAAAAGAAATGTTCATTGACTACTATGACTGCTGTAGTTAAGAACAAAGTCCCAAGGTAAGGAGAGATACATAAGCCAGCAAAGAACAATCTGGTTCCTCTCAGGCTAATACCTTACTTCCAATAAACACAGAACTCTGAACTTGCTTAAATTCTGATTCTGAGGGTAAAAATATCAAAGAACACAAGATCCTTCCTAGGTCCTAAATCTCTGGGGGTTTTCTCAACCAAGCAAGAACAATAACAAAATCCACCAAAAAAACCCCAAACCTAAGTACACGAGAGACATATACAAGCTAAAATATCTAATGTACAAGGCTGACCACAGCAGCCAAGCCCACATTTTCCTACTGGTAAAGTCTGAGCACACTGGTAGGGTACCTAGAATTGTAATTCAACCCTACCTCGGCAATCAGCAACACAACTTACTCCACCACATGGACATGCATTATGTGCCAATAAGAGAATTCCTGTGTTTCCAATTATGAGAATACTGCAACACATGAATCAAAATTTCTCTGTATCCTCAAGGTGTTAAAGGCATTCATTGCCCTTGGAGATACGGACAAACATCCAGATAAACACCTGTTACCACAGGAAGAGTGGTAACATTAGAAACTTGTGATGACTTTGCAGTGTAAGGTCATTCCATGTTCTCAATTTGGTATTTCTTTAGCTTATTATTTCTGCTTAGTTAATTGCATAAATCTCAGCAGATCAGAGGACCATTACACAGCATTTTGTATAATATAAGCATTTATCACTGAAAGAACAAAAGGAAAAACTCTGTAGCTTTCTTTCCCTTATATGGGAAGCATATACTGGCCTTGTACTACTCTAGAAAGGGCATCTGTTTAGCGTTAATGGAATTAGGAAAGCCTGTTAAAAATAAACACAGTGTAATTCTTTCCTTTCTTTTAGTAGCTAAGTAGAACAATAATTTTCCTTAGGATCAGTCAAAGAAGATATGGTATAATGACAACATAATTATACACAATCATATTTGAACATTTAATCCCTAGCTGTACATAGAGTTCTTCTGTATAAGCACCAACATATACTTGTCACTCCTAAATAAAAAAAAAAGGCACATCATCTCTTAAAAAAAACCCCTACTGTCTTAAGAGAGATTTGAGATTTTGCATTACATTATTACTCAAACATATTAGTAAGCTGTTTAAATTTATAGAAACCCACAGAGAGTTTGTGATTTGAGTCATCTATTGCACACAGTAATATATAACAAGCAAACTTTGAGAATGAGGTCTACTTATAAAAATAGACTGCTCTGCCTGTCAGACAACATCCATGTATGCCTACTGAAATCACATGAATGTTGCATTCCTGTGATTTAAAGACCAGCCTTACAAATACATTGTAATGATGTCCATCAGTTTGGGGAACAGGGACGCTAATAATTGTGATAGTGTCACAATTAGCATCAAAAGAGAAAATTTAAATTTTATTTAACTTTTTTCTTTAAAACCAGTCTGTAAGATATACAGATAGCAACATATATATGTTTTAACAAAAAAACATGACTTAAATTAGCTGTTTAGTTATGAAGGGTGTGTTGTGAAGCATTTCAGCTGTGCAGCACACTTAAGATAACATTAATAAGAAAGCATGTAGTTCTTACTCTGCTGACAATTAATCTGTGATATCAATTAATGTGATATAAAGTGATAGTTGTACTTAACAATAAGACAAAACGCAACTTCAAAAGCCATTTAAAATGTACAACATTGGGAAAGTTAGTAACACAGATGAAACCTACACTTAACTGCTCATCATGAAGGAATTCTCTTTTCAGGAATGCTTCAGCATAAAAAACCAGCAGGTAAAGTTGCAGAAAACATTTAAATTACAAGAAATTTTAATTAATATGTAACACCTCAGAAAAAAATTTTGCCATCAGTTCTGAAAGTCTGAATACTTTGAAACAGCAAGACACAGAAAACAGATACCACCACTGTTTAAGCACTTCCTTCATCCATTATCTGTCTTGGCTGACCAATACCAATAGAATGACACTACCCAAAAATTAAACCAGCAGAGTCTCAACATAAACATTATGAGAGGTAGGGGAAAGGAGGAAAAGGGACATTTCAGAAACTCTATCCGATGGAAACAGCAGTATGGTATTTTCCCAGATACACAATATTATTGTTCCCAGACATGAAAGTGCCTTTTTAAACATCATGTCACTGCAACCAATTCTCCAAATACCAGATTTGACAATACTAATTACAGTTCAGTGTGAACCTCAAATTAAGGCTGTAGAAAGAATAAGAACCTTAGAAGCTTTCTAGAACAGTATTAGTATGTTTCTCCTATTTCCTTCAAAATATCTTGTTTTGCCACATAGTGTCAAGCTGTGCTAGTGCTACTTACTTGATCTCAGTAAAGCTGCTTTGTCCTTTTTCAAGTTTTACCGTACAATTTATAATGTAGCCAAGAATCCATCTCTAAATTACCAAAAGTTTGACTTTACTTTTCATTCTTAAATGTCTTTCACTTTTTTAGAAATACTCCTACATTTTATGTTTCTGAGGATTTACATACTTTTATGAAGAAACTAAATTTACATGCCTGTGATAGAATGAAATTACATAACCTCTATGCAGCACAGTTTTATTTTACCATCAAAAGGTAAGACGCTTAAATTATGGATACAGAAGTGCCCACAACTATGAACTTTGAATACTTTACATGTTGGGAGTTGGTATTTGCATGTACATATTTATGTTGGCATGTCAGCTATGTTCAGTAGGACACAGTATCTGACTATTCTCCTATTTAATAACATGGAATGAGAGAACTACTTGTATACTTGTATAAAGTTTGTCAGACTTTAAAGATGAGGAATACCTTCTTAGGGATTAACACTCCACATAGAAGTTCTGTACAGAGAGGGATCTTGGTTTCCATCCCCACCTCAAAGGTTATATAGTCAGTTCTTTGCATCTTTTCTCCAGTTCCCCTCACTACCTGTACTGCAGAACTAGAACTAGTTACACACAACTCCATTCCCACCCTTCTGCTGGTGTCCTGGCATAGCAGGTATTTGCATCTGAGGACAGGGACAAAATAGGTATCACAGCTGACTTACTGAGTACATTTACCTTACAGATTATGATTAGCTTAAAGAATCATACTGCACTGATGTTCTGTTTCTTCCTTTTCCTCCCCACTGATGGCAAGGACAATTCAAGGATTTTCAACTAAAGAACAGATGATATAGAGCTGAAATCAGATCTGTTGATCCTTTTCTTCTGGAGCACTTCAAAAGATGCACTTATGAGAGATGTGTTTTAAGACACAGACACTAGACAGCTTTAGTATTAGGTGCTGGATAACAGACCACTCTGTCAAAAATAGAAATAACATTGTGGCTCATCATGGCCTTCTTCAGAAAGAAGAGAAAAAACTTTCTTCCCGCAGATCATTCAGCAACAGAAGCTGTGAGCAACCAAAGCAGACAGGGAGGGGAAACCCCATGTCTCTGTGACTGGAAACACCCAGTGTTTTCAACTCATATTTGGTTCCCTTTATTTACACTGCTCTCTAGCCTCCCAGTACAACTACCAAATTTATACAGGTGTTTGTATAAGGACTTAACAGGAAATAGACCTAGTTACTAAAGCTCAATGGGTCTGAGCTATTTTAAAGTTTATGCATGTTGATTTATGCTAATTAAATTCCCTCAGAAACTTTTGGAATTATGTAAACCTGGGCCACTGAAATTAATATCTAACAATAGTAACTGAAAATCACAGACAAATAATTTAAGTGTAGAGAAAATAAAAGTTTTCAAGACTTAAATCAAGTTTGCAAGTTTACTTAGTCTCTTTACAGAACCAGGAAGTAAATAGGACACTTCTGCATTCAATAAATATTATCATTCTATTTTCATTTTTCTCCTTTTCAAGATTCTGATTTGTTGGGGGGGGGTGTTTTGTTGGGGCTTTTTTTGTGGGGTATTTTTACTGAGGGGTTTTTTGGTAGGTTTTGGTGGGGGTGTTTGGTTTGTTTTTTTTCTTTAGTTGCTTTTTGTTTGTTGAGAGGTTTTGTGTGTGTGTGTACATGTGTGCATGTATGTGTGTTTGTGTGCATGATTCTGTCCCTGGCCTGGACCCTCTCTTACTCAGCAATCATGTCCAACAAGGTTCTACGATTTCCAGCAAGCTAGTAATAAATTAAATGTGTCACACCACAACCTTGTTCAAACAAGTACTCAGTGTTAATGCACAGGGATAGAATGGGGCTTGCAAGTACCCAAGCATTTCTGTAAAGATGCAGAAAGTGCAAGAAAATTCTCTTGCCCTGTCTGTAATCTATTCCTACAGCATTCTGTTTCTTTTTCATATGTGGTTTCTAACTCCAAGTGCGGACAACATGTTCTTCTGTCTAAGTCACATCAAATTATTACAAAAATTGGGTACTTTCTAAACATTCAACAGTAGAGGGTTACTCTTCCCAAAACAAAACAAAACAAACCCCAAAAACAAAAGGGCATATTTGAATTAGAAAACATTCCACTCCTTAGCTCCTCTGGACTATCATAATAGTCTGTTGTGAGAGCTAAATCTTTTTAATGTGAAGATAAATGGTCTTTCAGCTGTAGCTGTGGATAGTATCGGTGACATCCAGTCACTGTTCTGTCTACTGCAGCTGTGTGTTCTGCTGGGATCTCTGGGGGATGGAGTTTATCCTGTCCTTCCTGCTAAAAACAAGACATTTGATTTGAAATGCTTTCCCAAGAATCTATGATGCTCTGAATGTACCAGTTAACTACATAATTACTAATATTCAGGCTTAAAAATACATGCAAGAGCATGTCAAACAATGACCACGTAGAAATCAATCTATTTCAGATTTTGTAGAAAAGCTTGAAAAAAATAATTTACCATACTTCTTTTTGTTACAAAGTAAGAATTAAAAGCTCTTCATATTTTATAGAATCATAGAATCCTTGAATATCTCAAGTTGGAAGGTATTCACAGGGATCGTTAAGCCCAACTCCCTGATCTTTGCAGGACTTACCTAACACTAAACCAGATGATTAAGAGCGTCATCCAGATTCTCCTTGAACTCTGGCAGGCTTCACGCTGTGACCACTTCCCTAGGGAGCCTGTATCAGTGACTGACCACTCTCTCTCCCAGTGAAGAACCCGTTCTAAGGCCCAGTCTGAACATCTCCTGATGCAGCTTTGTTTCATTTCCTTATGTCCTATCACTGCTCACCAGAGAGAGATCAGCAGCTCCCCTTTCACTGCCTCCCCTTAGCCTTCTCCTAAGCTGAGCGAATCAGATGGCCTCAGAGATTCCTTGGAAGTTTTGCCCTCAAGGCTTTCAAATTTTTCCTTCAAATTCAAAGTGAAAATAGAGCATTAAGAGTACTTTATTTCTTTAGCAGTGTTTGTCAGAAAAACAAAAGCTATAGCATACAGTATGGGCACAAGGAAAGCCTAGTTCCCTCTTTCTTGAGAGGTGTAAATTTACCTAAGAGGATAGCATTTCTAATACCTATGAAAGATTCCAACTGGACCAGTCTTATTCAGTAAGGTGGGCACCCCTGCCACCTCACGAATTTTCTTGCCTATCTCAACAATTTTGAGATGCAGACTCCCCAAACTTTGTTTCTCTCTGTGCGTGCAAGTGACAGGAAGTGCGAGTGCATAAGTAAGTGAATTAGATGAAAGTGGTAATTTAATAGCATGGACTAAAAGAAAACTGGTAAGGCTGGGAGGGGACAGGGGACCAGGTTGGACAGCTACACCTCATGTTTACAGCTCCCTTTCAGTTTCCTCTGTCTTTTCTCTTTTTTTGCTTGGGTTTTGTTTTGTTTTGTTTTTGTTTGTTGCCAACACATTCGCTCTCTTCCTAAATGATCTACATAGTCACTTAGGAAACATTAAAATCCAAACCTGTATTTTAAAGCAAGTTCCACAGTCTCACAATGCAATAAATCTGTGACAGACTTTAATGCATTCAAGAGAGATGCTTACACCTTACAATGACTGGAATGCAACTTATTACGTTACCTCTTATGTTTTGAGATTGGACAGAACATGTCCAGTGGGAGACTACTACTCCCGTTGTAACTTTTGCTATTGTATTGCAGTTCAAACAATGATATGAAATATGCAAGTATAACCACTTCTGATTTATGGGAGCAAACAGTAGATTCTGCTCCTACAGACTGCTGCTTATTTAATATCTGTAATTATTATCTAGTTGGAAGAGAAGTAGCGAGATTCTAATCACTACTTAATATGGCAACTAACTAGATTGCTTTCTCCACAATGTCATCAAACAGCACTGATCTAGGGTCTGGAAATTTGAAATATGTGAAGACTTAAACAAATTCTTACTAGCTTAAAAGATAAGTAATTAAGCATCCAGTTAACAATAGAGGACACATATAAATAAATGGGTCTAGAAAGATGTAGAAGGTCTCTCACATCTTGTTTAGCATCCCTGCTTATTTTCCAGCATAGCAAAATACAAAGAGCAACAATGTCAGAAGCAGACAGGATGATCTCTCTGGTTGTCTAGCAAAGGAGAGCATGTTGTAACATAGAACAGAAAGTGGCAGTTCATAAATAAACATATCCTAAAACATAAGATGCTCATAAGAACAAATCAGTACCTCATTGGCTGGCACAGATGGAAGTGACAAACTACAATATCACAAGTACTGATGATGAACCACAAAGTACTTATACTACAGTGTTCTGAAACTGTTGAAATTTACTATGAGGCCATACTAGTCTCACACACATTGTACACCACTACTCCTAAAAGCCACATGACAATACCATGGCTCTACCTATTAAGTATCATACTTGATGGAAAGGAGAGAGAACAGAAAGAAAAAAGAGGGAAAGGGAAAAATAAATATATAAAGATCTCATTACTGCTGCCTCTTTGGAAGCTACAAAGTTGAGAAGAAAAGGGCACAAGAAGATAAGTTCACCTGCTTGTTGCTGTTTGCATTAAAAGAGAGCATTTTTATATTTAATGCTCCATTTTAGCACACTGGAACCACTCTTCTGTTTTTCTCAGTATAAATATAAACTAATGCTGCCAGAACTGGCAGTACTCCGTAGTTTCACCACCTTAGCACACAGAGCAGAACTTTAATTCCCAACCTTATAAAATGGTTGCAAGGCATTTGACAATAAAATCTCAAATAAGTTCTACAAAACGGTTGGGGGAAAAATCAACAGTAGGCCTCAATGTTTCTTCAAGCAATGGCTTCTGCCACCTTAGACAATTTTGTAAAGAGACACATACAAATTATTTTATATGGGGACTGATACAGAACACAGAAATAGCATGTAAACTGCTTCCATAAAAGTAAGCCTTATACTTTAACTTGTTCTATTTTCAAGATGATCTCACCATTTTCAATCAGAGGGCCTAGTCTTCACAATTCCTTAAACTTAACTAAAAATATTTCTTTTAATCAGTTCATTTTCTCTATCAACTGTAACTTGTTTCACTTAGAATATGTAAACAAATTATCTTTTCAGGAGACTGTAACTGGTTCAATTATCACACAGAGAGGGAGGGGATGTGAGGGGTATGTGCCAAGTTAACCACTTGTTTGTCTGGTTGTTTTTTTTAAACGAAGGCTCAACATTTTGATATTGAGACAGGCTCATACTATAAAACAACTATTGCACAGACTTCACAAAACAGATCAACCAAAATAACTCAGACCCAGTCCTGGAAAACTCTCTTACACTACGCAAAAGCTGACAGTCAAAAACTGACCAGTGATCTTCAAGAGGTGAACAAACAGCTGCTAAGATTCGATCACTTAACTCATTTTCACATGTGATCTAAAACAGGATATGAGTCTATGTCTCTGGTGATGAAAGACTAGAACTCCAGTCTGCACCATGCTCTCATCTCTGGAATGAAAGCTTTAATGCACAGTTACGCCACTTGAATAAATGAAGTCACTGCCTTTGCTATCTCTAAGCTGTCCTAAGGCTGTCAGTGGTGAAGTTCTAGAGTGCATCAAATTTTCAAGGGAGGGAAGGAATTCTACACTGCATCATGAAACTGGTTTTTATACACATTTATTTAGTTAGCCTTTCAGAATATGCAGAAAGCAAAGAACTGTACAAAACTACCCCACACCTCCTCCTTTCACATACAAACCAAATTTCATTAAAAAAAAACCAGCCAAGATGCATAACTTTAAAGCTGGTTGCAGGTGCTGCACAGTTTATCTACCATTAATCTCCACAGTTCCATCATATCACAAAGAGACAAATGCACAAATTTTCCTTGGGGTGGTAGGGTATATCATCTCTTACCACTGAGTATGTCTTACTAATATGATTCAGTCTATAAACCTCTAAAAAATTCAATGACTAATTAATTTTGAAGGAGAATAAAAATCTGTAATTCAGGTAAACTTGAATAACATTATTTTTGCTAGTCCACACAATACCACACATACTATTTCAACTAAGTCAAGAGAAAGGACAGCAAAGTCCATCTTCGCAAAAAGGGAAAAACTTGTTTGTTGTCTGCACTGAATTTATTTCAATTGAATGGGTAATTTCCATTCTCATGCTTGCAGAAATAAACAACAAAAAAACCTGAAGAAATACAGAACCAAATCCAAAACCAAAGAGAGGCCAGAAGTAAAACAGTGGGGTTTAAATCATATCCGGTCTTTTAACTTTATAAAGCTATTCACTTCACACATGTATAAAAAATATGCGGAAACCTGGCAGGCTTACATTGCCAAGATTTCATATAGACCTAAACAGTCTCTTAGAGACACAATACACAGGTACATCACACAAAGCCACTTGTTCTTCTAATTAATGTGTCTGCCCAGGTTATAGGCTGAAACAGATTTACCTGTAAGAAAACTAAGCAAATATATGAAACTTACATGGACTGCATAGAGCCATTGTCAAAAAATAGTAGTTTACTTTCCCAGCAAATTATCGCTGCACTTCATCTGACTCAGCTGTAACATAGCCAGGCCTGCAAATGACTTTGACTGAATGTTAAAACCTTCTGTTAAGTCAAAGAAAGGCTGCTGAATCAATCAACTAATTAATTGCCAGCTGCCTATATTTAGGACTGTCATTCCAAGTGTTTAAAAGTTTACCATTTATCACTGCTTCAGAAAAAGTCAAATTCCAAACAGAGCAATACTGCCTCTCATCAAAAGGAAAATTTCCTTCTTTCCATTTATCCTACTGATTGCAGAACAGCATACAAAGTTCACCAAGCAGAATATGCCTGTCTCTTGTCAGCACTCCAGATTCTAAGTCTCCCAACACTTCCATGAGTTATAAAAGCACGGTAGCAGCTGAAGAAACAATTCAGAGTTTTCTTCTTCCCTATCAATCCATCTTTGATCAGGATTTTTTAATCACTTTGTATAAATGCAAGAGAGTATTTATTGAGAATGATAATTCTTATGCTCTGTATCACAATGTAGCACAATAAGATTAACCATTAAAGAAAAGGTCACAGCTCAAAGGCTGCTTTAGCAGCTAACTTCTTTAGTTAATGTCAGAGACAGTATACAGAGCCACTTTCACACAGAAGGCTAAATCAAAATCAAAACTGTTCCAATTATAAACAGACATGAACACAATTATTGCTATCAAAATACTGATAAATCAAAATTTCCTAAATACTACAAAACAGGTAAATCATTTCAGGTACGTTGCAAAATCTCACTGTGCATTAAACAGAAATTTTAAAAGGAGGCTCAAGACTAATAAATTGAGGCTAGAGGGAAACCAGGTTATCACTGTGCAAGATGGAACTGGGCCAGTGCATTAGATCTATTATGTCTACTGCACATTATTCAGTTACTGTCAAAATGATAAATTAAACAAGGAAGGAGAACTATCTGACATCATCCAGACATCATTTTCTGAAATCAGTATGTTCCTAACCTTCTCACTGTCTGTCTTCTGTTCTTTCTGTGCTGCAATCTATTTGTATCTCACTAGAACAAGTGATATCATTCTGGTTATTAAGGATGGTGACTGGTCTTACTGTTGCTGGCACCATGATCCTCTCTTGGGGGAAATAAAATATAACAGGAATGTTATGAAGTTGCTTAAACTCTTAGTCTGATCTCTCTCAGGACTCCAGGCCAGGAAACGGGACTTCCATGGTGCTCCAATCCTCCCCTTTCTGCAATAAAATCCCACACCTATTCCACACCTCCCCAGCATAAGCACATCACACAATCCAACTCAGTGTGGCTAAAGCTGAGGTTTTACTCCCTCTCCTTTTATTACACCTGTCTCACAGAGGAATATATATAACAGATACATAGGGATTAACAAAACTATTATACGTGTAACTCCAGCCCATAATCTTGGCATCACATTCACTTTAGATACACACATCTTGCCTATTGCAAAGTTCTGCAGGCTTGTTTAGATCATCAGCCTTTCCAATTTACTCTTACTTCAGAGTTAACGCTCTATCATTACCTGATGTTTTAATCACACAAATGTTATTTGGCTTCAGCAGAATTTTTGGCTGGCAGCTTCCACAACCATGCTGGAAAGACTCTCCCTAGCCTGTGGCTCTGATTCTCCCACATTGGCTCTGCTTATGCAGATCTCTCTCTTCCAGATCTTCTTGCTCCAACACATAAAAGAGAATGCCTAAACTACATTTTGAAACCTTTTCAAACCTTTCTCTGCCTAATCTATCATTTCCTATTCAAAACCAAAATGTTAACTTTTATCTCCACCCAGTCAACAGCAGAGAAATGGAAAGGGTAATCCAATCATCTCATTTCCTCTGATGTTTCCCCTATGCTTAAAGACATGTTTCCAAACTTCAGCATCTTCCTTTTTTTTTAACCCCTACTGAGAAGTACCCTTTGTCAAAATGCTATCAAATAAGTTAAGAAACATAAATGTTACCAGACCTACCTATTACTTACTACTTATTCTCTACTCTACGTACTACTACTTATCCTCTTCCTCCACTATGTTCTTCAGCTTACTTAATGGATGCTTTAAGACAGGCATTGAATAAAAGTATGTAACCCAGAACAACAGAATTCTGGCCACACTTAAGTCATAGTACGGATAGTGTTATACCATAGCAAATACCCTGCTATACTGCACTGAAATGACTTTTGAATTTATTTCTGTGTAGAACAATGTACAAAGTATGTCAGCTACACAAGCAATGCTTCAAAACTCTAAAAATTATTCAGGATAGAATTTGGCTTAATCATGATTAATATGATGTGCTTCACTTCCTCCAATGAAAAATGTACTAAGGCATGCTTTACTCCTCTGTTTATACTTTTCTTTTTTTTTCTTTTTTTTTTTTTTTTTGGGGGGGGGGAAATATTACTTGACCAAGGACTGACAAATGGCAAGGTATGTAGGTTATCACTTAAAAATACTACTTCTGTCCTCCAAAACCATGAAAATACGTGGGGGAAAGCATTTTAGTTCTCAGCTTCTGCTACATTATTTGTAGCCTGTATGGCTTTAGTGGAAATGTATGAGGTTATTAAATACTTGAGGTTATGAAATATTTTCCTTACAACTACAGGCTGTTTTTTAAAGTAGTTTTACATGTGTTGATCCAACTCAGATTTTATTTTGGTTTGCTTATATGGACAGGCTTCCTCTCTTTCTTTGGGAAACTGTCTTCCTAGTTAAAAGACCTCATTTTCAGGAAATATTTTCTTTATTAAGCTTCTATTTTGCAATTATTTATTTATACCTAGGTACATGAATGAATGATTTTTAGCATTCTTTACACTGCTTGTAGTAACCCCATAGATCCAGACAGCTCTCATGTCTCAGTGCAGTAGTAATTTACTCAAGTTTTATGTTTAGTTCATTTTTATTTCCTTGGAAGTCAATTCTTTTAATAATTTTGCTATGATACCCTGAATTCTTTCTCTAGTTAAGAAATATTTATGTTTATTCAGTACCCATAAGAGACAGAAGTATTCTAGTTGAAACTGTACAGTCATGACAAAAAATAGAGAAAGTTTACAGGACAAAACTTTCCCTCACAAAGATGTGTGTGTGTGTGTTTAAATACATGAAGGTCTATTACTGCCTTATTATGGGATATGAAGACTGTATCCCCAAATTGCATTTTAACACATTTTTCACCCTACATACATGTCTTATTTGCATTAAAGTAGCACTTGCATCTATCTTGTTCTTCCTATCTTCATGATCTCTGGTTTTTTTCTGTGCATATTGAATGTATATTTGGTGTTACTCTTCAACAAAATTTCACAAAATATTTTTCTAATCACCTCACTCAACTCTGTAAACCCTTTAATATTACTGTAACTGCTCATCATGGTTCACAACTATTCTTTGTTTAAATTATGTTGGTGCAATATTAACACTTTCCATGTTACTAATGAACACTGACTCGGTAGTTCCCACTGCATGGTTTCTTCTGACAGATTTAAGTAACAAAAGGTTAATCAGCTCTAAGACTCTGATTCTGCAACATTTTTCGGTGTATGTACAATTTACACCTGTGAGTTTTCCAACTAAAGCCAATATAATTACTCATACTCTTTAATTCTGTACATACAGTAAGTGCTCTGCTAAGTGGAGTCAAGTCCCCCATGTGCTGCTAGAATAATGCAAAGAAGATACATGACAGGGTAAAATTTGATTCCTTATCTTAATGCTTGAAAGCTTTTTTACTCCTTTGCTTGAAGAAGTTTAGCAATTTCTGGGAAAATAACCACTTCTGTAATGTCTCTCACTTCCCATATAGCCACAACTTAATTCCAGCTAAATCAAATATTATTTTCAAAGCAACGCCTGCCTATCATTAATAAGAAAACTTCAGACAGGCAAATAAAAGGCAATATGAATAAATATCTAAATGACTCAGCTTGTTTTTAAACTGTGGTCACATAAATCTACTCATGTCATGCCATCATCACTAACTATTCTTTGAACTTCTTTGCCTCAGAAACAAACACATTCATTTTTCATATCTATCAAAGCAATGCCTTGAAAGCCTTTTTTATGATTCTCAAGGGCATATCCCTGGTGGAGGGCCTTGCCCTCAATTTGGAAAATATCAAGTCGCACCGTTCAGTATTTCTCTGTCTAGGGGCATAATTCCCCGTTCATTCAGTGTGTTATCCTGTCCGGTTTAACACTGGTCTAGCATTATAGTCTCTTTTCTTTTATCAGCAGGGGATTAAAAGAATTTGAGTTTTAGAGGGTTTGGGAGTTTTCCCAAATGCTGTTAACTGCTGAAGATGACACAGCATTTAGAAAGATTATTCCCTCACCTAATCTGCTATTCCCCGCAAAAGGAGGACCATTTTTCAATTACTAGTTTGAAGCAGTTTGCTGCAATATGCAGATATATCAATATTATCCACGCATTAAGCGCTTCCCAGAGCTCATTCTGTTCTCTTTGACTTCCCTGAAGCCAGCATATGAAGCATTAGGTTCTCCATTAAACACAGACCTAAAGCCAGGGAAAAAGCACTGTTTGACAGCCCTTGTCAGCATCTCCCGGGGGGAATTTTGAAAACAATTTTTTTTTTTTAATTCTTACAGCTACTTGCTCAACAGATTCCCTTGATTTAACTTCTCACATTCAACTTCACTGCAACAGTGTGAAGTACATGAGAGTACTTGAAAAACACCAAATGTAACTACCTCCTGCAGTACACAGTATTTCACAATTACTAAAGAGAATTACTAAAGAAATAATTTCTGAATGTTTAGTTCTCTATTTCATTGACTTTAACATTTTGATAATCAGTCTGATAATCATTCTGAAGTTACACCACTGAGGCCTTAAACATTGGACATATTTTCCTAAATAAATTATCCAAAATTATGTATTGACTGATCAGTCACTCTTCTCCAACTTGAGAGTTTAGCTGCACCTGAAAGAATCTAATCCAGAGAAATCAGTAACATAATATACTGAGGAAAATAGAGCCAGTGTTTGTGAAATACGACATTTTTGTACAAAATTGTTTAGATTTCATTAAAGTCCTTGAACAATTCCAAAAGCTTCCAGAAAAGGACAAGCAAGCCAATGCATTGTATTTGGGTCTTCAAAAATGCTGTTGAAAAGCTTCCTGGAGTCCAGTAAAAAAACTAAATGACTAAGGAAAAAAAAGGGTGTAATCCTATCATGATATAGTAGAGAATTAGAAGTTAAGGAAAAAGGGACAGGAAGAAATAGCTTTTACAATGAAGAAAAAATAAGCATGAAGGATTCTTCACAAGGGTATGTGCTGTTCCTCATATCCATTAAATAATAAATAATATTACTTCCAGTAGAACAGACAGACAAATAATGAGGTGAGAAAAGCTGCGGACAATACCAGATTATTTAGGAGAGTCAAATCTAAGACTGTCTACAAGAACTGCAAAAAGGACTCACAACACTGAAGGACTAGGTAATAAAATGGTAAACAGAAATGAGGGCCAAGAGGTGTAGACTAGGGAAAACGTGAGAAAACAACCCATCTCCACTTTTTTAACTGTACTGAGGTACTCTACACTGTCAGATGGGCTTTCAAATGGGTATTACTAAGTAGAAAAATAGCTTGCATTCATTCTACATGATACTCTGAAAGCTTCAGAAAAATGCTTTCTGACAGTAGAAAAGACTAAGTAGGATGGCAAGAACTCCTAAGAAAATAAAAAAATGAGATGTTGTTACACTATTGTCAGTCTTTCATGCTGTCATGACCTAAATCTGACAGGCAGTTCTGGGTTCCACAACTTTGAAAGGGTTAACAGACTTATAAATCTTCAAAGAGAGGCCACAAGGATAGGCAGAGTGATAGATTTATGCTCACATATGAAGGGGCAATAGAAAATCTTAGCTTAGAAATTCCTGAGAGAAGACATTAATAGTAATACTTAACTAAAGAGAGAAAATTAAGAAAAAATAGTCATTCAGATAGAAAAATTGTGGAAGACACATTAAAATTGTCAGGCAATTAAAAGCAAACAAACAAGGATATTGTTCAACTAACACCGAGCATATGATAAAACTGCAAAACACACTGTGTCAGGGATTTTGTTGAAGCAATAGCATAAAAAACCAAACATAACATAGCCAAATGTATAGAGGATGGCTCTAGTTGTGGATAACACAGTAGTTCAGCTACACATTTTGAACCAAGCTTTCAGGACCTGATCAGTGGATCTGCATATTCTACTGCTTATAATCTCCCACTAGACAAGACAGAACATTGGTTTAGAGGCACCTTTGGCCTCATCTAATATCACCTATTCTAGACTTATGAAAACCTGGAGACAAAACTTCAGAACTGAACCGTACATGCCAAAAAATATCAGTAGGGCTTCTCTTACATTCTGTCATGTGTTGCATTGTAACAGTTTCCCTCCTTGGTTTTACATGGATTATGTATAACAATTTTAACGACCAGTACTGAAGATTCCTGACGATGTTTTATGACTACATGACAAGCCACAAAAGCAAAATTCATTGTTCTTTAAGAAAGAATAGTTTAGTGGAGACTTTATTATTAATAGCAAATATGCAGAGAAATGTCCTCTCTAACAATCAATGAAAGTACATAGTACAAGAGTTTTAGAAAACAAAGAAAAAAGCTCATGTCCTTTGTGTGGCATACTTCGAGGCTGTAATTTGCTTCATGTAGAAAAACAGCCTTGATTAATGTTGTGGCTGGATCCAGACCAAAAGGAATGACAAAGCACTTGCAGTAATAGGTTCTCCTGCACAGTCTGGAGCAATTGTTCTTCTGGAGCTATTGTTCATGAGTAAAGAAAATTTTCCTTTACTCATGCTGAGTAGTAATCATGTAGTCAGCGCACTGTAATCAGTTTAACCTAACAAAATTACCTATGGCGTGAAATACTAGCACTGTAAGACTGGAATCATCAGGCCCCTGAGACACAACCGTAGGCATTTTTACCCATCTTCCACAGATACAGCTGCAGTAGCACAACACACAGCAGCTCGTTCATTCTGAGCCATTAACCTATTTACTTGGGCAGCTTTACCTGACATCAGTGGCAAAACAAAGATAGCCATTGTTTGTACTCAATTTAGTCTGTGGCAGTCAATGGCTACCTTGTATCAGCTGAGAAAGATTCTCCACAAAAGGCTTGACCAAGCGGGAAGGAAAATACATCATCAACCTTCCAGGTGGCACAGTCCAAATCTTGAATTAACTTGGGTTACCCTCTTCAGGCTACTGTAGTACAAACTAAACTGGCAAACTGAAGTCAACGTATAACATGTACAGATCTGTTCTGAAACGAATATACCAGTGCTCAGATGCTTCTTTCCCAGCCACGCTCATCTGACATGACCCTGCAACGAAACATCACTGTCAGAAAGACACTTGCCCCCACAGTACCACTCCTGCAGAGGAGACCTGCTCCAAAACATGCCTTTTCCTTCCATGATTCAGAAGGTACAAAGAGAATTCTGCACTTCTTTTGAAGAGCTGCATTACAGGAATAAAAAGGGCTGTGGTGTGTACAGTTCACCATTAATTATTTAACAATTATCTAATTAATATTATCTAATGTTATCCAATATCTATTTTCCATGGGCCTCTTCAGATTGTTTTCTAGACAACTTCTTTCTGATAATCAACAGCTATTCAGAAAGATTATTGCAATATTTGCTTGCATTTACTAGTGGGAACCACTATCACTGCATAATTAATGTCTGTTAAGTAATACCACCTATGGTGTACTTGAGCAAACTGTTTGTCAAAACAAAATCTCCAGTTCAAATTTCACAATATATGAAATGCTGACATGAAAACATACTCAGTATTTGTAATTACATAATGCAGTATCTTTTAGGAGGACTACCAAAGTTCATACTGTATACATGAAAACATATGGGAAATAGTTTACAAACCCCTAAAAATACATTGCATAACAACTTAGTTGGCATGTTACCAGGATGGCACATCCCATGTTTACCCTTAACATTTGCCAACACAGTTAAATATTACGGGAGCCACAAAGGGATTAATTTTCTCTTCTATTTTGCCAGTCCTCTAAAAAATTACTTAATACTTGATTGCCAACAATGCATGCCAAAAAAAAAAAAGTATAAAAAAATCATCCTTTACAAATCATTACATATAGAGAACAACGTCTGTCAAAGAGCATCTTGGGTTTATGACTGTTCACTATCCAGAGATTCATAACAGGTCTATGAAAATGGGAAGGCCCTACACTTTTTATTATCAACAGTGAAGTTCACATTTAGTTATCTACAACAACTCTCGAAAGGGTGGGGAGGGAACCCTGTAAGCACATAGGTCCCAAGTCCCCAAAAATACAAGACAAAACTAGCAGCTGTGGGATTTTATTTACAAACCCATTATTACACCTATAACTGAACACAATTCTTAGAGCTGGGATAGCTGGCAGGAGTGCAGACTACACTTGAAAGGTAACAAATTGATAAAACTGACTTTTGCAGAGAAAATCAACCCTCATCATTGAAAACAAGCCAGCCTAAGACCACCCCAATCTCAAAACCATCCTACTTTCAGATTGCGCATCAGGGGGAGCCCTAATTACTTGGGGCTAGATTATCGGGCACTGTAAACAAAATAAATGCACTGCAGTTTCAGCACAGCCCTACCAACAAGTCCTTTGAGATCAGGATATATATATATATATCTATATATATATATATCTATCTCCATGATTCCTAACACAGTATTAAATACCTATGGCAGATGAGACACAATTACGGGGCTGGACCTTGATAACCTTTACATAATCCTCAGTTATTTTATCTCTTGCTCATCCAAACTATCCCCTATTGTTAGTGAAATTTAGACCAGAGAAATAAGTTTGTCAGCGACCTCTCATATAATTTTCCCTCCACTCAACTATGCAACTTGATGCATCTGAAAGTCTCTACAAATGTGTAAATGATCCCAAAACTACATACTGCAANGCCGCGGGCGGTGACGTCACACGGTGCGGCAGGACCGCCGCGGAGCGCCGCGGAGCGCAGGGATGCGCTTCTCCGACCCCAGCCCCGCCCCGGCTCGGGGCGGCCTCCTCCGGCACCCTGCGCACTGCGTCCGGCCCCGAAAAACAGCGGCTTGCTCTGCTGGAAGAATTGGTGACAGAAGTACTGGGCGAGCCCGGACCCGCCTCGGGGTCTCAAAGCAACAGGCACCAGTTGGTGTCTGTGGTGGGCCCTTGGGCAGCGATGACCGATGACTCAGTGGTCCATCTCACATTTGGTAAAACTCAACAGTGGAAAAAACTCGAGGGCATTGGAGTCAAAGGCAGTGACCATTTCTGGGTCCCCTTCCTACAGTGGCACAAGGTCTGGAGGGGACAAAGCAGCGGGGTCAAAGTGAAAAAGGGTGGGTTTAGATTAGATATTAGGAAAGAAATCTTCACTGTGAGGGTGTTAAGGCACTAGAATGGGTTGCCCAGGGAAACTGCTGATGCTTGATCCCTGGAAATGTTCAAGGCCAGGTTGGATGGGGCTGTCTAGCAACCCGGTTTAGTGGAAGATGTCCCTGCCCATGGCAGGGAGTTGGAACTAGGTGATCTTCAAGGTCCCCTTTCAACTGAAACCATTCTATGATTCACAGGATTCACAGCCAAGCCTCCAGAAACACTGCGCTCTGCCTCAGACCTAGGATCCTTTCTAAATACAGTGCTCACAATCATATTTCATATATATATTCAACTGAACAGCTCACAAAGAAGCCTCCTAGGCTAGCATCCACTTTATAGAGAAATAAAGAGAAATGTCAAAGAGCTGGAGTCTGGGACGTAAGTAGTCAGTGGAAGGTCATGCAATGAGTATAGAGTAGACCAGGAAACAAACTGTAGGAATCGCAGGCTCTCTGGTGCTCTCACACTACTAGTATTCACCACTAGTATGGATTTTTTTTTCCCCCACCATAAATAACTACCCTGGATAGTACAGATTTATTACTCTGATCAAGTTGTGCCTCACTGAGGAGTTCGTGATGGCTAATTGTTAATAAATTCAGTGCTAGGAGATCTGGGATTTTTCTCACTTATGTATTATTTTACAGCTCATTGAAGGTATTACTGTACAAGCTAAAAGCTCTTGCTTCCTTATTAACAAACTTTTTCTTAAGAGTATAATTTACTCTAATTTGATTTGTTAATTCTTTCATGATATCTTGCAGATCCTGTGTTTTCTGTCATGATCAATTTGCTCTGCCTAGTCATGTGTTCCAAATTGTTCTGGGGAACAGAAGAAAAACCCTAATCTGTATCATAACCATTTTAAACTGAAAGGTATATCTTCATTAAAATATTTGAGTGCACAAATTACATGAAGCAAAGTACTCTAAATGACAGTGTTCTACAGAAAAAAAAATTTAATTCTGTTGCATTTACTGGAACATTTCTTCTTCTGAAACACATTAATGTGTTTGCATATTGTTTTAGAACTCTAGCTGAATTTGGGTTTTCTGGTTCTTCTATAGAAAAGTAGCTCTCTTGAAAGATGACAGATCCTATATTTGTTACTTAAAACTGAAGTATTACAATACAGAAACTGCTATGTAATTTGAGATGCAGAGTTGAGGTCTACTAAAAATGTATTGCTGAATAGAAAATAATGTGACCTCCAAAAAAGGAGTAAGGTATATATTTCACTTCAGTAAAGTCTGCAAAACAAGTAGAAGAAAGATCCAGAAGGCAGACCTGGTCAGCAAATAGTTGAAGAATAAAGAGCTGAATTTACTGTATAGGCAGCAAAGTTGTGTTCTTATGCCTCATACCAATAAGCACACTTATTTCCTTACACTGTAAATAAAGTGTGTTGACTAATTACTTTTTTGTACATCCAATGCATTGGTCTCTAGATGTAAATGTACCCTTACATGATGTATTCTTACTGGAGTGGTCTTTCACTGAATATGGAAGAACCATATGAACTCTGTGATCCACATGCTGGAATTCCAGAGATGACCTCAGTATAGCTGCATTGAAAACAAAACAGAGTGCACTTGAACTCCTTTGAAAACATGATCAGTAGATAGCTTTTGAAACTTGTTTGTCTCCATAATTATTGTATGAGATATTTACTAATTAATTATTCACATCGTATTGGGCAAAACCAATAGGCAAAAACAACCCGCCTTTGTATCTGCTCAATATTTAATAGAAATTCCTTAGCATTATTCTCCTTTTTTCTACCCTACTTATAGCACTAAATTACTTCCACTTCACTGAAGCTTAAATTAGAGATGAATCAGGACCCCAGTTTTATTTTTCATCTATAGTTCTAAAGTAGGTAAACAAAACCAGTTCACAATCATCCAGGAGCCTAAGGGGTGTTCTTCACTTGATATATAACACAGTTCCGTATGAAATCAGTGGGAATCATGCATGTGTCTCAAAGTGAGAATTTGCTCTATATCAGTTCATAGAATCAAATTATTAATGAATAGACTTGTTGAGCATTGCTGACTTTTTCCTTGTTCACAAGCACTTTTGCAATACCTCTTGTCACATTGAAGAGACTTAGCCTGTGAGCTATGAGTTCTGCTTTGTATGTCTTAGTTATTTGGAAAATGTAAATACAAATAAAATATTTATTAATATATCTTCTGCGAGATAGTATGGTTTGGAAGTGAATGCTTCTTTATTCACATGGCAAAGAAAAAGTTTGGGTTTTTTTTAATTTGGCTATTATTCAAGAATATGTGAATGTATGATTACTTTGATGTATTTTTTTACTGTGTCGTGAATAAACCTGAAACTCTAGTAATGATGAAGAAGGACAATGTCTTACACTATAGGATATTCTAAAACCTCTTTCATCTTCACTGTGCCCACCCAGGGAAAAGTAATTTGGATTACTGATGAACTATCCTAGTAAAACCCTATATCCTACATGCTATCAAACAACACAGACTTTTCTGATATTCCATAGTTTCTGTGGTTCATATTAATTTTATTTATTCTCCACACAGTTGAGATTGTTTTATTCCATATAGTGAAGAAGCAAAGCCAGAGATCACACATCTCAGAACAACTCAGATCTGAACTCTGTAACTCATCTTTACAATTTAGCAAGGAATTTGAAAAGCTGTCATGATACAGCTGTCCACTAATTTAGCATTTCTATCATAAGTGGTGTTTATGGTAAACACTTCAATAGAATCTTAACAATCATTTTTCTTTTAAATGAGGCTGAGGTTCTCATTGCAATAGTTGCTGTACTACCACATTAAGAATGAATAGTTTCTGCCCCATGGAATGAGAATGTAACATAATGATTTCAATAAAAGGAGAAGAAAGAAGTTCACAGCTGTTAGCTCTTGAAAGAGGATATTATTTAAAAATTTGAAAGGAAAAATTACTGAAAGAATCATTTTTCAGTCAGCCCTCCAAAGAAACAAGAAAGAACAAAGCTGCACGTAGCAGCAGCAGGTTGACAGACATTGGTACTGGCATTCAAGCTATTTTACCTTTAGAGTTTCTGTATGAGTTCCACACACACCTGTGAAAGCTACTACTTTTTCTTACAGGTTTTACCAAAAGGACAAGTCTTGAAGTCACCAGTTATCCAGTCTTCTGTGTCAATCATCTTTGCTTCCTGTGGGGATCTTTTCCATAGTTTTATGTGTTTCAGTTACACTGGTCATAGAATCATAGAATCATTTAGGTTGGAAAAGACCTCTACAATCATCAGGGCCAACCATTAATCCAGCACCACTGTGTTCACCAAAAAACCATGTCCCTAAGTGCCACATCCACCACGTCTTTTCTCCAGATTAAACAACCCCAGCTGCCTCAGCTATTCCTCATAAGAGTTGTACTCCAGATTCTTCACTATCTCCATTGACTTTCTCTGGACACTCTTCAGCACTTCCATGTCTTTCTTATAGTGAGTGAGGACCCAAAACTGAACACAGAATTTGAAGTGAGGCCTCACCAAAATACAGCAGTACAATTCTTTTGCTGGTCCTATTGGCCACACTATGTCTGATACAGGCCAGCATGCCATTGGCCTTCTTGGCCCCCTGGGCACACAGCTGGCTCATGTTCAGCCACTGTTGACCAGCACCCCCAGATCCTTTTCTGCCAGGCAGCTTTCCATCCACTCTGCCAAAATCCTATGACACTGCATGCGGTGACTCAAGGCAAGACCCAGCACTTTGCCTTATTGAACCTCATACCTCTGGCCTTGACTGATCTGTCCAGTCTTACCAGACCCCTCTGAGGGGCCTTTCTGCCCTTCAGGAGATCAACAAACCCACCCAGTTTGATGTCATCTGCAAATTCACTGAGGGGGCACTCAGTCCCCTCATCCAGATCATTGATAAAGATACTAGATGGAACTGGACTCAGTACTGAGCCCTGGAGAACACCACTTGTG
>VWZF01003102.1:310647-324292 GCA_013396755.1 Sclerurus mexicanus
TAGAATCATAGAATCATTTAGGTTGGAAAAGACCTCTACAATCATCAGGGCCAACCATTAATCCAGCACCACTGTGTTCACCAAAAAACCATGTCCCTAAGTGCCACATCCACCACGTCTTTTCTCCAGATTAAACAACCCCAGCTGCCTCAGCTATTCCTCATAAGAGTTGTACTCCAGATTCTTCACTATCTCCATTGACTTTCTCTGGACACTCTTCAGCACTTCCATGTCTTTCTTATAGTGAGTGAGGACCCAAAACTGAACACAGAATTTGAAGTGAGGCCTCACCAAAATACAGCAGTACAATTCTTTTGCTGGTCCTATTGGNAACACCACTTGTGGCTGCTTGTTGGTCACCCTATCATGACAGATAGAAAGAAACCATTGCAAAGAACAGAAAGCTGTTTCCCAAACATAAGTACTGTTCTTCAACAATGCATAAAACCTCTACAGTGTGAAGGCCTCCTGTTTTTGTTTACAGAAAATGGGGATAAAAATCGAGACAATGAACTCAGTTTCCCTGTTGGACTACTGTTTTGCCTACTAAGGTACTATGAAGAAATTATTTTCCTCAAGGGACCATTGTTGCTTGTTTGGTTACTTATTCTCAACCATATATTTCAAGGTGAAACTTTGTAAAAATTCCTACTACTTTTATGGAATATTAGGTATGGAAAACTGAAATTGTCATTGCTTTTTCTGAGGGGTAGAGGAAGAGAAGGAGAAGCCACGCCTCATTAGGAGATGACTCGTAAAGGTCTGATACAAATATCTTTTGAGGTTTACAAAGACTGAATGCATTAATCTCATTTTATCTGTGAATAGAACATAATTCCTGTGTTACAGTAATTATCTGTTCTATTCCTCCTTGCAAAACTGTGTAAGATACAGAGTATGCGTTTTTGAGCCAACACTAGCTACTAATTCAAAGCCAAAAAGCACCACTGAATCAATACCAAATGTACTTGGAGGTATCCCAAACAATGGATGATGAATGGCTTTCTCCTGTGGGAAAGTACGGGCTGAAGGCAGACAATAGAACTGCAGGTTTAGTCACCTCCCAAACTCCAAGTTGTAGCAAAAAACCCATGTAAATTAGGAATGTTAGAAGCCTGAATCCAGATTCATCTTCCATCAGCACCATATTCAGTGAAACTGAGTTCCCAGTTTCTTTGTCAGATTTCAACACAACTGAATTCTAAGACAGGTTATTATAGAAGTTAACCTTCTGTGCTACTGCCTCTTTCTTATGCCACTTATGCTGAGAATTTAGGCAAATTACATGCCCCATGTGAATACACTCCTAATTGTACAAATTGTACAAATCTAGCAAGTGTCAGAGTATGGTATTTCATTTGCATAGCCTGAATACAGACTACATGAATGAAATTAGTCCCAGGTCAAAGAAATAATTCTGGTTGATATGCTCAGCTTTGTAGATTTAAGATGTTACCCAATCTTCTGCCAACCTACCCCTTTACTTAGAAGTTAGCTGACAGAAATCTATTCCCATTGTACTGCCATATACTCGTAGCATTTAAACCAGGCAAAAGGTATGTTTCCAAGGGACAGTAGTCTCTGTAAAATTAGGGGGAAACAGCTTAAGGCATTTGACTTAAATCATTAACACTATTTGCTTCCCTTGTACATGGGTCAAAGTCCTTGAAGACAGAGCAACATCTCAGCAATGTCTAACCTCATGCCTTTGACAGTAGGGTTTTATGCTGCAGTGAGCTAAAGGTATTTCCAAGTTAACTATAAGAAAATTAGAATACACAGTACATAAAACTTCTTCTGTTTTATAGATTGCCATTAATGAACTGCATATAGTAAGTATTATTTTTGAAGTTGTTTAGCAGAAGAGCACAAGGGAACATTCTTGCAAGTATTCACTTGAGTACAGATAAAAAGAATAAAAATTATCCGCAAATTTCAAATTGTAGAATATAATGTGAACAGAATATTGGCTCTGTGATAATAATTTGGAAACATATTACACTGAATAACATCCTGGTTACTCTTTGAAATCCAAAGAGTAATACAAGAACTTCTCATTTTACAAGATGACCAGAGTATGTAACGATTCATCACAGACCAGCTAAAAGTAATTTGTAAGTTAGAAATTACTTAATCGGTAGAATATATTGTAATTTTTATACAGGTCTCCTCATTCTACAATCAAGTAACATAGCTAACTACAGTTACTTTCCTGAAAGAAATACCATGTTCTTACATTGAATACAATTCTTATATTGACCTGTGAAATTAATATATGTTCAACAAATTCACAGGACCTCTGCCTTGCAGATAATACTAAATGTTTAGTAGATATGCTGAGAATAAAATTAAGGCTTGTGGATGGCAAGTTTCTTTATCCTGCCCACAGCAGTCGGGATTGAACTAGATGATCTTTAAGGTCCTTCCAACCCAGGCCATTCCATGGTTCTATGACATTATGAAGGTCCCAACTACGAGTAAAAATATTCTATCTGATTAATGAAGTACAATAAAGAGCATTATGTCAATGACATTCTCATGTTTTAAACAGAGAAGGATATTTATGGAGGGAAAATTTATTCTGACCTTTTTCTTTTTTAAGGAAATACTGTTCTTTCGCATAAACACAACAGTAGAATTACAAAAGCCCTAGTGATCTGAAGGTACAAGTGAGAGGAATTCATGCATAGGTAATCATGCTTTGGACAAAAAAAAAAGATTATGCCAGAAGAGTGCAGAACTTGCAACACACAGTCTTTAAGTCTGAATTACTTTTGCTGATTCTGTATACCTGTCATAGCTTTGGCCAGGACTCAAAGGTTATTCTGTACTATTTCCAGTCACTGCTAGCTCAGTCAGTAGAGCATGGAACTCTTAATCCCAGGGTTGTGGGTTTGAGTTCCACATTGGGCAACAGATAAGGCTGTCATGGTTTAAGACTGGTAGCCCCAAATCAGTGGCCCCACTGAGACTCTCCCAAGCTAGATGCCACTCTCTTGCTTGCCTTTCCTCTCCCTCTTCATGCTGTGGTGGGATGTAGTTGAGAACTGGAGGCAAAAAAGGTGAAGATCACAGGTTGAGGTAAGAAAAATTTACTGGAAACAAAGTGAGAAAAAAAAAAGAACAGTAGCAGCAACAATACTAATAACAAAGGTGTGTAGAAGAGAGGGTGATTCACACCCAAAAGTGCTCACTTCAGAGCTCAAGGCAATGAGCCATGGTGGACTGCTTCTCCCCTCCCACCATGTTTTTTTCAACCAGAAGTCACGCCCTTATTCTTGGAAGTGAGAGTCAATTCCCCCCTACGCCTGCAATGATATGAGGTGGTATGGAATAACCTCTGGGTGATGGCCTAAACTACGGCAATACCTCAAAAATTGTCTGATTTAAGTGCGCCATATTTTACTCTGTCATACTGTCTGAGAGAGCTGAAGCACAATGGTAGCTAGGCTGCATATAGTGAGTTAATATGGTTATATGGAATCCAGCTATATCCATATGACCTCCTATTACTTTTGCATGAAAATGAAAGAAAGCAAAAGGTCTGGAATATTTTCTGTTATTTCTGTCTTCTATTTTTGAGGATTATCTTAATGATTAATGCCAAGGATTTGCATTTATTTTGTTTCAAATGTATTATGTCTTGTATTCAAGACTTAGGCTTTTCAACCAAGAATTTCTACTATAAAGGTAACAGGCGTGGCCATTAATGATCATAAGTGTCACTACTAAGAAAAGATTCATGTTGGTCTTGTTTATTAGAGCCATCAAAATGTGCTATTATGTTCCTAATTATGATATTTATTCAAACTTCCCTACTTACCCACAGTATGAATACAGTGCAGGCAGCTGTTGTAGAAACTTTCCTGTCCAGCTCTGAAAATGAGTTTTTCATTCAGCTAAGGACATTCTGGTTCTCAAAGGGAAAGAATAGAATAAATGTTGGTCTTTGCACTGTGAGGCAAACACTGGAGTTGGATAGATGAAGCTGTATTAAGGATAAGAACTGCAGAAGCAGAAGTCACTAAGAACTGTGTTAGATCAAAAATTATCTCTTCCAACTTCTGCCTCTGAATAAGCATATAATTACAGAAATAAAAGATTAAAAACAATCAAACAAGCAAACAAAACTTGGTTACTTGTAATGTAAATCACCCACAAGAGAAAAACAATAATTTAAAATAATAGAGAGTATTTTATTTATTCACTTCCCTTTAGGAGATAAAGGACATCAGTATCAGAATCTACAAACAGAGGTTTGATATTATAAAGACCTCCCATGAGAGCTGAAATGAGAGGCTTGCCTCACTGTTAGGCTGTACAGTGGCAGAAATAAACACAAATTATAGAAGTGAGGCTGTCATAAAGCCTATCACATAAAATGTCAAGAAATAGAAATGTTTGATAATTTATCTGAAGAACACCTATTCAGACTATTTTAAAGAACTATTTACATTAATTCAGTGTCTATTGACTGTATTTTTTCAGTTGAAGTATGAACAATGTGTTTATTAAGTCAATATTATCAATTTCAAACATTGTTAACTGGACACCACTAAGGCAGCTAAAAATTCTGACCTCCTCATATGAAGAACAATATTTTTAAGGAACTATAGCCTAATACGGATTATCAGCATTATTTGCTCCATTTGTTTTTAGAAAATACAATTTGAACATGTTTTTTTCAGAGTAATCCCAAAGTAAAAAGCACAGTTGAAAGACAGCATTAGTGTCTTGATAAAGAAACAAAATTGTTCCTTTGAAAAAATCGATGTTGTAAATATTCCAAAACACTTTAAAAATATGAGTCATTGTTCAGGCCACTTGCCTGAGGGGAATCTGTAGCTGGGAACAGACTTGCAGTTAGTGATATTTTCTGATGGACCGAACACATTTTGTTAGCAATGTTGGTCTATGCTTTTATGTGCATTATCCTGTTCAGATCTTTTCCTCTGGATTATCTCTGTTTGAATGTTTACTCACTTCTGGAAAGAAGGAGAAAATTCAGGATGGCCTTATGACACCCCATCTCCTACTCTAAGCCATAAACTTAGATACAGTGAAATATATTTGTTAGTTATTGCAACATTATTTCAGAAATACAGAATAAAGAAGTAAAATTTATTTAGCAAGTCAGTACAAATTATGGCAGCATAAGATTGCCTTCATTTTTTTGAGAAAACACTTTTTGTGGAAATAAGAGAAGCTGTGTAGTTAAGTGGATTAGGGAAAAGTAAAACAGTACTTAGGATCCACCATACCCTCACTCCTAGTATGTATAATAAAAGTAGAGCAAAAGTTCAGGTTAGAAGTAGTGCCCTTCTTCTCTGCTAACTACATATAAACAGTGACTTCATAGTCACAAGATAATTGCAGTCATAAGATTAACATGCAAGACAGTTAAATATATACCTCAATAGGCTTTTCTGAGTGCTGAGTTCAGTCTATTTACTTACTCAGTGAACAATTCTATTCACTTTTGTAGGAACATTTTTTGTGAGAAATACTTACAGACTGGAGAAAACTGTATAATGCATGTAAATCCGCTTTTAAAAAATGGTAATACTTTCAGTAGCTAGTGGAGCCAACTCTGAACCTAAAAAGAATCTTGCTGGCAAATTGCACTGTTGTGGAATAACCACTGTGAGTGATATGTATGGGAGGAACAGTGTGATCAATCAGTGTATGAGGATGTCAGAACTAATTAATCTTTGAAATGAGAAACATCAGCAAAATAAACATATATTATTTTATCACGAGCCCTTGAACATGATAGTCAATTTGCTTCTGCATAGATATCCCTTTCACTCTAAAAAGGGAAAACATATGTTTTATATTACACTGATTTTCTCCCTGAATGGCAGAGAATTTTGTTATATCACCTGAAGGTGAATTAACTCACCATGCCCAAATGTCAGTGCTTCCTCAACAATGTATCTATTTTAATTCTATTTTTTTTTTAAATAACAGATGGGAGACTGCATCTCCTAAAGTCAATAAAAAAGTTCTTTGCCACAACTAAAGTGGGGGCAAGATTTCCTCCTTCTTACTTATCTTCATTTTCTCCTCAATCTTAAAAATTGTCTAAACCACATATATTGCATTTCTATAGACCCATGAGGAGGATAATGCAGGACTAACTAAATGCTCATATTCAACTGTGTTCAAAAATATTGTAATGCGTCATGATAGCCACAATTCCTGTGTTGGAATTAAACTAAAACTTGGTATTTGGTATTGTATTTTTTTCATAGTATCTCAAAATTTAGTTATTTATACTAATGTCCTTTGTTAGCATTATTCTATCATCTCATGTTTTTGGGTTTTTATTTGTATGACACTATTAAAATAGTACTAAAAATTGTCTTCTTTATAGTTAATATGATTATAGTGTTTTCTTATGCTTCCCTTTGGGATCCTTTCTTTTGGCAGTACACAGCTAATATAATTGTACATTGATTTATTCACTTTACTTCTTAAAGAAGTCATATCTATCCAGAACCTGTGGAATGCTTGAGGAGAAGAGATATTTGAACTGTGTTATTACAGGCAGATGGGATTTTGTTTTAAAGCCCAAAGCTTTGTAAGCAGAATCAGAGAAAGATAATTCTTGGAAGACAGCACTCAGGTACCCTCATGCCTCTCATTGCTTATGGTCCCGAAACTTCCTATAGGAAAAGAACTGTTTGTAATCTGAGTCACAGTCTACTATTAGTCAAACAGTTCATTTTATGAAGTCAGAACTTCTTGGAAGTTGTTCAACTTTGCAACAATTTCAACAACTGTTCTTCTCCAAGACTGGTTACTGAATTAGCATGATTTGCTTCAAATAGGACAGAGTATAGAAGAAAGAATACACTATTGATTTTTAGAGCAAATTCTCAAGACACGCAGAAATTATATGCTTGGTGGGAAACTGAGCTATGAACTTCTCTGGCTAGAGTGTACTTCTACTTCTCCTCTATCTCTCCTTCAGATAATGTAAGTCCAAGGTACAAATGAAGGATAAAAAGCTAAGGAATCTGTCTATATAGAATTGTTTTCTACCTTGGAGAGCCAATTAAACAAAAACTGCCTAGGGCTTTTAAGTGCCTTCAGAACTCCAAAGTTAATGTCTTATTCCATATCTTAATTAATTTCTGTAATACTCAACAAAAATATTTTAGTTCACAGAATCACAGAATACGCTGAGTTGGAAGGGACCCACAAGGATCATCGAGTCCAGCTTCTAGCCCTGCACAGGACCACCCCCNCTGCTGACTCATGTTCAACTTGCCATCAACCAGGACCCCCAGGTCCCTTTCTGTGACACTGCTTTCCAGCACCTTCTTCTATAGAACAGGTGTTATTTCTGTAAGTGGTAGCTGTTCAGAAATGTTTATGACTTAACCAACAAAATAGCCGATTTTAACATAACATGATTTGCCTCTCTTGCTAATATAATAGATAACAGTAGTCGCAAAATTAAAAAAAAATTATATGTCTACATATATCTGGCAGGTGTTACCCTTTTTTCTCTTACCTATACTGAGTTCTGAGAAAAGTTTTTCTGATTTCCTTCCATTGACTTCGGTACATTAGTAACAATACTGTCTCAAACCATTTGTTTGAGATCTCACAAAAATACAAACACACCAACATTTATCTAAGTCCAATGAATATGTGAGTTAGGTTGAGCGCATCCTTGTAAGTCATTTAAAAAAAAACCTCAATTTCCAGTATTGTTTATTGAGGTTACCCTTCCTCTTTTATTTAAAAACTTTCAACCAGTCTGAGAAATTATGTCAGAATGTCCAGCTAATGTGTTATTCTCTTCCTTTTGATATAATAAAATAATAACAGCAGTAGGAGTAATAAATATAATTTTAACCATATACAAATTGTATCATACTTGTTTATCATGTAATTTTAATGTGATTCTCCTTCTTTTCAAATACAAGAAAACCATCAGTGTTGATATTTTTGAATAATTCATACTATATTCATACTACAGTCAAAATTTTCTAAAAGCTGTAGAAATAGCAATGAAATGTATGATGGAAGTTCATGTAAAATAAGTGAGAAGCATATTTGTTTCAGAAATATGCCAACTGATAATAATGAAATAACTTTTCAGTTAGGGATAGTAAACTGAAGGACTCATTGCCTCTTCAGCTGAAGGACATGCTGCTTGTCTATAGCTTCCCACACTGGTGGCACACAACATCATAGGCCTTTGAGATATACCTTTGAGATATACAGGCTATTTCATGGGATTCTGCTGTGGCCACCGGTGGATTAATTAACAAAAGTGATGAAAGTTAAATTCTGCTCCAAGGCTTGAAAGAAGGACTGAGATTTTGATGAAAAGATTAAAATAAATGTTCTCCCTATTAATTTCAGCTTTTGGAATCAATTAGCATTGACTGCTGAAAGTTTCATCTAGTAACCTGTGATAGAACACAATCAATTCCTCAGTTTGGCTCCTAAGACCTACTGCAACCAAATCACTGTAGAAAGACCATTTCATGAATAACCAGAGTAAAACTAAATAAAATGGAAACCTAAGGTATTTAAGTAAATTTAACTGAAAGCATCTGAGAAAACCACAGTCAGCTCATGTGTATATATAGGCAGATAGAAAATTACTGTAAGAATTTTTATCTGATTACAGAATATCCTTCTTTACATTCCAATTCTGTGCCTTACTGATCACACTAATAGTATGTTGGAGATGTATCTGATTTCCAATTGGACACTTATAAGAACTTTGCCACTGATTTCTGCTAGTATGTCTTTCAGCCTTTACTGGGTTTTGGCACGATTTTGGTAGTGAGGGGTGGTTTCTGTGAGAACATGCCAGAAGCTTCCTCTATGTCTGACAGAGCCAGTTCCAGCTGACTCAAAGAGCCAAGTCTATCAGCAATGGTAGTAGTGCCACTGAATTTATCTGTTTAAGAGGGGAAGAAAAAAGGTGCTGCAAAAGAGACAGGAGCCAAAAGAGAGAACTGAGAATATGTGAGAGAAATAGCCATTCAGTCACTGAGGTCAGTGAGGTAGAAGGGGAAGGAGGCGGTCCATACATATCTGTTCTCTGCTTTGGAGCAGAGATTTGCCTGCAGCCTGTTGGCACCATTGTGAGGCAAACTCTCCCTCTGTAGCCCATGGAGGTCCACGACGGAGTAGATATCCACCTGTAGCCTGTGGAGGACCCCACAGACAAGCAGGTGGATGCCCAAAGTATGCTGTGGCTGTGGGGTCGCATCATGGACCCATGCTGGAACAGTCTGTTCCTGAAGGACTGCACCTGTGGAAGGGACCCACACTGGAGCAGTTTGTAAGCATCACAGGCTGCGGGAAGGAGAAGAATGCATGTCAGATAAGTTCATGGAGGACTGTCTCCTGTGGGAGGAGCTCCTGTTGGAGCAGGGGAAGAGCATGAGGAGGAAGGAGCAGCAGAAAATACATATAATGAACTGTCTACAACCTCTATTCTCCATCCACTGGGGGTAAAGGAGGTGTGAAGCTGTTTAGCATTCAGTTTTATTTCTCATTACTATACTCTGATTTGATTTGTAATAAATTAAATTAATTTCCCTTACTTGAGTAATTCTTGGTGAGATATTGCTCCCTGCCCTTGACCTACAACGCTTTCAATGTATTTTTCCCCCTTCCCAGCTGAGGCAGGGAGGGATAAAGCAGCTCAGGTAGGCACCTGGTGTTCAAAGGGGATCTACTCACCCCACAGCCATAACCATCAATATAGTAAGAATTTACCAGCCCAAACTATTTAAACCACATTGACTGTTCTACAGTCAGAACAGGTTTCTTCTTATGCATTTAGTTCTATCTGTATTTCAATAGAAGGGCCTGAAAGGACGTAACATTAAAAGCTCTTTCTGTCTATCTCATAGGGACACACAAAAAGAAGAGGGAAAAAGACAGCCTGCTTAGGTGTTTGCTATTAGTTTCAAAATCTTTCATGAAATTTTTTTCTCTCCCTTACCAACACAGAGGTTTGAGGTTTGGGAGCTGGAGCCCAGCCCCCACTGCCTGCTCNCGCAACAAGCATGTCTCCCTGGTCTGGATCCTGTGAGTGACCTTCGTGGCCGCTGCCTCCCGAGATGCCACTTCACCTCCCACTGTCTGTGAATAGAACTGCACTGAAGGGGGCAGAGATGGGACTTGATTGGGTTGAAAGTTTTTTGGTGCGCATGTATATATATATATATATATGTATTTGTAGTAAAGAACTGTTATCCTTTTCTATACATTTTCTGATTAAAGTTTCTTAATTTCAAAGATTGTGGTGGCTTTTGGGAAGGGGTCCCCTTCCTAGTCCAGATAGACTTCTTAGTTTTCTTTTAAATTGAGACAGGCTTGCAAACTTTATACAATTCTTACAACAAGATCCTGTGCTGGCAATTCCTGTGTGCTTAAAGCTAGCCAAATTACAACATGAAAACATGAAAAATCTCTCCTCTGAACCTTTTGAAATCCCATCGTAAGTACTGTAAGTATATATGTGTGAATGTGAGTATATATTTAAGTACTATTCATCAATAATGAACAGCAAATTGAAAGAGGTGTGAACACTGATTGCTTTGAGCAGAAAAGAACAGCAGAGAGCTCTTAAGAGTATAGCTTAAATACAGCACATATATATGCAGATATCTAGCAGGTATAATAAGAATTTTTGAAGGTCTTGTAAAATAACAATTGAGTTCAGTGCCAGAAAAAGTTGTGTTCTAATAGGAAAAAAGGAACAGTTTGTTCTCAGGGCTATTTCATGCAGGATGTTCATGAAGGAAAACACTCTAGCATCATTATCTACTATGCTGATTAATATCCTTGATGTCCCATTGCCTTTAAGAAGTTAACACCCCTAAAGGCTCTTTAAAAATTATTTATTTGAGGCATTATTTGAGATGATGTTAGGAAAGGAGGAGAGTGTGTGTGTCTACTTTGGCAGAAAGGTTCGAAGCTAAGACCAGATATAGCCTATTCTGGTGGATTTTTAGAAGTTAGGAAGCTGCTGAAATTAAAAACGGTTATAAACCACAGCAACCATGTTTTCACACTAGGAAAAATGTAGTCTTATGCTCCTAGTAAGCTAAAGACCAGTAAGAGACGTTTTTCCCACTGAAATTCAGTGATGGGACAGATCTTTCCCAACTCAGCAGCAGAATAAATATTTATAAACAAGGTAACACCAGGAATTCCTTCTTTTCTCAACGTGTTCTATAAGCGATGAGTTTATTTGGTTAAGAAAACTGGTTTTATACAGTAAGACCTTTGTGTTAACATCCTCCTGCTACAGTATTTCAACTCTAAAAGCACAAATTCCTGGAATGATGCCATGGGCACACTTTGTCATCCAACCCAAACAGGCATCCTTTGCCCAGAAATTACTGTTTCAAGTTTTATCATAAACTGCATGTTCTGCTTATTAAACATCTAGCTATTTCACAAGTACTCAAAGATAGCTAGAGGCAGGACATTTCCACATTAACTGTGTCAAATGAAAGAAATTCTTACTTTCAAACATTCTGCCATTTACATTCATAGATTTCTAGAGGTTGAACATCTTAGTACTTTGCCAGGTGGTGAAGGCCCTGTATTTTGAAAACAGTCTTAAAAAAAGAACTATAATATGAATTTGCCTGCCAGTATCAACAATAGAACTCTGCAGTAACACCTTGATGAAGTACTTCCCTATGAAAATACATTACCATTTGTGAATAGCTACAGCTACACAGTTTACTGTTCTAGTTTTCTGTAATATCCATTTCCTTAATGTTAGAGATAAGTCATGTGGCTTATAAGTTAGTGCACTTATTTCCTTTCAATGAACTTTTAAAGATTAAACAGTTATGTCCTTCAACCATTTCCCAGAATTAAGATGACTTCAAAAATTTCAGGCTCCCTATTTCTTCCAGGAATTATTTGGGTTTAATAATGTTCCTTCTGGAGCTGCAGTTTTGCTTTATAATGCTATCCTTTCCTTTCATAGCAACTGATACTCTGACTGCTGAACTCTGCACTACACTTAAATTTGCACAGAAACAAACAGATATTTCTTTGTTAATTGGCTTGTTAAAAATTTATGGTGCACTTTGGTGTTTAATATTTAAACACAATGTTCAATGTTCTCTATTGCTATTTTCTCCTGAAAAAATGAAATCAAATATCATAGGTAATGCAGTCCTTTTCAAGACAATTACAGAGATTCCATTGTGAGTTAATATTTACCATAGGTAGCATCATTACTTCAGTACATGTTTTTTAAAAGTCTAAGATAACACTACATTTTGAGTCCCAAGACAGTCAGCCTTGATATATCACAGTACTGTAAAGCAATCTGTTTTTTCTCGTTTTCATTTCCTCTCAGGACTGCAGCTGACATGTAAAGAGTGTTGCCAATCAACTACCTGAAGGGAGCCTACAAGAAAGATGGAGAGGGACTTTTTACGAGTCCCTGTTGTAGTGACTGGACAAGGGAGAATGGCTTAAAACTGATAGAGAGTAGGTTTACATTAGATATTAAGAAAAAAATCTTAACTGTGAGGATGGTGAGGTGCTGGAACAAGTTGCCCAGAGAAACTGTGGATGCCCCATCTCTGGAAATGATTTAGGCCAGACTGGATCAGGCCCTGAGCAACCTGGTGTTACTGTTAAAAAACAAGGTGTATGTGGAATGTTAAATTTATCAGAAACTGAATGCTGTGTAACAATTTATAATGCTTTGACCTCCATTGAGGAGGCATGAACAACAATAAGAGAAATAAGTAACCATACTAAAAATTTGTTTTATGCAATATAACCAAAAGAAACATCCGATGTATCATGGGTTACTAACATCCTATAGTCTTTTGGACTCAACAGATGGGGAAAATGGATAGCCCAAATTGGAATAGCAATTGTCATTGGAATTATGTTCCTAATTATTGACATTGGCCTAGTTAAATGCAAGATAAACCACTTGCTCCTTTCCTCCTCTCCCTCTGTGGCCTATATTCATATTACTATCACTGAAGAAAACTACGTTGATGTGCCAAGAAACAATGTCAAATCATCAAGGTGCAGTGTGGCGCACAGATAATATAGAAATGCCATAAATAATGTTTTACCATTGTTTCTGCCTGTCAAATCTTCCTACCAAAAAAATTCTCTGTCAGCTTTCTGCCAGAAGTTCTCACCAGAGCTTTCTGCTAGAGTTTTCCAGTCCAAAGATCCTGCTATTTGTTTTATCTGAATAGGGCTATGTGGCAAAAATCACACACAACCTCCTTTGAAAACTATAAAAGTTGAAGAAAAATTTTGGAAAATCAGGGAAGAGGAAAGAGAGAGAGAATTGGTTACCTTAGCAGAGACTCTCTCCCCACCTCTACCTCACCTCCTCACCTCTTCTCCACCACCACCTGCTGCTGACCTGCCACTGAAGACTGAAACTCCACCAGTCTGGAGAGAANGAAGACTGAACCTCCACCAGTCTGGAGAGACCCGAGACCTACCATGCCATACGCGTGAGTTATATCTTATCCTTCTACCCTTCCCATATTTTTGAGGGCCAAACAGTGCTTCTGAATTGGGATCTTGCATGGCCTGTCACATAGCTTCACATGAATGACAAAACCACACAACCTGGCTGCATTCCAGAGAACTA
>VWZF01003103.1:14944-32444 GCA_013396755.1 Sclerurus mexicanus
ATTTGGGGTTTGGTGCTGGGATTTGGGGTTTGTGGTGGGATTTGGGGTTTGGTGGTGGGATTTGGGGTTTGGTGCTGGGATTTGGGGTTTGTGGTGGGATTTGGGGTTTGGTGCTGGGATTTGGGGTTTGGTGCTGGGATTTGGGGTTTGTGGTGGGATTTGGAGCTCAGTGCTGGGATTTGGGGTTCGGCGCTGGGATTTGGGGTTTAGCATTGGAATTCAGGGTTTAGTGCTGGGATTTGGAGTTTAGCACTGGGATTTGGGGTTTAGGGTTGGGATTTTTCAGTGAAAGCAAGGAATTTCATCCCAAGCGTGGCAAGGAAGGCCGGAGCCAGCACTGAGTGTGTCCTCAGGGCTTGGAAAGGAGGAATTGATTAGTTCTTAATTAATATTGAATTTGTTCCCCGTCTCGGCCGATCCGTGTGGACGGAGCATTCCAGAAGGGTTCGGACAACGCTCCCAGGTGGGATTTTGGAATCGTCCTCACAGGGCCGGGAGTTGGACTCCATAATCCTTGGAGGTCTGAATTTTCCAGCAGGAAAATCCATCTCTCCATGTCCTGGGGTTCCAGGCACCTGCAGCCATTCCAGAGGGAAGGCCGTGCCGGGTCGGGGCTGGATCCTGGAGGCATCTCCCGGTGCTTGGTGATTCCCAAGGAGATGGTGATTCCCATGGGACATGGTGGCTCCCGGCCCACGGAATGGGATGTGTTGCTCCCAGCACATTCCAGTCCACCCAGCAGTGACAGGACTTACCTCCGGTCCCAGGAAGAAAAGATGTTTGGGACTCGCTCCCAAAAATGTCCCCGAAGTGGTGGCGTCTGCTCCCGGAATGGCGTGTTTTCCGGGATCGTTATTCATCGTCTCCTCAGACCTCCTGGATGAGTCAGGGAGTTGCTAAATCCGGGCTCTCCTGACGGATGCCGACGTCCCGAAATCCACATTTGCCGTCAAATCAGGGTGGATGGATGGACGGACGGACGGATGGATGGAGAACCACGGAACGGTTGGGAGTGGAAGGGATTTTAGGGATCAGCTCCACCAGCCCAGGATGCTCCAGCCTGGCCCTGGGCACTTGCAGGGATGGGGCTGTGCCGGGGAGGCCCCGGCACAGATCCCCGGAGGACCTGTGGATGCTCCATCCCTGGAGGTGTTCCAGGCCAGGTTGGGCCCTCCCAGTCCATGGAGCGCAGGGGTTGGAATGAGATGATCCTTAAAATCCCTTCCCGCCCCAACCCTTTGGGATCTTGTGGTTCCTCCCGCCCATCCCTGAGGCTTTTCCAAAGCCTCTTCCCTGTGTCCCTGACCCTCCCTGGCCGGGATGGGGAGAGGCCCTGGAGCCTCATTCCCAAACCCCAGGCAGGGTTTGGTGTTCCTCGTGGTGGATCCGTGCCGTGATCCCGGCCGGAACGTCCCGCTCAGCGATCCGGGGGGTGCAGAGATTGAAGCCCTGTTTTTGGTGGGTTTTTTTCATCTTGGGGCTCTTCCAGCGGCGCTTCCCGCCTGGATTTCTGTTCCCTGGGCCTGGTGCCAAGTCCCGGGAGCCGCCGCCTCAAAATGGAGGCAGGAAGGGATCCATTTTCATCAAGGCCATGACAGGGATTCGCTCTTCCCGACCATCTGGAGAGCGGCCCCTCCGGAATAAATCCCGCCGTTCCCACCACGTCCCCGGACGGCCGTGGGGGGATTTGGGATGCCTCTTCCCTCCCGAACGCAGGGAGGAATCCGGCGCCGAGGCCAGGTGTGGATTAGGGAAAACCGGGAATCAGGAGTGTTTTGGCACGGGTGAGTCGAGGCGTTCCCAGGAGAGGCGGAGTTTTTCCCCCCTGGAGTGCTTTTTCTCCAGGCTCCTCGCTGGAAAGAGATTATCCCCTGGGAATTCCATATCCCGGGCTATGCCGTAATTCCACGCGTTCGGAGCGGCAAAGCTCTCGTCCCAAAAAAGCCTCACATTGTTCCCACTTCCTGTTTATTCACGGCTCCGGAGGCTCCCGAGGAACAAATGTCCATCTGCTGCCTGATTTGATTTGCAGAGCCCAGGCTTGGACAAACATTCCCGTTCCGGGCTGGAAAATGCCAGCCCAGGAAGGCGGGAATTGCCGGGGCCGGCAGAGTTTGTGTTCCCGGAGAATGGGGAAGGGGTTTCTCGGGAAAACTCGGGATTGGGGCTGACTGAGGCTCTTCCCACAGGTTTATGCGCCCTCGGCGAGCACTGCCGACTACAACAGGGATTCTCCGGGTTATCCCTCCTCCAAACCAGCAGCCAGCACTTTTCCCAGCTCCTTCTTCATGCAAGGTAAGAAGGAAAACCTTTTCCAGCCTTTTTTTCTGGGCCTGGGTTTAGTCTGGGTATAATTGAGCATTTTGGGGATCGTTTCCCCAAAAAACGCCTCGGGGTCTGTTTCCCTGCACGTGGAATTGGAGGCTGGATCCGTCGTTTGCTGCTTCCGTCGATTACGTGGAATCGCAATGGAATGCGGGATGAATTAATTAAGAACATTCCTAGAGTTGGGAAAGATCCACAGAAAAATAGGCCGCTCACTTTTAAGGGAAAGTATCACAGAATCGTGGAATTGCTAAGGCTGGAGAAGCCCTCCAAGATTATCAAGTCCGGCCATCCATGGCCACCTCTATCCGTGTCCCCAGGGGCCACATCCGTGTGTTTGTTGGACACTTCAGGGATGCAAATCCATGAGGGAATTTTCCCTGTTCTGTGCCATTTCTCATCCCCCCCGGAGCGACGGGCTCTGAAACCCCTGGAATTCCAAAGCTGGAATTCCGAGGATTCCACTGCTAGCCAATACTTCCCCTTGGAAGTGTCCAGGGCCAGGTTGGTGGGCTTGGAGCCACCAGGATTGGCGAAGGTGTCCCTGCCCATGGATTAGATGGTCTGGACTGTCCCTGCCCGTGGTCTGGACTGTCCCTTCCCAGCCAGAGCGCTCCATGATTCCATGATCCCATGCCTCTGGAATGTGTGTGTTGCAGATGGCCACCACAGCAGCGACCCGTGGAGCTCCTCCAGCGGGATGAACCAGCCTGGCTACGGGGGAATGCTGGGCAACTCTTCCCACATTCCCCAGTCCAGCAGCTACTGCAGCCTGCACCCGCACGACCGCCTGGTGAGCGCCCCCTGCTCCGTCCAGGGAGGTCCATCCCTGGAATGGCCAAGGCCAGGAAGAGCAACCTGGCCTGTGGATGATCCCTAAAACCCCTTCCCACCCGTTTGGGTGCTGGGACGCATCCGGGTGTGGGACCGCAACACAGGGAGGATGTGGAGATGTTGGAGCAGGTCCATGGAGATGGTCCGAGGGCTGGGAGAGCTGGGAGTGGTCACCTGGGGAAGGGAAGGCTCCAGGGACACCTGAGAGCCCCTGGCAGGGCCTGAAGGGGCTCCAGGAGAGCTGGAGAGGGACTGTGGGGACAAGGCATGGAGGGACAGGACACAGGGAACGGCTTCCCACTGGTTTAGATGGGATTTTGGGCAGGAATTCCTGGGGCTGGGAGGGTGGGCAGGCCCTGGCACTGGTTGGGCCGTCCATCCCTGGAGAGTGCGAGGCCAGGCTGGAGTCACCTGGGACTGTGGAAGGTGCTGGAACAAGACGGGCAGCACAAACAGCATCCCATTCCCTCCGTAATCCCGGCATTCCCTGGTTTTCTGGCACAGAGCTACCCATCCCACTCCTCAGCCGACATCAACTCCAGTCTCCCTCCGATGTCCACGTTCCACCGGAGCGGCACCAACCACTACAGCGCCTCGTCCTGCACCCCCCCAGCCAACGGCACCGACACCATCCTGGGTGAGCTTCCGCTTCCCAAAATCCCGGGATGGGCTCTGGGAATCTCCGGGGGCACATCCCAACGTCCCCCGAGCCACCTCGGAGCTCCCCGGAATGGTTTAGGAACAGTCGAAGACAGGAAATGAAAAAGGGTGTCCAAGAGCAGCTCCCTGATTAAATAAGGAGGAATTGGGACGCATGGTTTGGATTAGACACGTGGAATGCCGGAGGGATGAGGGGGGGTCAGCCCACAGCACGTGGACATGGGCTTGGTCCAGGAGCTGGGACGGGCGCAGGGGCCGAGGAGGAGGTGGGTTCCACATCCCTGGAAGTGCTCGAGGCCAGGTTGGAGCAACCTGGAAGGTGTCCCTGCCCATGGGAGGGGATGAGCCGTGAGCGTCCCCACGTGGAGGAGCTGCCCACAGCCCCGCTTTTCCAAGTTGGAATATCCGTGGTTTCGAGCTCGTCCCTCTGCCATCATTTCCTCCTTGAAGGACTTCCCAGGTCTTTGTTCCCGTCTTGGGGCTCTGTCCCAGCCCCCAGAAGCGTTCAAATCCAGGTTGGATGGGGCCTGGACTGCTCTAGGGGAAGGTGTCCCAGCCCGTGGCAGGGATTGGAATGATGATCCCTGTGGTCCCTTCCAACCCAAAGAATTCCATAAGAACGGGGGGAAAAAATCCACAGAGTCAATTAAAGCTCAATCAAACGAAGGACGGGCCCTCAGGAATGAGATGCAGTGAATGAAGGAGCAAGGGGAGCAGGAGTTTGGGAATGTTGTCCTGGCTGGGTGCACATGGAACGTTCTGCCTTGCAGCCACCAGAGGGAGCGGCGCAGCGGGAAGTTCGCAGACTGGAGATGCCCTGGGGAAAGCCCTCGCCTCTGTAAGGAAACATTTACTTTGGAACTCCCCTTTTGACCCTTTGGAAAGGGGATGTGAGTGCCGGGTGGTGGCTGGAGGTGCCCAAGACGAGTGGCAGGTCACCCACGCGGCGTCACCGCCGGCTGAGAGTGGGGAAATCGGGGAGAGGCAGCTTTGGGGAGGATAGGAGCGGAGAGAGGGGACAGCTTGAGCTGTGCCGAGCCCACCCCACATTTCCATGGGAGGCCAGAATCCAGCAGCAGGCCGACTCCTGCGTTCCCGACCCACCCTCCAGCGGGATTCCCCCGGAATTCCCTGGGGAGTCTCCCGTTCTGTGGCAGTTTCCACCCTGCCGTGTCCCGGGATAACGGGCGGGATGTTCTCGCCCCGCTCCCGTTCTCCCGGCGGCACCGGCTGGCCTTTGGTGGGCACCACGCCGCTATTTTCTGGGCACAGTGGGTTCCATTGAGTTCTCATGACACTCGTTCCTAAAGTGAGACAATAAAGTCGTGTCGGAGCCGATCCCTGGCGATCCCGATCCCTGGAATCCCTTCCCAAGGGACCCGGTGTCCAGCTTCCCGCTCTCCTGCGGCCGGGTCTCCCTCGGAGACGCGGAGAGCGGAGTTTCGCAACTCCATGAATTGGAAGGAATTTTTGAGCCTGTCCTGCTTTCCTTGAAATGACCGGAATGCATAAGAATTCCAAGCTTTTTTCTGGATGGGTTTGTGACGGCTTTAGATTAATTGTGTATCATCTTTTAAAGATCTATTCTCCAGATCACACCAACAACAGCTTTTCATCAAATCCTTCAACTCCTGTTGGTTCTCCCCCTTCTCTCTCAGGTATTGTTGTTAATTCTATTTTACTGAACGGTTCCTCCTAAGGTGTTTTTTTTTGGGAAGACATTCCTAACTGTGCATCCCGAACTGGGATGTCCCAGTGCAGAGAGAAGGTCGGTCCAGCTCCCCTGGATGCTTTTCCCAAAGAAATCCCCAACTGTGCATCCCTGTGGAGCTTCCTGCACCCTCAGGCTCTTGGAGCAGGTGCAGGGACACCCCCCCCGGAATGCTGGGATAGGACCTGGGGTGATGGTTTGGAACCAAAGCCAGGGAGTCGGATACCAGGAAGGCTTTTTAGGATCAGGGAGGTGGCACAGGTTTGTCCAGAGAAGCTGCTCCATCCCTGGGATTGTCCAGGGCCAGGTTGGACAAGGCTTGGAGCAACTTGGGATAGTGGAAAGTGTCCCTGGGTTGGACTAAAGGGCCTTTAAAGGTCCCTGCCGACCCACCCCATTCCAGGATTTTGCGCCTTTAGATTTTACTGGAATATTTCCTTGTTTTCCCCACATCCCAAGGCCCAGGGTCGTTCTCATGAGCATCTGGTGGTGGAAGCATTCCCTGGAATAGAATTCCCAGTTTTTAATCCTTTTCCAGCTGCAGCGTTGGGCACCTCCCAGCAGCACCTCCCTGGAGAACCTGGCTTTGAGCCCAGGGTAATCCAAGATTCCCACTCCCATTCCCTGGATCCCGTTTAACTCACCGGGAAGCTGGAGCCGGAGCCGAGGCCGCCTTAGGGCAGGGAAAGGTGGGATTGTCCTTTACTCTCCATGAGGAGCAGGACAGGGGAAGGATCCTGATCCCCTGAGGAGATATCTCAGCTTCCCAGATAATCTCCAAGGATTCATTGGGAAAGAGGCATGGCCAGGACAGCTCCGGGAGGACACACCTCCAGCTCCATCCCGTAAAATCGGGATGAAACCCATGGAAGCAACAGAGGGACCAGGTGGAGGGGTCCCACAGCTCAGAAAGCAACTTCCCGCCCTCATTTTCCCCGGAATTATCCCAAAATGTACGCGGGACTGTGTGTCCCCTCCCCTCCCTGCTGGAAGGGGCCGATCCCGAGGGAGAATTAATTCCCTGCTAATTTGGGCAGTGCCGCTTCCCACTGGAGAAACAAACAGGGAGAAGCCAAGCTCGAAACCAACCCCTGGAATTCGGGAGTGGATTTAAGGAAAAGCTGGGAATTTCCCTTTGGGATTAAACATAAGACACCGTTTGCCATGAGTTCCACCCTGGCCTGTCGTTCCCTGGTGTGGGAATCCAAATCCTAACATTCCTACCTCGATCCCGAGCGGGATCATTCCGAAGATCCGATAGAATTCCCCAAAATTCTCAGGAGCCGGGTGGAAGAAACCGGTTTTGCCCACTTTTCCTCGGCTGTTGGTTGGTGCTCTTTTCTCCTTGGCGACCTCCTGGTGAGCTCCAGGCAGAAGAGTTTGGCTCGGGTGGCGTTGCCGGTGTGGCGCGCCGTGTGCCTGCGGCGTTCTAACGGTGACTCCCCTTTTGCCGTTAGCAGGAACAGCTGTTTGGTCTAGAAATGGAGGTCAAGCGTCATCATCTCCCAATTATGAAGGTCCCTTACACTCCCTGGTATGTTCCAATCAGTGACCTCCGGGTGGGAATTCATTGCTGTTCATTGGTTGCGGTGCCTCTCCCACATCCCACCCCGCCGTGGTGGGGCCTGGGGGGGGGTCAGGGGTGTTGGGAGCTCCTGGAAAGGAGGGCTGAGAAGGGAGATGGGATGGATGGGTGGATGGATGGGTGGATGGATGGATGGATGGATGGATGGATGGATGGATGGATGGAAGAGGAATGGGGGTAGGAAGGCATGGTGGACACAAGATGGACCATTCGGTCATCACTCCTGTGGGCTGAGGGAGGGGATGGCCAGGGATCACCATGGAATGAGGGAGATGGTGGTCAGGAGTCCCCATGGAATGAAGGAGATGGTGGTCAAGTGTCCCCGTGGAATAAGGAGGGCATGGCCAGGGGTCTCCTCCCCATGAAGGGAGGAGGGGATGGCCAGGGATCTCCATGGAGTGAGGCAGAGGATGGTCAGGGATCTCCTCCCCATGGAGTGAGGGAGGGGATGGTCAGGGGTCCCCATGCAGTGAGGGAGGGGATGGTGAGGGATCTCCTCCCCATGGAGTGAGGGAGGGGATGGTGAGGGATCTCCTCCCCATGGAGTGAGGGAGGGGATGGTGAGGGATCTCCTCCCCATGGAGTGAGGGAGGGGACAGTCAGGGGTCCCCATGGAATGAGGAGGACATGGCCATGGTCCTGTCCCCATAGAATGAGGAGGGGATGGCCAGGGGTCCCCATGGAATGAGGGAGACGATGACAAGGTTCTTCTCCCTGTGGAGGGGTGGAAGTGATGGCCAGGGGTCCCCTGCAGTGATGGAGATGCTTGCTATGGTCCTCTCCATGGGAACTGTCAGTGGGATTTGTCCCCTTTGCTCACGGAAAGATTGGGACTTGGAGCTGGGGCCAATGTGAGGACAGGGCAGAGTCCTCTGCTCCCTCTGCTTGGTTGGTGGTCCCCGTTGGAGGTGCTGAGAAGTTTGCTGGAGTCAGGAGATGGTCTGGACTGGTTTTCCGGCCCAATCCTGAAATCCTCATGCTGATGGAGTCCAGGGGTTTCCAGGCTTTCTGGGAGGGCTTTGGAGCTGCTGGGGTTTGGAGAGCAGGGGTGGTTGGAGCTTTGCTGAGGTTCTGCAGCCCCCAGCACGGTCCTGGTGTTCCCCAGGGGACCATCCTCTTGAGGTTCCTCAGGGGACCATCCTCTCGAGGTTCCCCATCCCTCAGGATCCTTCCTGTTGAGCTTCCATGTTCCCTAGCCCTTGTTGCCCATCTTGTTGATCTTCCCCAGCCCTTGGAGACTTGGGGACTGTCCTGTTGAGGTTCCAGGTTCTCCAGGACTTGGGGACTGTCCTGTTGAGATTCCAGGTGCTTCATCTCTTAGGATCTGTCCTGTTGAGATACCAGGTTCTCCAGGACGTGGAAGCTGTCCTGTTAAGGTTCTGCAGCATTTGGGGACTTGAGGACTGTCCTGTTGAGGTTCTCCATCCCTTGGAGACCTTTCTATTGAGATTCCGGGTTCTCCAGCACGTGGGAAGTGTCCTGTTGAGTTCCTCAGCCCTTGGGGACTTGGGAAGTGTCCTGTTGAGGTTTCAGGTTCTCCAGCATTTAGGGATGGTCCTGTCGAGGTTCTCCAGCACCTGGAGATTTGGGACGTGTCCTGTTGAGGTTCCGTGATCTCCAGGAGTTGGGCAGTGTCCTGTTGAGGTTCTCCAGGAGTTGGGCAGTGTCCTGTTGAGGTTCCATGTTCTCCACAGTTGGGCAGTGTCCTGTTGAGTTTCCAGGATCTCCGGCACTTGGGGCCTGTCCCGTTGAGGTTCCTCAGCCCCGGGATCTCCGCTTCCTCTCCGCGCTGATCCCAGGATTAGCTGTGGGGGGGAGAAAAACCGCAACGAAACCTCTTGATTTCTTTCCTTCTCCTTTTTTTATTGTTATCATTATTTTCATTTTTAATCCTTTTCATTTTTTCCGACCCCTTCTTTCATTTCGATCTCATTCAAACTCTGCCAAGCCCCGTCCCGGCCTGACTGACGTTCATGAGGAATCATTGAACCTGTTTTGCCCATGAAAATCGAAGCTGCCCTGGGGACCACCCCCCTTTAGGGTCCCGCCTTGCCGAGGGGAGCCACGCCCGTGCCCTACGCCCTAAACCCCAAAGCCCTTGGCCACGAGCCGTGCCAGGAGGTGGCAGGGCCGAGCAGGGCGGCCGGGCCGTTCCCTCACTCCCGTCCCCGCTCTTCCCGCAGCAGAGCCGCATCGAGGACCGGCTGGAGCGGCTGGACGACGCCATCCACGTGCTGCGCAACCACGCGGTGGGCGCGGCGCCCATGGCGGGCACCCACGGCGACGTGCACGGGCTGCTGGGCGCACACAACGGCGCCATGGGCGCGCTGGGCGCCGGCTACGGCACCGGGCTGCTCTCCGCCAACAGGCACTCCCTCATGGTGAGCCGGGCAAGCGACGAGCGCGGCAGTGCTGGAGGGGACCGGCGCTCGGTGCGGGTGGGAGGCTCCCAAGGGCTGGGCAGAGAATCCCAGTGGGACTGGAGTATTCCACTGGGAGCTGCCCCGTGGGAATGGGAAGATCCCAGTGAAAGCTGCCCCGTGACAGTGGTGCGGGAACATCCCAGTGGGACAGAAGAATCCCAGTGGGATGGGAGAGTCCCAGTGGGGCAGGAGAATCCCAGCGGAGCAGGAGTATTCCAGTAGGAGCTGCTCCATGGGAATGGGAGTGTCCCAGCGTGACAGCAGTATCCCAGTGGGAGCTGTCCCATGGGAATGGAAGATCCCAGTAGGACAAGAGAATCCCAGTGGGACAGGAGAATCCCAGTGGGAGCTGTCCCATGGGAATGGGAATGTCCTAGTGGGACAGGAGGATTCTAGTGGGACAGGAGAATCCCAGCTGGAGAGGAGAATCCCAGTGGGACAGGAACATCCCAGTGGGGCAGGAGAGTCCCAGTGGGATCAAAAATCATGGAATTAAGAGGAATCTTGGGATGAACACTGGGAATGGTGGCAGGCAGGGAAGGATGTTGGGATAAGAGGAGGTCGGACAGACTGGGATGGGTTTTTAAGGAGGGGGCTGAATAATGGGAATACTGGGAATCATGGGGAGGGTAATTCCTGCTCTCCCATTTATCCTGTTTTGGAATTAAAGGAAAAAGGGGCCCCTGCAAAAAAGAGTGGGATTTCACAGGATTCCCATGGGATTCTCACAGGATTCCCCACAGGATTCCCACAAAAATCCCCACAGGATTCCCCACAGGAGTCCCATGGGATTTCACAGGATTCCCACAAAATTCCTCACAGGATTCTCACAGAATCCCCACAGGATTCCCCCAGAATTCCTCCTTTTTTCCCCTCCCTATATGGAGTAGAGGAGAACTCGGATGCCTGAGATGAGGGAAGAGCTCGGGGAAGGAGACCAATTATTTGGGAATAACCACATCCCTTCCCATCCAAACCACTGTGGAATTCCAGGATTCCTCCCCAGACCATTCCAGGATTTCATGATTCCCACCCAAACCATTCTAAATTCCAGAATGCCATGGAATTCCTCCCCTGAGGAAGGACAATAAGCTGCCATTGGGGCAGCTTTGCCCCTCCTTAGCCCAGTCCCTCCCCCTGATCCATAAAATCCAAGATTTCTGTGAGTATCCCACTTTTTTTCCCTCCCAGCGTGCACCAAATCCCGCTTTCCATCCCAAAATCTGGAATTTCTAAAGCCAGGGCTGGGATTTATCCACTTTTCCATGGATCTGCTCTCAATCGGGGGAAAACCATGGAATTTTGGGAGCTTTGTTGGCTCGGCCGGTGTTGAACCATCCAGATTATTCCCGAAATAGGGAATTTCCTGGGATTCAAGGCCGGATGGGCGGGAAGTTCCACTGGAAGCACCCGGGGACAGGGAGAAGTGGGATAAAAATGGGCTTGTTCGTCTTCAGTCTCTTTATTTTTATATTATTTTATAGTGATTCTTCAGAGTCTCTTTATTTTCACACTCCTTTCGTTATATTCTCTTTATTCTCTATGTTCTCTTTATTCCTTCTATTCCCTCCCCCGGGTTCTGTTCTATTCTATTCTATTCCATTCCATTCCATTCCATTCCATTCTATTCTATTCTATTCTATTCTATTCTATTCTATTCTATTCTATTCTATTCTATTCTATTCTATTCTATTCCATTCCATTCTATTCTATTCTATTCTATTCTATTCTATTCTATTCTATTCTATTCTATTCTATTCTATTCTATTCTATTCCATTCCATTCCATTCCATTCTATTCTATTCTATTCTCTTCTATTCTATTCTATTCTCTTCTATTCTATTCTATTCTCTTCTATTCTATTCCAACCAGTGTATTCGATTTATTCTAATTATTCAATTTATTCCGTTCATTGCAGCCCATTTCATTTGTCCTATTTGTTTGTATTTATTCTATCCTATTTATTCAATTCGAGGCCATATATTCTGTTCCATTCCCATTATTTAATTCTATTTATTTGTTTTCTATTTATTTCATTCTATTCATTCTACTTCATTTGTTCTATTTTATACTATTTGATTTCAGTCTGGTTTATTCTAATTTATATTATTCGATTCATTGCATTGATTATATTTATTCTCTTTCTTTTATTCTATTTATTCTCTTCTATGTATTTCTATTTCTTTTTATTCTCTTCGATTTATTCTGTTCTGTTTATTTCTATTTCTTTTTATTCTATGTATTCTTTTCTATTTTTCTATTTTATTCTATCAATTTTCTCTTCTATGTTTTCCATGTAATTCTATTTATTCCATTTAATTCTATGCATTCTATTTTCTGGGGGGAAAAAGGGAATTTTGTAGAGGAAAAAAAGGGGGTTCTGGAATAAAAAGGGAATTTTCTATGTGGAAAAAAATGAACCTTCTGAAGGGGGAAAAAGGGAATTTCCTGGAAAAAAAAAGGGGAATTTTGTGTAGAAATTCCTCCTGTTCCTGGGCCCTGCATCCCAATCCCAGTTCCTCCCGGCTTCTCCCAAATCCCCTTGGGATCAAAGCCCTGGAAGATCCAAGCCCGCCCCATTCCTGGAGGGATTTCAGAGCCAGGTGGATGTGGCACCCGGGGACAAAGTGGTGGCCTTGGCCGTGTGGGACTGTGTGGTCTTGGAGGGCTTTTCCACCCCAAATAATCCCATTTCCCACGGAAAAGCTGAGGAGAAACGGATCAGAATTCCCACCCCTTGGGTCCGTTACATCCCAAATCCTCCCTCCTGAAATCCGGGCTGGAGTTTCCACCACGTTTGCTGGGTGAGGAACATCAAGAGCAGCTCCTGAGGTGGGACAGAATTCCAGGGCTGTCCCTCATGTCCCTGTTGGGCTGTCCCACCACTCCAGGGCTGTCCCTCATGTCCCTGTTGGGCTGTCCCACCACTCCAGGGCTGTCCCTCATGTCCCTGTTGGGCTGTCCCACCACTCCAGGGCTGTCCCTCATGTCCCTGTTGGGCTGTCCCACCACTCCAGGGCTGTCCCTCATGTCCCTGTTGGGCTGTCCCACCACTCCAGGGCTGTCCCTCATGTCCCTGTTGGGCTGTCCCACCACTCCAGGGCTGTCCCTCATGTCCCTGTTGGGCTGTCCCACCACTCCAGGGCTGTCCCTCATGTCCCTGTTGGGCTGTCCCACCACTCCAGGGCTGTCCCTCATGTCCCTGTTGGGCTGTCCCACCACTCCAGGGCTGTCCCTCATGTCCCTGTTGGGCTGTCCCACCACTCCAGGGCTGTCCCTCATGTCCCTGTTGGGCTGTCCCACCACTCCAGGGCTGTCCCTCATGTCCCTGTTGGGCTGTCCCACCACTCCAGGGCTGTCCCTCATGTCCCTGTTGGGCTGTCCCACCACTCCAGGGCTGTCCCTCATGTCCCTGTTGGGCTGTCCCACCACTCCAGGGCTGTCCCTCATGTCCCTGTTGGGCTGTCCCACCACTCCAGGGCTGTCCCTCATGTCCCTGTTGGGCTGTCCCACCACTCCAGGGCTGTCCCTCAGTGTCCCTGTTGGGCTGTCACACCACTCCAGGGCTGTCCCTCAGTGTCCCTGTTGGGCTGTCCCACCACTCCAGGGCTGTCCCTCAGTGTCCCTGTTGTCCCTGGCAGGTGGGGGCACACCGGGAGGACGGGGTGACCCTGCGTGGGAGCCACTCGCTCGTGCCCAACCAGGTCCCTGTCCCACAGCTTCCCGTCCAGTCGGCCACGTCCCCGGACCTGAACCCGCCGCAGGATCCCTACAGGGGTGAGTAGATCCTGCTGAGATGCTCATCCCAAAATTCCCTAGTCCCGGTGGGAAACGGGACCGTTGGGTTGTCCAGGATGCTGGAATGGGGAGGTTGTGGTGGAGCAGAATCCACCCGAGGTCCCTGACCGTTCCGTGATTCTGTGATCCCTGGAGGCGCTCAAGGTTGGACGGGGCTTGGAGCAACCTGGTCTAGTGGAAGGTGCTCATGGAAGAGGGGTTGGAACGAGATGATCCCTAAAATCCCTTCCAAGCCAAACCAGCGAAGCTGGAGCAACCTGGTCCAGTGGGAGGTGTCCCTTCCCATGGTGGGGGTTTGGAATGAGATGATCCCTAAAATCCCTTCGATCCCAAACCCTGCCACGTTTCCAGAGCCGCTTTAAGGCCTCGCTGACCTCTCGTCCCGGTTGTCCCACAGGGATCCCAACGGGCCTGCAAGGCCAGAGCGTCTCGTCAGGCAGCTCCGAGATCAAATCGGACGACGAGGGCGACGAGAACCTCCAGGACACCAAGTCTTCGGAGGACAAGAAACTGGAGGATGACAAGAAGGATATCAAATCCATTACTAGGTCAAGATCTAGGTAACGGGAGAAACAGTGTCGCTTCATTTAATTCCTTCACTGGATTTCGATGAAGTGAACGGAAAGCCGGCAACGCGGAGCGTCGCTCCTGGCCCGCCACTGGCGCCTCTTGGGGCCTCCCGTTCCAGCCACTCCCAAATTTGGCCACCGGGAAGTTGGGGGAAGCCAAAATGTCCCACGGAGGCTGTTATTGCTCCCGTTCCAAATTGGGGTGTGGTGGGATTGGCGTGGCTTTTACCTCGGGGTGGGGGTGTTTGGCGTTGCCGGTCCTCGATTTCTGGGCATTCCGAGCCTTTGGAGGCTTTGCTGGTCTAGGGAATTCTTGAGGGATTCTTGGGAAGCTTAGAAATGGATTCTGTGGTATCCCAATGCCTGGAATGCCCAAGGCCGGGTGGCAGCAACCCCATGGACTGGGAGGAGCTTGAAGGTCTCTCCCAACCCATTCCAAGATCCTGTGGGTCAGACCCAAAAGCCTTTGGCACCTCCAGCCATCCCCCCACCGCCCTCAGTGGTGGAGGAGGCTTCTCCCAAATCCCCTTGGGACCAAAGCCCTGGAAGATCCAAGCCCGCCCCATTCCTGGAGGGATTTCAGAGCCAGGTGGATGTGGCACCTGGGGACAAAGTGGTGGCCTTGGCCGTGTGGGACTGTGTGGTCTTGGAGGGCTTTTCCACCCCAAATAATCCCATTTCCCACGGAAAAGCTGAGGAGAAACGGATCAGAATTCCCACCCCTTGGGTCCGTTACATCCCAAATCCTCCCTCCTGAAATCCGGGCTGGAGTTTCCACCACGTTTGCTGGGTGAGGAACACGGAGGGGCTGGGGGGACTCTGGAGGTGGTGGCCAGTTGCCCCCCATTAGACAGTGGCTTGTCCCTGTGGCCCCGCAGCAATAACGACGACGAGGACCTGACCCCGGAGCAAAAGGCGGAGCGGGAGAAGGAGCGCAGGATGGCCAACAACGCGCGGGAGCGGCTGCGCGTGAGGGACATCAACGAGGCCTTCAAGGAGCTGGGCCGCATGGTGCAGCTGCACCTCAAGAGCGACAAGCCCCAGACCAAGCTGCTCATCCTGCACCAGGCCGTGGCCGTCATCCTCAGCCTGGAGCAGCAGGTCCGAGGTCAGTGGTGGGTACGGGAGCGCGGGGGGACTCTGTGATCTCAGGGGGCTTCTCCAAGCTCGGGGATTTGGGAGTAGGGGTGCCTGAGGTCTCCTTTGCCCCCCAGAAAGGAACCTGAACCCCAAGGCGGCGTGCCTGAAGAGGAGGGAAGAGGAGAAGGTGTCCTCGGAGCCGCCGCCGCTGTCGCTGGCAGGGCCCCATCCCGGCATGGGAGACGCCTCCAACCACATGGGACAGATGTAAAAAGGGTGAGTTTGGCATGAGCCTCCTGCTCCAGGACACGCCATTCCCGGGGGTTGGATGGGACGGGGATCGGGAAATCATGGAATAGTTGTCCTGAGCTGGAGGTGACCCCAAGGATCATCGGTCCAACCCCAAATCCCAGGGTGGCCTTGGGATTCCCTGGGGAGCTGTGCCCGTGCCCGACAACCCTCTGGAAGAAGAGCCTTTCCCAAATTCCCAACCTAAGCTCGCCCTGATGCACCTCCAGGATGTCCCCTCATGTCCTGTCACGGGTCAGCCAAGGGAAGGGCGGGTCAGGAGAGGGTTAGGATATTGGGAATGGGATGGGGGGTGGATACTGGGAATGGGATGGGGGGGTGGGGTTAGGGGTGGGATTAGGGATGGATACTGGGGATGGATGTTAGGGGTGCATATCAGGCTTGGAGATTGGAGAGATTGGATATTAGGGTTGGATATTTATTAGGGGCGGATGTTACTGTTGGATATTTGGGATGGATATCGGGGTTGGATATTAGGGATGGATATNCGGAGGGGCTGGGGGGACTCTGGAGGTGGTGGCCAGTTGCCCCCCATTAGACAGTGGCTTGTCCCTGTGGCCCCGCAGCAATAACGACGACGAGGACCTGACCCCGGAGCAAAAGGCGGAGCGGGAGAAGGAGCGCAGGATGGCCAACAACGCGCGGGAGCGGCTGCGCGTGAGGGACATCAACGAGGCCTTCAAGGAGCTGGGCCGCATGGTGCAGCTGCACCTCAAGAGCGACAAGCCCCAGACCAAGCTGCTCATCCTGCACCAGGCCGTGGCCGTCATCCTCAGCCTGGAGCAGCAGGTCCGAGGTCAGTGGTGGGTACGGGAGCGCGGGGGGACTCTGTGATCTCAGGGGGCTTCTCCAAGCTCGGGGATTTGGGAGTAGGGGTGCCTGAGGTCTCCTTTGCCCCCCAGAAAGGAACCTGAACCCCAAGGCGGCGTGCCTGAAGAGGAGGGAAGAGGAGAAGGTGTCCTCGGAGCCGCCGCCGCTGTCGCTGGCAGGGCCCCATCCCGGCATGGGAGACGCCTCCAACCACATGGGACAGATGTAAAAAGGGTGAGTTTGGCATGAGCCTCCTGCTCCAGGACACGCCATTCCCGGGGGTTGGATGGGACAGGGATCGGGAAATCATGGAATAGTTGTCCTGAGCTGGAGGTGACCCCAAGGATCATCGGTCCAACCCCAAATCCCAGGGTGGCCTTGGGATTCCCTGGGGAGCTGTGCCCGTGCCCGACAACCCTCTGGAAGAAGAGCCTTTCCCAAATTCCCAACCTAAGCTCGCCCTGATGCACCTCCAGGATGTCCCCTCATGTCCTGTCACGGGTCAGCCAAGGGAAGGGCGGGTCAGGAGAGGGTTAGGATATTGGGAATGGGATGGGGGGTGGATACTGGGAATGGGATGGGGGGGTGGGGTTAGGGGTGGGATTAGGGATGGATACTGGGGATGGATGTTAGGGGTGCATATCAGGCTTGGAGATTGGAGAGATTGGATATTAGGGTTGGATATTTATTAGGGGCGGATGTTACTGTTGGATATTTGGGATGGATATCGGGGTTGGATATTAGGGATGGATATTAGGGTTGGATATTGGGGATGGATATTAGGGATGGTCATTAGGGTTGGATATTAGGGATGGATATTGGGGCTGGATATTAGGGATGGTCATTAGGGATGGTCATTAGGGTTGGATATTGGGGCTGGATATTAGGGATGGTCATTAGGGATGGTCATTAGGGTTGGATATTAGGGATGGATATTGGGGCTGGATATTAGGGATGGTCATTAGGGATGGTCATTAGGGTTGGATATTGGGGCTGGATATTAGGGATGGTCATTAGGGATGGTCATTAGGGTTGGATATTAGGGATGGATATTGGGGCTGGATATTAGGGATGGTCATTAGGGATGGTCATTAGGGTTGGATATTGGGGCTGGATATTAGGGATGGTCATTAGGGATGGTCATTAGGGTTGGATATTAGGGATGGATATTGGGGCTGGATATTAGGGATGGTCATTAGGGATGGTCATTAGGGTTGGATATTGGGGCTGGATATTAGGGATGGTCATTAGGGATGGTCATTAGGGTTGGATATTAGGGATGGATATTGGGGCTGGATATTAGGGATGGTCATTAGGGATGGTCATTAGGGTTGGATATTGGGGCTGGATATTAGGGATGGTCATTAGGGATGGTCATTAGGGTTGGATATTAGGG
>VWZF01003104.1:0-271705 GCA_013396755.1 Sclerurus mexicanus
CTGTCAGCCGCTCCTCCGCTTTATTGACATAAATAGGCAGCAACAAGTAAACCGGGCACCGTACCCTCCTCCCCCGCTGTCCGTGTTCAAGGCCCTGCCGCCGGGTGTCTGCTGCCCCGTCCCACCGCCCGCCCCGGCTCCCCCGGCCCCAGCGCCACGGAGTGCCAGGACCCCGGCTCGTAAGCACGAACCCAGCAGCAGCAGGGGCACGGCGTGTCCAGCACGGGGGGCTGCAGAGTTCAGCTCCCCCTTCGCCTCGTGAAAAGCCACCCCAGAGCCTCCTTCCCAGCGCTCAGGCCGTGGGGCAGGGCGGCCCCCAGGGGAACAGCACCTACGCCAGGTGTCCCTCCCGCGGCTGCGGAGCGGTGCCGACAGGCACAGACTGCCCTGCCCCTGCACCGAACAGCAACCCAAATCCCCACTAGTGTCCAAACCCCAAGGTACAGGTCTCAGCTCCAACACTGGAGTAAGTATTCCACCCCTAGGCAACCCCTGCAAAAGCTTTAGCTCCTCGCTGCCAGTGGCAAACAAGAACCCAGTTCCGAGTCTTTTCAGCGGAGGGCAGCTGTGCACCGTGAAAGGAGCCAGGAAGGCTGCGGGAGAAGGAAGGCTCAGGAAGGCGTGGGCAAAGGAAAGGAGCCTTGAAGGTGGACTGAGGAGAGCTCCCTGCCTGGGCTGTGCAGGGCTCTGGCTGCCCCTCCCCGTGGCTGACGCAGGCAAGAGGGGTCACTCTTGCATCAAGCTGTTGATCTTTGTGAGCAGCACATCCGTCTCAGACTCTGAGGAGAGGGACAAAAAATAGTCATCGTGGGCAGCCACCATCCCATAGCAACAGGCAGAGTAGCCTGAAAAGCAGGTTTGAGGACACTCGGAGAATGTGGGATTTCCCTAGTATTGTCCCACAGGGCTGTTTGTTAAAGGGCAAGGCAGGAACTCCCTGGGCTGGGATTCCCTTCCCTCCCCCAGCTATCCCAAACCACTCTGTCATGTTTGGCTGGAGAAAGCTGCCTGCCTGTCAGGGACAGTCCCACAGGCACAGCCTGGCTCTGAGGGAGGGGAGCTCTCATCCTGTGCACACTCACCCGCTGGCCGTCTTCTGTGGGAGCATTTCCTAGGAGATGGAATAGGATCGATGTTAGCATGCAAGTCTGGCCTCTTGCCTCCCTGAGCTGCCAGCTGGAGACTGTGGGGCCCCACAGTTCCACAAGGGATCTGCTCTCAGTGCCTTCAGTACTGGTAAAAGGGACCAGGGTCCCCTAGCCCACCAAGCCCTGGGGCACAGAGTGAGTTAGTGTGAACTAAGGCATCCAGCAACTTGAGGCAGGGTCAGGGCAGGCTTTTAGATGCAGCCTGGGGATAAAAGCTGCCTCCATACACTGTGCTGTCTTAGCCAGACAGGAGTGTACCCCCCAAGGATCTGAGTTCAGAGGGGGGTGGCAGCAGATAAGACCAGGTTTGGATGTGTACTGGCCACCCAGGGCACACTACAATGTCACCCAACAGACTGTCTCAGGAGAGGGAAAGAGATCAAACTTACTTCAGCAAGAGGAAGGCCCAGAGGATGGTAAGGAAGGAAACGCAGTCTACAACGATCCAGATCATGAGATATGTGCTGCTGGGCTGCAAGGCAAGGAAACAAGCCATTGAACACCAGCTAGGGGTGGTATACTGGCGGCACAGCCCAGACTGCTGTGCCACCAGTCCCTTCTACAGGGTCACATGTTCCCATGTCAGTGCAGCACTGAGCAGAAGCCACCCTCTGGGCAACTGGCTGCGCAGGGCTGCTGCAGAAAGGGCCCCCCAAGTGCCTGGGACACAGGGCTGTCGGGCAGGGTGAAGGATGGAGGGGTTACTTACAAGCAGCCAGATGGGGTGTTTCATTTCCTTCAGCACCTGGCAGGCATTGGTGGTGACAGAGCTCACCCCAGAGCACCACAGCACGGAGAAGAGCCAGGGCTTGTTCACCACATATAAGTTGACAGAGATGTTGTCCTGGCGGTACTGCCTGCATGGGGACAGCTGTGGTCAGAGGAGCAGACAGCAGAGTGCTATGACTCCACATACAGCCAGAGAGGATTGTACATCTGGGATACGATCCAGCATTTTCAGCCATGTGGAGCGACTGTCTGGAGATCCAGACCCAGGACAGATTTGCTGGCAAGGCAGAGGATTGCAGCCAGCTCCATCCCCTGCATCAGCCCTGACTTGATAAAGCATGCTTGTCCACAAGGCACTCACCCAGCCCTTCCCAGCAGCACACGAGCACTCAGCCTCAGCTGGCCCTCACCTCTGCTGCCCCTGGGACAGTGCCCAGACCCCCAGAGCTCCCATGCACTTGGGGTTCTCACCTGATCTCCTCAGAGCTCATGTCCTGATAGGGCAGATTGACATGTAGCAGTGGCTCCTTCTCATTTTGGAGTCTCTTTCGGCCATAGACTTGCTGAACACCTGGGGCTTGTTGTTTGACCTGTTCCCTGAACCCATCTGGAAGCCAAAGGACCTAGGCAAGAGTCAGAGAGCACATGCAGAGGAGAAGTGCTCTACAGTTTACTCTCTTCCAGTATTTTGTTGCAGGTCCAGGCACACATGGCCTGCTTAGACAGCTGCTTCCTGACCCCTACTCAACACTCAGCTCCTCCATGAGAATCTCAGCCAGGACAGTCTCCTACAAGCTTGCCCCAGCCAAGAAGTAAGCACAACAGACTCCACTGAGGTGAGAAAGCAGTTCCAGCCTAAGAAAGCTTGCAGCAGTTATGTCCTTTCTGGGTGCTTGAATGCATCAAGCAGTGCACCCTTTTGGCCCCAACTCTGCATCAAGAATGCACCTTGGATCAGCATTGTAGTAAAGGTCTTTGCTATGTTCCCTCATGCACTACATTCCCAAAAAGCCAAGAGAGGAAGGCAGTTTGAGTGTTAATTCATCCCCTAAGGGCAGAACATAGCCTGTGCTGCAGAGGCTGGATGAAGCATAAAGGGAACACGGGAGGTTGCAGCGGGACTCCAAGAGCTGCAGGGAGAGGTGTGGCACAGTGTGGGGAGGTGGAAGCCTCAGCACTGTATTCCTGCTCATGCTGGCAGTGTTGGTCCCCTCCCTAGACTGAGTCATTGTTTACACACCAGGGTGACCAGTGCTTGGAAACCAAAGTATTTGGAGGGCACTGAAGCTGCAGACATTAAACCCTAATTACCGGCAACTTCTCCCAGCTAGAGAACCCCACACCTGGACAGGGTTGCCCAGCAGGGATGTCGTGTATGGGGTGTCAGGGATGCTCAGCAAGGCTGGCAGGGCACCTCCTGCCATGGCAGGGGTGTGACAGCAGGGCCTGGCAGTGGTGGGGTGGTGACCAGCTCACCTGCTGTAATGGGATGCCTGACTGTAAGATCACTCCCAGGGTGGCATTGACAAAGTTCTGGTAGTCACTGTGGTTCTCAGGCCGGAGGTCAAACATGATGGAGATATTGCTCTGCTTGGCTGCCTCGAGTGCCTGTCCCAGGGATGGGATCCTCTGTTTAGTTGCCTGGTAGCGATCATCATCAGAAAGACTCTCCACAGTGTGAAATGGCTTCCGCTGTAAGGGTGAAGAGAGGGTCAGTCATCACAGGCAGACCCTCTGTGAGCTTCTACTCCCAAACATGCCTGTCTATGGCTCTCAGTTTCCCACAGTGGCCTCTCTACGTGCTCTCCACAGTGCAGACAGGCACGGGGATCCTTCCTATACACATCCATGTGGTACCTCTACCCTTCTCCCCGCTAACAGCACAGTTCAAGCAGCCTCAGCACCTGTGGGCACTCAAAGCAGCTCAGCAGTAGTTAGTCACCTTTTGGGAAGAGTGTTGCCACAGCTGCCTTCATGCCCAGGCAGGCTGTGCAGCTCAGAGCAAACATAAGACACCTCTCCTCAAACCAACCTCCTCTGTGACTCAGATGAGGAGTCAGAACAAACCCCAGCTTGGGGCATAACCACACCCAAAGGATTTGGGCAGGCTTCTGCACTCTGTCCAGGTGTCTGCCAGGACCAGTGCTCCACAGGGAAGGTTCTGCAGCCCCAGGGCAGGGCTAATGCTTCACCCACAAATGCACCCAACCCCTGACCAGTCACCCTAAGGGCATCCTGACCTCCAAAAACCAGCTGCCAGCATCCAACTGCTGGAGGTCTGTCCAGTTGAAGGCAGTGCTGTTCAGGGCAGCCCTCTCAGGGAACACAGCCTGCACATTGGTGGTCCTGGTGAGTTCCTCATCATGCATGAGGAATGGGACCCCATCAGCACTGGCAAAGGAGCAGAGAGAGAAGCTGCATGTTGTAAGCTTTTTGTCTCCAATCCCTGCACTGGCATTTCTGCCCCCTCCCAGCCACTTGCTAAGGTAACCTCCACCCCAGCCTTATTCTACTTGTCCTTTACACAAAAATCTGAGCGTCCAGAAAGCACAGAGCACTTGGAGACTAAGCCAGGAACCAAGAAGTTCCTTGCTCTCTGCAACAGCTGTCCCCATAGCAGGATTACATGAGATGAAGTAGAGCCAGGCTCTGTTTTCCAAGCAATACCTCTCCTCTGATGGAGCCTCCCTCCCTTGAAGGCAATCTGGATGGGGCAGACAGAAACCCAGTATCTCTCCCAGATCACTGGGACACCCAGCTGGAGGCAGTCTCATATTGGGATGGTGGGAGCAGCAGAGCCCTTTGAATAGGGCTCCCTCCAAATGCAAGCTATATCAGTCCTCCAGGTGTGTTCCAGAATGCCCAGTGTGGGAGGTGACATCCCAGGATACACAGGCCCCTTCCTCCTTCTGAGCCCCTTTACCTCACCATGATGTCTGTTTCAAAGACTTGCACATCACAGTCCACCGCCTTGTGCAATGACATGAGGGTGTTCTCGGGGGCCAGCTGGAAAAAGGAATGGTGTTAATGCAGAGGGCATGGGCAGGGTGGTACAGAAGGCAGGCACTCACCCTGCCTGGCTGCACCTTGCAACCACAATGAGATGGGGATTATCGTGGCATCGTGGGGGAAGGAAAAGGACTGGGGACAGACAGCCAGAGCCTGCCTTGCCCCTGCTTCCCAGCCTACACTGTACAGCCAGCTTTCTGCTGAGAGTCACATCTCCTGGTCCAGTAGCGCTCAGAAAGCCTCCTCCTTCCTCACCCTGTGCTCACCCATCCTCCAAGCCTGACCTGCCCTGGCTGCTGTGTGGACACTGCTCTGCTGGGCTGGCCAGAGCTCATCCAGGCCTGTGGCAGCAAGGATCTGGTGCCCCCTGGCCAGGCATAGCCTGGCTTTCACTGGTGGGGCAGTCTGCCCCATCCACCCACACTGTCAAGGTGTTGGTCACTCACCATGGGTGCTCCTCGATGGCCAACCAGGGCTGGCTTGGGCGGCAGCTGGTTCTCCTCCATGATGCAAGGGGAGGTGATTCCCAGGGGAGCCAGGTAGAGTGCAATCATCACTGTGCAGTACATGAGCAGCAGAAACACCTTGAGTCCTGCAGGCAGAGGCAGAAGATAGAGGGGTGAGGTACAGAGGAGGAATTTTGCAGGCTACTAGGAATAAGCTAAGGCTGCTTCACCTGGCATTAACTTGCAGTTGCTCTAGGTCAAGCACTGCATCCCCTGCCTGCACAACACTGCAGGTTTATTCCTGGCCTACTACATGTCCTCGCATCCCATCCCAGCAGTTCTGCAGGGCTCAGTCTGCCACCCATAGCCCTCCTTCAACTGCAAAGCAATGAGGGCTGAATCTGCACCAAGGGCTGGGCATGAGAAGCAACCAAGTGCAGGTATTACTGCCAGACTGAGAACTGCAGGCCTCTTCCCACTGCACTGTTGCTCTCTGAGAACCACTCTGCCAACAGTGCTGCTCAGTTGGGTGGTAGGAAGCAGGGCACCAGTTTAGGGGGAAGGTGGAGACTCTGGAGGGGGATTACCTGTATTGTGGGTGTGGTAGAAGAAGCTGGCCAGTGGCCAGGCAAGGAGTGTCATTCCCCCCACGACTCCAATGTGCAGGAAGGGACCTGTTGCCTGGGGAGAGAAAGACAGTGTCAGCCAGGACCAGCCCAGCCCCTGTCCCCAAAATACGCATGCTCCAATGCAGCCAATACCGCTTGAAGATCCACAATGCCAGGGAGGGAAGGACAAGCTCCTGGGTGGACTGAACAAGTCCAGCCACCATTCATCATCCTGATATCAGCTGTTCCAGGCAGGACTGCAAGAGGAGGAGGAGCACCTTCTCCGGGGAGGTGGCAGAAGTCAAGGGTAGGAAGTTAATCCCCAAGGCACACAGCCATGCTGGGGTCTTCAGTCACCACCCTTCAGCTCATCCCCATAGGCCAAGTACTGGGTACAGTGGGGGGAGTCTCTGGTATCAAGGTGGCTCACCTGCAAGGAGATCTGTGCACTTCTCCATTCCTCCGCCCATTTTATTCCCAGTCCTGTGAAGGCTGCAGCCACCACCAGGGCAGTTAGGATCAGCAGGATCTGTGGGACAGTGCACAGGGCAGTTAGGGGAGCACAAGCATCCTGCAGGCCAGCTGCAGAGCAAGCAGAGCCCTCCACATCCCTCCTTTATGAGCCCTAAGTCTTGAGACCCCACTTCCCCCATCTGGGTTTGCAGCTGAGCTCTGTACTCTGTGATTTGAGCAACAGGAATATTCCCATCCCAGAGACCTGTAGCTGAGGAACTAACAGCTGCAGCCCAGCTCAGTGGGGACATACAGCCACTCGGTGTCACAGCAGCCATATGCAGCCTCAGTAGGCTGGTGACAGCTTTTGAAGGTGCAAGAGCAGCCAGGGCAGGCACCATCTCCCTGCACCCCCAGTCTCTCACCTTGTGCAGCCAGTGTAGCTTCAAAGGCTGGCCACAGAGCTGCAAGCACAAAGCAAGGACCTACAAGAACAAGAAATGTCAGAGCTGGGCTGTACCCCACACCCCAGCTCTCTAAGGGTACAGGACTCAGCCACAGGAACTGTGGTCCCCTGGCACAGGTAGGGTCTCTGGCCATGCACAGGCTGACCCAGCTCCAGATGCTGTGGGCTCCTGCTGGACCTGCACAGGGCATGGCACCCAGCGTGCGTCCAGCACAGATTCCATGCCTCCACCAGCCCAAGGGGGATCAGTGGGGCTCACCAGGAGCGCAGATGAGTAGGTGATCAGCACAGCCGTAGCTATGAGCAGGACCAGGGACCAGTCGAACCACAACTTCTTCTCCTTGAAGATGAACCTGCCAGCAAAGGGGATGGTCAGAGGGGCAGGGGTGACATGGGGAACAAGGCTGGATGTGAAATCCTACTCACTCATTGAAGTTGTGGAGATCATTGAGAATGATGATAGCAAAGTAGAGCCACACCAGTGTGAAGAGGAAGACGCAGAAGAGGAAAAGGAACCAGCTGCAGTCGCACTGAAAGCCAGAGATGACAGCTATACACATATCTGCAGGGCACCTAGCCCCTGCTCAGGTTGCTGAGATCTCTGGGGAGCACCCAGCCAGCAGCAGGGAGTACAGGGGGTCACAGCAGACACTGGTCCAGGGGGTATTGAGCTACCCCATGGAAAAGGATCAGAGTTACACAGGAGAGTTCTTTTGGCTGGACTCATGCTAAAGAAAGATGGACCAGCTTCTCCTACAAAAAGCTAAAAGGATGCCTACACCAGGCTGGGGAGGACAGTCCCTGTAGCAAGACTGCCTCCATTCCCATGCACATTCCCTGGGGGCAGGCTGAGACTTTGGACATGGGAAAGGACAGGGAGCCAGGTTGCATTCCCTTCTAGCTGGGTGACCCATGGGCTGGGCAGAGAGGAGTGCAGTGCCATAGAGCTGCTGTTGCAGTGGTGAACCTACAGACTGCTCCTGCCTGCCCAGCTGAAGCCGGGTCTGGCTACGTGGTCTCCAGCCCCCAGCCCCACATGTGCAGGCAGGTGAGGGGTGCCACAGGTGCTCAGAGGGACATCTAACAGCCCAGACCTGTTTGTACATTCCAGGCAAGACAGAACAAGCAGTGCCACAGCCACTCCCATGGGAGTCGGAGACCTCAGAGAATCCCAGGGCCTCACCACTCCCAGGTTACAAATTGCCGGGGACACCCTCCTGGTGGGGGCCACACCCAGCCCAGGAACTGTGTCTCCCACGTGCCTGGCCAGGTGCCCCAGGACCTGCTGCCACACTCAGCCCTACGGCTCTGCTCTGCTCCAGGCACGTGCAAGCCCTGCCAGAGATGCACAGTCCTGCTGCTCTACCCAGTGGGAACAGACAGCTCACCCTCTCGCCTTCTCACTGCTCCAGGCTAGGGCAGTCCCTCAACAGAGAGGGTGCCAGGTAGCACCCCAGCTCTCTCAGGCTTAGCCCTGGAAAGCAGGAGCAGCAGCAAGAGGTCAGCAAGTCAGTGTCTGGGCTGAACATCCCAGCCAGAGCCCTTCTGCACCTCAGCCATTGCTCTGAACCTCCCACAGAGGGGCTGGCTAGACCCAGCTCAGCATCACCCATGGTATCACCTTGGTGGTTCTCAGGCCCTTCCTCTTCTCCTTCTTGGCAGTGATCCACTGGCAGCTGTAGGGGCAGAGCAGGCAGGTGGCACAGGCAGCACAGCAGCCAGGGGGGTCTGCCATAGCATCAGACTGTCCCAGACCAAAGGTCAGGTGTCCTGTGGGAGATACACAGTGTGTTGGCATAGACCTCCCAACACACACCTCCATGGGGATTGGGCACCGAAGCACACCAAAGCAAGTGGTCTAGAGTCCTGGGACATAGTGGGGCTGCTGGTTGTGTTCCCAGGCAAGGCATGGTGCCAGGGAAAGAAGCACAGGGCGTAGCCCAACCTGTTCAGCAGGCTGTAGCCCAGCCTGTTCAGCAGGCTGTCCTGGGACCCTTCACTCAATAAGCTGGAGCAAGCCGAGAGCTGGCAGGGAGCAGGGCCTGCTCCCCAACCCAGTGTTCAGAACTCTGCCTGGGAGCCAGGACCACTGTGCCAGCTCCAGGGGTATGCAGTGTTGCCAGACAGCTGGACAGAACGTTGCACCCAGGCTACCCAGGTGCAGGTCCAGCCCAGGGCTCCTGCTGTGCAGCTGGGGGTACATGCAATAGCCTGAAAATTTCCATTCTGCTCCCTAAGCCCAGGTCCTTACTGAAGCAACACCATCCTGGCAGCCCTCTAGCTGAGCTGGGACAGGAGGGAGTCCCCAGCAGGGGTGGAGGAGCTGCAGCTTAGGAGGCACCAGATGGCTGTTGGTTCAAGTGCTATGGGAGGAGACATGGGTGAGCAGCAGTTACGGGGCAACCCATTTCCACAGTCACAGAGACCCAGAATGAGAGCAGGGCCACTACTGAATTCTCCAAGCACTGGGGAGAGAGCCAGGATGCTTTGCTGTGATCCCCAGATTCCTACTGCTTGTCTGGAAGAAGCAGGGAGCCCCAAATGAGGTCTCCCTTTATCCACCCTGAGAAACTCCATGTTTACTATCACTTGCCCTGCTGTGGAACTGCTCCTTATCCTCATCTTAACCTTCCCAACTGGCCAGGCACCCTACACAATGCTATCACCCTGTGGATTAAGCCAGACTCTTATTTCACTGTGACTACTGAGCCAGGCATTAGAGCCAGCTGACCACATCCTCCCAGCCCCATCCTCTCCAGTGTTGGGAGCAATGGTGTGCCTAGTAGAGCCATGCCCCATTCCAATCTGGGCTGTGGAGTGAGGGATCAGAGTTGGCCCAACCGGCCAGACCAGAGTGGTTCTGCCATGCCCTAGCTATGTCCAAGGTCAGCCTGGTCTCTTCCTGTAACAGGGCAGCACCCTAGACTGTCACCTTGCTCTCAAATGCCACCAAGACATACATCTCCAGGGCTGGGGTGCAGAGTCTTCCTCAGGACCCCCACACACACAGACCATGGCTGCTGCGGCACACATAGGCAGGTATCAATCCAAGTGCAGGACTCCCAACCTGCCCAGTCAGCTTCAGCAGGCTGGAGTAGGTTGGAGGGGCTGTCATCTGCAGGTCCAGCCAGCCAAGGTACAGAGAATGCTGAGCAGCACAGCAGTGCCCCAAATTCACTGCCCCCTCCACCTTCTAGGGACCAGATCAGCAGCTGTGACCTGCTCAGTGATGGCACTGAAGGAGTCAGCCTTAACACAAGTGCAGAAAGCCATGGGACCAGATATTTCCCTTCTTGATGCCCAGGGGCTCTGGCTGAAGGCTCATACCCCTGCTATCACCAGAAGCAGAGTCACCACTTCCACCAGGAAGCAGTGGGCTCAGCCAGCCCCCACTGGGACTCACCCTCTCCCCTGTCACTGCCCACACAGGCAGAGCACCAGTGCCAGTATCTGCTGGCTGGCTCCCACACAGGGTACAGAGTACAGTAGGAGTGGCTGTGGCCACCAGTTGTACTTCAGTGGTCAGCTGCTCCAAGGGACTGTTGTTCTCAGGACTGGAGCCTGGCAAAGTAGTGGCAAAGGACTGGCCACAAACCCACCCCAAAGGTGCTATTTGGAGGGTTTAGAGCAAAAATGCCATGCTGATCCCCAGCTCAAAGTGGGACTGCAGTGGTGGCTTCAGTAACTATGGTGTGACACCCCTGTACAGGGCACAGGTCCCAGAGAGAGCTGGGCTAGGCACAGCTTCTGCTCCAGCTCCAGCGAGAGGGCAGCACAGTGAGAGCCAAGGGGCCACCAGGGCTGGCAAGACCCCTCCTTTAGCTCCCACCAAACAAACCCCACAGCACACCCACAGCCTGTGAGAGGCACAGAGGATTTGAAGGGGTGACAAACTCACTGCTACAGTCAATGACATGGCAGCATATGCTTGCAGCCCTGCAAGGACCTCTGTGCCCCAGGGGTGCTGACCCAGGACAGCCTAGTGGCCACGAGCAGGGCAGGATCCCCTTGTGCTGGCGGAGCCGAGCCAGCCCAGCCTGTGTGCCACCTGGCAGGGCAGCAGGAGCTGATGCCTAGCCCCGCTATTCCCTGCCCTCGCAGGACAGAGGGCAGAGCAGGGGCTCATCCTGGGTAACAAGGCGACCCCAGAACAAGATCAGCACAGCCTGGCCCAGAGCCCCCACTCCCAGCCTCATGCCCCGGCAGTCAGCCCTGGGCTCCCCGTTCCCGCTCTCCAGAGCGTGGGAACACCACGGGCAACCCCTCTCAGCTTCACAAAGGGGCGATCGCCCCCCGTGTCGCTCTGCCCGCTCTCCCGCAGCAGGGGCTGTCCCCCCGGGGTGCCATACCTGCTCTCTGCAGCCGTCGGGCTCCCGCAGCCGGGGCTCCTGCGGGCCAGGTGAGCGCGGGGCTGGCCCCTCCCGGGACCCATGCGAGGCAGCGCCCCGCTCCCGCGGCGCTCACACCCTGCTGGGTGTGCCCGCGGCCGCGGCAGGTCCGCACAGGCCGGCAGAGGCGGGCAGAGCGGAGCCGAGCGGGGCTGGGGGCCGGGCCGGGGTCAGGGCNGGGCGTCACGCGTCGCGGCGCAGAGCAGTTTGCAGGCAGCCCACGTCCAGGCAGGCGGAGGATCCGGGGAGAGCTCCCGGGAGACGGGGATGGAAGGCAGAGCTTCGTGCATCGCCGCGCTTTCGAGCGAGGGGCTGCGAGAGCCCCTCTGTCAAAGGGGCACTTTTCTCGTCCCTGCAGAGGAAGCCCGGGACAGACGCATCCCTGGTCAGCCAGCACAGCTGACATTCAACAGGGCATGCTTTGAAGGCTGAATTACAGAAGTAAAAGTGGTTTCTTGCCTTGAGCCGAGAGAAACCCTTCAGAACCAACGCATCCAAACTTTGCTGCAGCAGCAGGAGAAAGGAGACTGCGAGACAGACCTGATGCCACCTGCAGATGGATGGGCTGATGCCTTCCATCTCCCCACAGCTGTGTCCACCCAACCCTCCGCCCCAGGTCTCGGCAGAGGCACAGCCCCTGGTGAGCCAGCATGCACAAGATCTTTCTGTGAGAGTGACTAGATCAGTCATTGCCTGGGACTCACGACACCCCTATGATCTGCCACTTGCAAAGGAGCTGAGAAAGCTGTTTTACAGGGAGGCGATGGCATCCTGCAGTGACATAGGAACTGCAAATTTAGGCAGAAGCCTCAGTGCTCAGCCTCCAACTGATCCTGTCGCACGCTTCTATTAACAGCTTTAGCACAATTCATTAACCAGCTCCATGAAGTGTGCTAATTAAGGTCTTATCGGTGGAGGGTCTGGAGCACTTCAGGAGGGGATGTGCTGTAACACCCGTTGCTCTGCACCCAAAGGAGTAAGCCGAAAGCATTGCAATGGCCAGGAACACCCCTCAGACCATCAAGCAACCTTGCACCCCAGGTTTTGTCAGCTGCGGGCAGGTAGCACTGAGGTTCACCTCCTACATCTACCTGCTCCGCCAGCTCTGACAGACCAGCTGCATGGCAGAGCAAACCTGTGGGCATGAGTCATCCCAGCGGACCTCTGCCCCGGGAGAGCCTTTGGGATGCAGAGAGTCCATTTTATGGGATTGAAGATTCACCGTCAGGGGTTGGGTTGCAGGTTATAAGGAAATGAAGAAGTGAGCGCTAAGGAGGGGTGGGATTGCAGGTTATCAAGAAATGAAGAAGTGAGCGCTAAGGAGGGATGAAGGACCACTTAAGAGAAAAACAACTTAGGCAGTGGGGAGGGGAAAACCAAGCATGAATAAAGAGACCACAATGACACTGGAGGAGAGGAGGTTACAGCAGAGCTCTGGGAGACCCTAAAGCTGTGGACTTTAGGGGTGCGAGGCAAAGCTGACAGGGGAGGCGCCCCTCAACCACGGGCAGATAGAGCAGCGGGACTGGCGGGGATGTCCCGGGGTTCTGATCACCGTCCGACCGCGCCGGGCGACACCAGAGGGCGACAGCGCGGCGGCCCCGCAGCCCCTGCGGGCTCACGGGCTGCTCCGGAGAAGGGCAGCCCCACTGTCCCGTCCTTTATCCCGCCTCGTGACGGCACCGGGAGCCGGGGCGGAGCGGGGACAGCGGTGTCTGTAGGGGCAGGAGCCGTGGTGGGCACGGGAAGGGGGGCGAGGGGGCTCACCTGCAGTGTTGGAGCGCGGCCGCCAGGCGGCGACCTCGGGCCGCGCTGCTGCGGGAGCGCCCTCGGTCAGAGCCGGGACTGGGGACGGACGGAGCCGGGTTTAGGGATGGGAGAGAACGGACAGAGCTGAGTTCAGGGATGAGACCAAAAGGACACAACTGCAGAGTTTAGGGAGGCGACACCGAGCCCATCGCACTGCCATAAACAGGGACATCCTAGACATGCACTGCCCTGCCCGCTCAGACACTTGCCTGATCTCCGGGAGCCACGTCACAGGTGAACAGCTAGAGGTGACAACCAGAACGCATCATCAAGCCGGCTTGGCTCTACGTGTCTCGCCACGAAGCCAGAAGCACCAGAGTTAGTTGGGAAGAAGACAAAATAATGTTCCTGTTAGCACAGTTGAGTGAGCTCACGCAGTTGAATGATCTCACACCAAACATCAAGTGTTGCATCGCTCTGAGTGTGGTTTGTGCCCTGCCTTCACTTGTGAAGTCTCATCTGTGACTGTTTTTAAAATTATATCAAAGTGATAAAAGCAAACACTGAGAGGAATGGCCTAAGTGAGCAGGAAAAATTGTGTTGCTATATTTCAGTTCAGATGAAATTATCTCCCTAGACTTTTAACATGGGCAATAGCGAAGGTATTTTCAACATATGGAAGTGATTTAATGGCTTTGTGTTAAGTTCTTGTTTGTCAGCTGAACTGACATCAAACTAGTCTTTCAGAAAAAATTAACCCCTTGTTTCAGTTACTTGTTTTTCACCATCCTGCTTGTAATCCTACAAGAAATACTGCTTTTAAGTTTGGCTGTTTCAGGGAATGTTTTCCCTTCATGTAGTCTCCCATAGGACTCAAGACCAGGAGAGGCAATACAGGTTGCTGTAACAATTCTTTCACACTCTCTTGGTTTGTAATAGACAATAAAAATTCGGAGTATCACTATTTCTCTGCTGTCAACATTTTAAAAGCCCATGGCACAGACTGTGCTTCCACCCCAGCTAGCAGCTGACCTACATAAACTGATAGACCAAGGCAAAACTCTCTCCATCATGAATCTGAAAACCCCTACTTGCTGTTAATCTACAGTATTAATCTACAGAATTTGATACATTTTGAAGCCATCTTGCATCAGCACATTAAGAAATGAAGTTGTTTGAAAGAACTAACCAGAAGGTAAATTGCTTACATAAGGGAGGGTATATGGTCATGACACTCAATGATTAGGTTTACTTTTTCCCCAAAGAGCTTATAAGGAAGTGAACTAGTTAAGGAGATCATGAATGCAGATTGTGAGAGTTTTATTCATCATAAGAAAACCCCCTGTGGATGACTATTTCTGATCTTATCACTGAGTTTGTATGAAAGGAGGCAAATCACTTAACCTAAACTTTTCAGGGGTGGCCCTCATTTCCTGAGTACTTCAAAACAGCATGGGGTGGATTTCAGGAGTGCTAATCATTAACTGTTGTAGTTGAGATCAGTGATAGGAGTCCTGAGGATCGAATGCTAGAGTGTTAAGTGTTCAAGCTGCACAGTAACAGCAGATCTCAGGCTGGGCACTGCACCAGTGCAGTGTTTAGTCCTACTGTTTTCATGGGGACTAAAGGGTTTATGGAGATACATTTATTAAGGTACAGGAAATACAGACTTCTAGAAGAGCAGAGTAGATCACAGAATGGCCTGGGTTGGAAAGGACCTTACAGATCATCTAATTCCACCCCCTGCTATGGGCAGGGACACCTTCCACTAGACCAGGTTGCTCCAAGCCTCATCCAACCTGGCCTTAAACACTTCTAGGGATGGGGCAGCCACAGCTTCTCTGGACAACCTGTGTCAGGGCCTCACCACCTTCACAATGAAGAATTTCTTCTTAACATCTAATCTAAACTTACTCTCGGTTTAAAGCCATTCCCTCTTGTCATGTCAATCCATGCTCTTGTAAAAAGTCTCTCTCCAGCTCTCTTGTAGGACACCCCCAGGTAGTGAAAGGCCATAGCAAGGTCACCCCAGAGACTTCTCTTATTTAGGCTGAGTAATCCAGAGTCTCTCAGCCTTTCCTCATAGGAGAGGTGTTCCATCCCTCTAAACACCTTCATGGCCCTGCTCTGGATTTGCTCCAACAGGTCCATGTCCTTCCTGTGCTGGGGCCCCCAGAGCTGGATGCAGCACTGCAGGTGGGGTCTCACCAGAACAGAGGAGGTGCAGAATCACCTCCCTCGACCTGCTGCCCATGCTGCTTTTGCTGCAGCCCAGGATACAGTTGGCTCTCTGGGCTGTCAGCTCATGTCCAGCCTCTCATCTACCAGCACCCCCAAGTCCTTCTTGGCAGGAAAAGCAGAAGGTAATATGTTCAGTAAGTTTTATACTACATACATTTAGGAAAAGATTTTTTAGGCACAGTGTCTTCTTACATCTAAAGTTAAAAGAAGTTAAAGCAGGCAGGTCTTCCTTTCACAAAAAAAAAAAGTTATGTTTTTATATTCATGTCTGAGAGCTGGCCTGTAAGTAAGACTTACATGTTATACTTCATTCATGATTTCAAAGGCTGAAATATTTGGGTTTGTTCAGATGTAGCTCTTTTCTGTTTGTAATTTGAACTTGTTTAGAGTTTAAAGATGTTTATCATTTGTCATTTCCTAATTGCCTTATTGCATACTTAACTGAAGTCACACAATAACAAACAGAAGGCAAATCTTAAGCATTACATTTAAGATGCAGCAGAATGGATGCTCACAGAGCATATTCACATGCAATTTTACATCTTAAACTGCTTGTTTTTGTGCTTTGTATCATCTATACAAAGGAAGTCAACTAATTTAATTATGGCATAACTTTTTCTAGCTAGTTTATTTCCTTTATAGGGATAATAACATTACTGGAAGTTAAATTGTAGGCATAACTTACAGAACATGGCAACACTGATATTCTGTAGACCTAGTTTCACCTGCTATGCATTGAAAAGCTCTTGACCAGTGGTCTATCTTATTTTCTGATCAGTATTTGTGGAGGTTTTTTTCTGGGGAAAAAAAAAGTTTGCCTTGCCAATAAAACATCTGCCACTTACTGCCATTCTTCTACTGCAGAAACATTTGCATTTAGCTTTTTTTTTAAATTGTTATTTACCAACTTTTAAGACAGACAATTACTTTCACACTGGGATAAGCCTTTACTGTGGAGTGTTTGCTCCTGCCACATCTCTAATTCCTGTTCAGAGTTAGTTGCTGTAGAACAGCATTGCCCCCAACCCCTTTCAGGATAGAGAAGCAGCAGCAAGATTGCTATGTTAAGTTGCGCTGTAGAAAATAGAATTTATTTGTTGCTTAAGCTGCCTTTCTCTCATTGTTTCAGAAGCCTCCTATGAAGTCATTACCACTCACTGATATTACTGTTGAGCCCCATACTTTGTTCCAGCATTACTGAGGATATAACAGCTCTAGATAGGGTAAGACTCTGCATCAGCATTCATTTCAAATGTGAGCTTAGGCACTTGACAAAGAGAAGCTCAACTCTCAGATTAGAGCAAGGACCCATTAGGATACAGCCCAAGCTCCAAAGCACCTTACCTATAAGTGCTTGCTTTGTATTCAGGTATTTACAGAGACAGTGGTTCAGGTCAGTCCTTCCCCCAGGAGTGCCCCTTCTGAACCCCTACAAGTCTTACCATTCATAGGATTCTAGTCTCTGTATAAATCTCAGCAGAGAGAACAAAGTCCTCCTGCATGCCTATTTTATTATCACTTTCTTATTCTCAGAGAGCTTATTTGAGGATAAATAACAGTCCCGTGAGTCACAATGTGCTACAGTCAGTAGTGTTCCCACTGTAGGTACACTGCTACTATATTTTTCCTCTTAGTACCTCAAATTTATTATTAGACAGCTTCATAGGACTACTAAAGCCTATCCTGTAGGCTCAAAAGAAACAATTATTTATATTAAATGCTCCTATGAAAGCAACTTCCTCACATATAGACCTACATTTATAGTTATAAACTACTAGATTAAACGTTAAAACTGAGGACCCCCCCCAAAAAAAAATAAAACAACCAGCAACAACCACAAACTTCCCCCCCCCCCCAAANCCAAACACCCCCAAACCCCCCCCCCCCCCCCCAAAAAAAAAGCCCCAAATGACCACACTTACCAGACAGAAACAACTTCTTGTTTCAAACACTCCAGTTTATAGAAGCAGCAGCTGTTTGCCATTGCCAAATTTATAGGACCAGCCTCCAGAGCTGTGCTAAGGGTGGGTTTATATAAAGGGCCCTTGGTAGGGAGTGGTCACTGATGTGGTGGTGGTGCTTGTGTGTCCTTTGGTGGTGTAGCTGTGTTGTAGTGAAGTCAGTGTGTAGTATTACTAAGAAAGAAGCAGCTTTTATTTATAAAGTTAATGCTTTGGGTCTAGAGTAATTAGTTTAACTTTGTTTACTGTAAGTATAATTCTTCCCTGTCTTTATTTGTGACTAATTTTCTTGTACTTACTAAGGCTTTTTTTTCAGCCATAAATATCTTTGTGTATAGGCTCTTCTGAATTATTTAACATAACTAAACTATTACAGTCACTAACAAAGAAAGGCTTTTGTAGGGTGTAGCATCTATTTTGTTACTTAACTGTTATAGGTGCATACTGTGAGTATCTATTAGGGCTGTGTTTTAGTTTTTACTGTGGGAATTTCCTTCTGACCCTTTAACTAGTACAAAGGGTTGTGGGAGGTTTTGAGCTAGTGGTCTGCACTTTTATTATTTTTGTCTGTATTTTCTCAGAGCTGCTGTGCAATCAGTATCTCTGGGGTGTAGTTCCTTGCTGCTTGTGGTTTCCAATATTCAGTATTTGTGGACAAAATAGTTACTTTGGGGGGAAAGGTGTTTGTGCAGTTGTGATGTTTTCTTGATGTCACATTTTGTCTGGGGGTAAGAAAGGTGCCTTCTTTGTTTTATTTTTTTTTCTACACTGAATTTGGGAAAGCGTAAGTTGAACCTCTTTTGGTTTGTCCTGTGAGACCTTCTTTGGAACCTGACCTGCAAGAGACACTTGCTACTTTTTCAGGTGGAGAGGCTTGACTTTGTGTCTGAGCTGCTCTGATGAAGAGTTACCTCTGGGAAGTACAGTAGAAAGTTGTGGAATGGAAAAGCTCAGCTGTAGGGCAGAACCTCACAATATAAAACCTGTAGGCTGCTAAAGCCTCTTCTGTGACAGTGCTTTGCTTCTACCTGAGGGACCTTCTGTAAAGGACTGGTTCTGGAAATTGGGGCTCAGTTGTGGAACTTGTGCAAGTAAACACTATCCAGGCTGGATGTTTCTCTGCCAGCTTGCAGTGGCTGCACCTGTTTGAACTTCTAGAATAACTGAATACCCTTTCCAAAGACCAAATACACTCTACTGTGGGAATGTATTAGCAGCTTAAATGATTTTTTTAACTGTAATATCTTGAATCTCTGTGTGTACGGGCTATCTCTGTTGGAGGTTCATTCTTTGCTGCTTGGCAAATCATTTTCAATGTATGTATGTGATACTTTCTTTTAAGCATATTAGATCCCAGCTTATCTAGAAGCCCACCAGCTGGTTCCTGCTAAGTCTTAATTGATGATTGGCAATAACGGTAGAATAACCAAGTCCTGCTTCTAGGTAGTTTGGCTTTTAAGTCAGTAAAAGCTTCACAGATTCAGGTGTTACTAAGAGGGAGTAACTTTGGAGGGAGTGGTACTTAAACCAGCAGGTGTATCTTGTTGAGGCTTAGTGGATTCAGGTGGGTAGGATATGTAGGCAGGAATGCAAATGCCTACCTGTAATGAACTTTATGCTTAATATATTTTCTCATCTATTTCAACAGACTGGAGTATTACAAGCAATCAATTTACTGTTTGCATTTCTCTTCAAGGTATTCTTTGAGCTTTCTGACTTGTTATCAGCTTTGAGTTATGCATTGGCTAGCTGTCTGTTAATAGGTGGTCATTTGCCTATTTGGATTTGCTTTCTTTTGTTAGTGCTAATTGATGGCTTACTGTGGATCAGTTTGCATCTAGACATGGATTTGAAGAACTGGGTGATGTCCAAACAATTACTCATTGTTCTGCTCTTGTACCTCCTGAATGGCAGTTGTTACTTTGGTCCTTCTCCCCCCCCAGCTTTCTTATATTTCACTTAAATGCAAAGCTCATGCAGTTATAGCTTGTGCACTTAAAGGATGTGCCAATTGCTTCCCCCCAACAAAGTAGCTTATGATAAAATTCCCTTTTGTGCCTTTTTCTAAGTTAGTTTGTGTTTGGCTGTTAAATATTTGATCTTCTGTCTAGAACAGAAGGTATTTTGCAACAGGAACTAAAAAGAGACTTGTAGTTTTAGTCTCCTGTGTTGCAGCAGACATGCATTAATACTCACTAAGAACTTGTAGGCATCTGTGTGTGATGCTTGCTAGATAAGATAATTACACAGATTTAATGTCTGTTTCTAGAACTTACCTTTATCCGAAGAGTGCTCAGCATAGGTTCTGTTCTTGATTGGCAGAACTGGGCTGGTCTGTGGCTTACAAGTGCATAGTGAGTTTAGAATTCACAAGGTTGATGAAGAGGGTGATCTGCCTTCTTGATTGCTGCAGAGTGATGGTGATATGGGAGGATTTGTTGCATGAAGTCCTTAACTCCAGAGCTGGGAAAGAAAGAAGCACACCTGGAAAAAAGTTTAAAGGAGCAGGACCTCAGAGGACCTTCAGTGGTTGAAATGGGTATTGAGATGAAAAATGCCACTCAGAAGTTTTCAGGTGTCATTGCAGCTACCATCACAACTTGTACCTCGCTTTGTTAGAGCTATAGGATACATACGGCTCTAGGAGGAAGGAGATTGTTGCCTCAGGTACTTGCACTTGCTTGCCTTGTCAGATAGAGTTACTGACAGATGGCTGTGAGGAGCTGAGGATATGCCTAGCTCAGCATGAAGGGCAATTGTCTTGGCACTTGGGCTGTTTTGTCCCTGTTGGTATTTGCAAGTACTGTGTGCATTCGAGACATCCCCACGTGGAAAGTCTGGTATGGGAGAAAAAAAAAAACATGCTTGTTGGCGAAACAGCAGTGGTGAGGGGAATACAGGAGGGTGTATTCAGGGTGGATATGAATGGAACAAGCCCAAAATAGGGATGCAGCAGCGACTGAAGGTTAGCTGAGAGTTCCAGTTGTGTAATAAGATGTTAGGAATAAAACTGCAAAATGTAGGTGGATGTTGCTGGGGCCTTGTGGTCCAGGTGGACTTGTGTGTGACACAGACGTGAGGGGAGTTTGCCACAAATGCTTTAACTTCTCAGATCAAAGCTCTTGTTTAATTAATGTGTATCTAGCAGTTTGGAGGGATTTACTTATATAGGAAAGCATATTTAGTTACTTTCTGTGCATTATGTATGTGTTTTATATTATGTTAAATTCTCAATCAGCCTCCCTAGATGTTAATCACTTGACCTTTAATCCTGTGAAATATTCAGATTATCGCTTTTGGAGGTTTTTCCCTTGTGTGAAACCCAGCTAAGTGTTGTGTTTTCTATTTCTATAAAACACACAAACACCCCCACCAAACGCCAAAATACAAACACACAAAACCAAAACTTGCTCTAAATCTGTTGTGACATACACAGGGGTGGCAGGTACCAGCCTGACTGCAAATGCTCCTTTAGGTGATTTTGTCATTTCGAGAGTCATAGTTGCATTCAGTCACAGAGGGATGAAGCATTTGGAGTAGCTTCCTAAGTGGCAGGAAACTGGAAACCCAGATGGTTCTTTCTGGCTCTTGATTAATTTTCTACCCCAGGGTCTGGTGTTAATGCAGTACTAGAGTTGTCCTTTCCTGTTCCCTTTTAGGCAAGCGCCTGCGTATCCCTTTTACAGATCACAGGGAATCCTATGAGGAGCGCAAATGGGATTGTTGAGAACAGAGGTGCTTTCTTTTTGTACAAGTGCATGCATAGGCTATTGCTGGTGGCGTTCCAAGTCAAGGCATGTTTTTTGCCAACCTGTGTTGGCAGTGAGTGCAATAAACTTCCCTTGCTACCTCCTGAAGTGTGCAGTATAGATCCTGCTTGTTCACCAGGCACCTCAGATCTGTTAGGCTGTTGGCTTTCACCTCTGAGAAGGAAATTGTGTGTGTGCTTGAAGGCCAGGGCCCTAAAAATCCACAACATCTGCATCCTAAATTATTCTGTTTGAGCATATAGGAAGAAACACATCTGAATTTAAATGGAATGTGAAATAATGTTTAGCTTGGAAAATATATGGATTTACGGCCAGTGATCAGAATGAAAACAGTTTCTGATATTAAAAATAGTGTTGTGTTGAGGAAACTTAAACAGATACTTAATGGTGCTTCTGTATGCAATCTGATACATGCAAATGAGGTTGCCAGATGGCACAAGACAAACTTGCATAGATTCTAGCAAAATAAATAACATTTCTTGCAGTGAAAGTCAGCAACAAGCAGAAATACTTAAAATGCATTCTTTTATGGTAATAGAATATTCATAACTGAATAATAGATTCCAGGCTAATCTATCATTGCCAGAAGGAGGTGCCAACATTTTGAGTATTGAAAAAACTTCTGTTCTTGGTTATTTCATTTTTCAATTCATCATTAAGAAGTAAAATCAAGAACTCAACTTGACAAAGTTGTAACCTTAGTCCACTGTACCTGAATAGAAGCCCTCTAAACAAGCATGGATGGAAAATTTCAGACATACATAACTAGAAAGAAGTATAAGTAATCTTGGAGAGCTTCCAGGGTCTTAAATTAAAGATCTAACAGACTGAGATACTTATTCCCTGGATGTTTGCATCAAAAGGCAGATTATACTGGTTCTTCTGGCTTTGAGAAAGCATTTGCTTTTAATGATGAAATGAAATTTTTTTTTATCCAGAGGTTCTGTACTTCAAAGAGCAGCAGGCATTATTGCTTGCTTTACCACTTGATTGCACTTGCCTGGAAACTGACAGGTTGAAACCACTTAAAATCATATAGACCAAGGAGAATACTTGCTCAGCTCAGTTATTTATCTATTAAGGAATAGAGTGTTTTAGATTAAAAATAATCCTGGATAAAGTTTTTTCCCCCCACACTGTATGTGATAGGCTGGTGTAACTTCTTTTGAAAGTATGAGTAATTGCAGAGGTATTTGGCAGTTTCCTCAAGCGACTTCAAGTCTTCGTGCACCTTCCTGCCCCATCCCTGTGTGTGGATGTGGTGTGCCATTAAAATTAGCAGCCTGGGCCTGGTGGAAAGCAGTGCTGTACAGAGATGTGTGTCCCAGCTGATGCTGCTGGAAAGTTGATCGAGATTGACACTGTTCTCCAAAGCACTGGAGTGTCCTTCATGCACGAAAGAGGGGGCTCCTGGGGTAAAATGTAAGAAGAAGACAGTTTGACTGACACCCCGGGGCTGGGGAGGCAGGAGTGGGAGCTCTGAGCCAAACTCGGAACACAGAAGAGCACTTGCTGCAGGCTCAGGTGGATTCTGCAGTCAGCCTCTAGCTGATCATGTGCTGCTGTGTACTCTGAGCACCTGTTACAACTTTGGGAGATGGAATCTCTTTTGATTCATGGAGCATCATCACATTGGGGACCTAACTGTCATAAGTTTTGAAAAGAGTCACAGCACCTTAAGACTCTGAATAATTTTAATGGAAGGCTCCACCAAGTGGAAATAGATTTTGTGGAAGGGAGCTGCTGTATAGAAGACCTTTATTAGGCTATTTTTCTGTTCTGGAGCCTGGTGTCTTAACACCAATTCAGTGTGTGGCTGCTACTGAAAATGGGAGTAAGATGATCTTTCAGGTCTCTTCCAACCCAAACCATTCTATGATAAAGCCTGCAAGTGAGATAAGTCTCAGGAACCTATAATTAAGCAAGTGTGCAGGCAATCTCAAGGGACTTTCTGGGTGTACCAGCTACTGCTGGTAGTATGTCCATATGGGAACTGCAGTGCCAGAGGGGTGGCTTTTTGGGGAGAATGCTACTAGCAGGTGAAGCCAAGTGTCCTGCTGCAGTGGGCAGATGGTGGTGATTCACTTCGACACTCCTCCTAGTAACCATTGGGGATGCAGGCATTATGTGGGATTTATGTGCCAGATAAGACCAGCATCTGATCTTGAAATCTGTTTAAATGCCTAAAGATCAGAGAAAATGCACTTAAGAACAGTATGAGTTTCTTAGTCACTGAAACTAATGAGACCAGTACCTTTTGGTACCTTAGTCTAGTTGGGGCAGTGCTTGTCACACAGTACTGTGTTCCTTTCCCGTGATCACTCTTTGAAACAAAGTGGTGCTTCTTGAAACTGTTCTCCTTGTCAGGGGCTGCCATTCTTTTTTTTCCCCACCACAATGATGTGAGCTTGGAGATTCTGAACAAGATGTCAGCTGAATGTTGCAGTAGTGCCAGTCTAGGCAGCATTGCAGCAGCTCTGAATGCACTAGTGCAGCATAACAGTGTGCATCCTCCTCTACTGCATATGCTGTGACAGCCAAAGCCATGGAGTGCTCGTACTCCACTGGATTCTTGCAGAGGAGCTCTCCCACATGCCTGGGGAAGTTTCTTCACTGAGTATCTCCATTCATACTATCTAGGGCAAGCCTCCTCTGTGGAAACTCACCCTGGGGTAGCAGAAGATGTTTTGCACTGTTTCTGGTGTTGAGGAACACACCTGGCACAGGTAACTCTGTGTGGAGCTGCAGGGTGTGCCCTGGGTGGGGGAAGTGTCTGGAGCCCCAGGCAGAGGGCTGGGGACCGGCACCAGCACTTTGTAGAACAAGGGGCATAGGAACCTGTGGTCAGTGACACAGCAGGAGCTGATGGCTCAGTGGGAAGAGTCCAGACTATCTGGGCATGTGAGCTGTGATGGTATAAAAGCCCAGGGATTCCTCTGTTCATGGTCCCTCCTCAGAAACACCAGCTTGAGCTGGTTTTGTTACTGTGCCACGAGCTGGTGAGGAAATGTGGTTTGAGTGTGAGATGTGCAGGAAGTCAAGTGGGGACCCATCTGGAGCCACTGCTGTGAAAGTGCTTTGGTCCCAGCAGTGACAGTCTGGGGTGGTGTGAGTGTGACTGCCACTGAGAGTGGCTACTGGATAATCAGTCAGGAAAGCTTCCTTCCCATCTGGAAAGTGTAAAGGCATAGGACCAGAAGTGGAAGCTGAAGGGTATACTGTCTGCAGGGTGGCTGAGTTTTTCTGTTTTGCCCCATTTCTCTCCTTAGCTGTCTCTTCTGTTTTCCTGGTTCCTGTAGGCAGCATGGTCCTAGAAGCATGTCCCTAGGAATAGTCTCTGTACCAAAGCTCTTTCCCTTTGGGTGAGTAAAGCTCCTTACGATAATGGTTGTCTTCCACTGGAGTGAACTGCCAGCACTATGTAGTGGCTTTCATACTAAAAGTGTACCTTTCATGTACATTTGTTATACAGCAAGTAGCATTGTTTCATATATAAATATGGCAGTGTGGAGGATAAGAACACCTCTCATCTCCTGAAGTTCCCTGTATGACCCCATTCCTTGGGTGTACCTAGTAGGCAGACCACCAATCTGTAAATTTTCCTGCACACAGGTCCCCATTCCCAGAGGGTGTGATCTCCCTGTTGCTCATAAAATGACATAAGCAATGTATTAATGGTATAAGTTACCTTGAAACTAGCTGAGCTATGAACCCAGGGCAATAGTTAGTGTGTTACACTAGGGCCAGGGCACAGTGGTGAAATACTGTGTATTAATGTGATGATAACATAAAGATTAAAAGTACCTGTGATGTACTAGAGCACATAAAGAGTCAGCAGAGGAAAGGTAATAAACAGGAAAAGGAGCAGGCCCTACTTGTTTCCCTCCTTGGATTTACTGTCAGGTTTGTGATGAAGCAACAGGGCTGGACTTACTGTTTTGCCACAAACATCTGAGATCCCCCACTGCTTTATTTTCCTTTCTTTTGTCTTTTAGTTGATTTGCCTCTTAACCTTGAACATTACACCTGCTGCTATGCACAGCTGCTAAACTGCTGTTCAATTTACCCCAAATGCAAGATGTGTTGAATTACGTTGGAATTGTTCAGTTAAGCCCCTGTGTTGTTTCTTAGCTTCTCAGCAGTGCAAGTTGCTCTCTGGCTTGCAGTGGGGAGCCAGATTCAGGGCAGTATTGATGTGTTATTTCCCTGTTTGCAAGGCAGGGAAGGCACAGCCAGGCATTTTAACTTCTGTTCTATGAAGACATTGTAAAATACCATAAGCAGACCATCTTCAAACACCACTGGTGAGATGTCTTGGAAGTTTGAGTATATTGTTGCAGGAGTCTCTCGAGTAAATTGTTCAATAAATTGTGTTCTTACACTGTGCTGCTGGACTACTGAATAAAACAACACAACTATGTGCTATTTTGATATTTTTATTAGCATTAGCAGGAGATTTGGGAACATTTACTTATTTGTACTTTATTGTAAGTTTGTACTACACCATGCTGTGCTAATTCAAAATCCCAGAGTGAGTGAAAAATATTGTACTACTTTTTGCTAGAAGAGTAATTGCATTTGATACTGGACTAATCCCACCTGAGATGGTGAGTGGCTCTGAGTCATGAAATGAAAATGGAAATTTGATGAAAGATGCTGAATTTACAAAACTAGTTGCACAGCGTTTGTAGCCCATCATTTATAAGCCAGACTTTTTTCCTCTAGAAACAAATGGAAAGGTTTTTCTTCAGCTCTTCCAGCAACCAGTGATTAAATTTACAGAATTGCTTTTACATTTCTCAGCTTTAGCTGATACAATAAAACATTTAATAACTGACCGGGTGGTCTTCCATGGTACTGAGCTGTAGGACAGTTTTGAGCATCAGGCCAGCTGTTGTTTTTATTTCGGACTAAATCTTTCAGAAGTGGATAGCGTGTAAATTTAACAGTTTCTTCCCAGGAAACTTTGGAAGGTTTTGCAGGTTTTTGTTGTAGTCCTAGGGCAATATATAACTTAGAGTAGCTACCCTGAGAACATGTGATGGGGAGTGTGCATACCCTGAAAGAGATATAATATTATGTCATTACATTGGATAAGGAGGGATTTCAAGTGTGGCTTTTATTTATATTTGTAATGTTGTTCTTCAGAGTTTGTTACCTCTTCTGGAGGTTCAGGATACTCCTCAGGATAAACAAATTCTGTCCTATTAATATTTCCCCCCTGCTAATAAGTTCTTGTTAATGAAAAGTTTCTCTACCTCATTGTTATGTGAAAAAGATGGAGGCTCTGAAATGAGTGTCTAGAAGCTGGTGATAGCAGAGTGTGACATGGCATAGCATGTTCTCATGCCACAAGCACATAAATTCTGGAGGGAATGGCTGAGTAGCTGCTCACACGATACACTGGGGTAATGGCACTTCCTGGAGCAAGCAGGGAAGATGGACAATCTTACCCTTGTTTATTCTAGCTTTTTCACTTGTATAAATTACACTTAATGACAAAACTGGAGTGAAGAATAGCTGCAGGAGGTCAATGCAAGGGCAACTATGGCCTGTAGAGCAACTTCTGTAAGCAATTAGCCCAGTCTCTGCTGCTTCCTACTGCTTTGCTCTAACCTCTGAGCAGTGCTTCAGGTTCCTGGGCTGCACCAGGACTCCTGAGACCTGGTGTGCCATGTCATGCTGGATAGTCATACTGTATAGATTGTCATACTACAGGCCAGAGCTGCTCCTCCTTAAAACCTTGCAGGCACTACTGAACAAGCTCTGCTTCTTACAAGGTATCATACCACTGAGTGACTATTAAGCAATATCCTGCCTCTGGCTTAAAGCTCCATCTGGATGTGAACTCATCAGGAATTTTGTGTCTCAGAGGATCTTGTCTCATGAGAAGTAGAGGCTTCTTTCTGTATCCCTGCCTGGAGAAACCAAGCAGATACTTATTTCTATAAGAAGTGTTTGTAAACAAATAATTCTCACAGTCTGCAGCAGAGTGTTGAAAAAGGTGACAAAACTTCTTGGGCCTGAGATCATCTTTCAGTTGCTTGATTTGATGCATAATGTCTTTCTCTCCTGCTAACCTAAGGCAGCAAGTTCTATAAACAGGTTATAAAAATTCTTCTTCCAAAAAAATAAAAAGGGTGAAAAAATATAACCAAACCCCAATGAGCAACAAAAATCCTCTGCTGTCCTTTAAAGCGTTAAGTGCCCTTATGTCACCCTGGAGCAGTCTTCATTGCTCAACAGAAACTGGTCTGTAGCCAGGCCCTGTGACATCTCTTTACTGCTCTGTCTTACCCTCTTGGCTGCTGGAGAAGGGCAGGACCTAGCTGGTCCCTTGCACCTCTGCACTGCTGCCTTACAGAGAAAGGCAGCTCCTCTGGCACACCTTTGTGTCCCTCAGCCTCTCTCCACACCTGGGGAAGCCTGAGTGGAGTGAGGAGTTGAGGAACATAATATTAACCAAGTTGGAGTGTGGTCCTCGTAAAAGCAGTCTTGGGTTATCCTGGGAGGCACATGCCTTGTTGGTGTGAAGGATGCAGTGCCGTGTCCATGAGCCTGTTTAGGCACCTTGTTATGTACAATTTGGGGGACAAGTGAGGAAGTTGTCAGTGCAGCTGTGTCTTTTATCTACATGTTGGTGGCACCTTTCTGTTGATTAGTCTGTGTTCTAAAGTAAGTTATTTCTAGCCCACGTTAATGGGGATCTGAAAGAGGCTAAGGCCAGGAAGGAAAGCAGTTATCTAATTTATCTAATCTGTGGTGTCATTGAGAAGTTAAGGATCAACTCATGGGTTGGGTATCGTTCCAGGTAGTTTCAGTGGAGAAAAATGTTCTCTTTCTGTGGATAAGGCTAATGTGTGTTTCAACACAAGACACCTCTCACAAAAAGTACTATATCTATCTTGTATAATAAGCAGTTTTGCCAGCTTGGAACACTCTTCTTTTTGGGGACCCAGTTCTCTCTATGACAGTTCTTGTACTACATATCACCTGAAGAATGAATTATTTTACAGTTTTTTCATGCAAAGCTTGTAAATCATGCAAGCAAGAGAAAAACAATGCAGAACTCTATCAGGAAATGAAAAGTACGAGTGACCAACATCAGCCTCTAGGGAAAATGATCGAGTGGGCCAGCTACTAGTGGATGTGTCAGCTGGGTTTGTGTGCACTGAGGCTGCATGCAGCTTGAAGGATGTTGAGGTGCCAGTAATCAACATACATCTGTATTTGTGAGAGTGGCAGGAGGGAGTGTTGGTTTTGCACAGATAGGAAATTTCTCAGTGTTACTTTGTAGCTTCTGCTTTGTTGGAGCCCCTTTGCTAGGCCCAGTTAGTGCCCCTTGTCATCATCTTTTATCCCTTTTCTTTTTAAAACGTGTCCCCCTGCCCAGCACAGTGAACACAACCTGCGTGTTCTGCCTGAATATCGCTGTTAAATCCCCCGAGCCTCACTGCAACAGCAGATACAGCAGAGCAGCACTGCTCCTGGAGAACTTGCTAGTTAAACATTCTCCAGAGATCTTACGCTGTAGTCAGGGACAGAGCTGGTGTCACCTTTCATTGTTTATTTAAAACATGCTTACTTGGTGTTTAAGTTAATAGTAGTGACCATGTTGGCTGTGACCTGAGCGAGACGCTCATGGGCAGGTCTTTTGCTTGCTTGAAACCTGTTATCAAATTAGGGACACTGATTACTCCTCAAAGCATCTGAGCATGTGGTTTGCACTGGCCATGTGCGTAATTCCATTTCTATTTAGCATGATATGTGCCTGAGGGGGATGTTTCAAAAGCAGAGAGCACTGGCTGCTTAGCTGCTCCTTATACCTATGGAAATTTTCCAAGTGATGCCCTGAAAAGGGTAGTGAGGTCTGGGTGAATTTATCAAGAACAAGGTTTCTTTACTTCACATGAAATGGCTATGTGAGGAAGCAGTAGTTGCAATGGAGTCCTTCAAGTGAGGTATTTCCTCTATCCTGTACACAAGGATAATGAACTCTTAAACTTTAACAGGTACAGACAAAGATGACCAGAGGAATGGGTTGTCTGTTTTGTAAGTAGCTGGAAATTTTGGCCTGTAAAACTTGCCAAAAAAAAAAAAGTGATGAGTATAATTGGTTTTTGATACATCAAGGAGTTAAGTACCAGAGAGAAAGGAAAAAAAACCCAACCAAAAAACCCTAGTCAAATTGGAAGACAATATTTTCACAAGCACAGGTGGGTACAAATAAATCGGGTGTAATTAAATCTGTTAATAATCAGCCTCAGAATGGATTACCCCAAGAAGGTCTGGAAAACACTCCTGCTAAAGGCCATGGGGGCACAAATGTTAACTGCCTTTGAGATGTATTTGAATAGGTCATGAAGAGAAGGGTATGATATGGTGTCTTCAACAGTGGGGGCTGATTCTTAAGGTCTGGGAAATTCTGCAGCTCTTTACTGTGACAGCCAGTGTCTGTTGGAGGTCTTTGAGCTAAAATGTTCTCTCTGGATCTTTGAATCAGAACTGAACTCTTCAGTGAGGGCTGGGAGAAAAATGTGAACATTTAAGTGCCTTGCAAATGCTTCAGTTACTATTAAAACAGGCAGTTAAAGATTGTCAGCCACATCTGGCAACAGCAACTGTGGGAGATGCCAGTTTGTCCTGTTCCCAGTGATTTTTTTGAAATACCAACCCAGAACAACACTACTTGGAACTGCATAACTCCTCTCCCTTTAAGCGCAGCTGAAACCAGCTGAAAAGTTGCTTTGGTGACAGTAAGCCTTGTTGTGTGATGTCCCTTTGCAAAATTTTGGCAGAAGACAAACAGATTCTGAGATGCTCCCCAGGCTCGTGGGTGCTTTCTGACCATCTGACACCGGCACCGTGGGGGGCTGTGTGGATGAAGGGAACGCGGTGACTCGGCCAAGTGTGTTTGCTGCAGCTTCGTCCTGAAGTGACTTGCTGTGTTGAGGTCGGTTTAGTCTGTAGGTGTGCTGGCAGGAAGGCAGGAGTGCTGGGAGGTTGTGGTGTGCAGCACAGGACCGTGGTTGTTCAGCAGATGTTGTCTAGGACGTGTTGGGGCTTAATGCACTTCCTCCTTACTCTGTGACAAAAAAAAAATCAAATATGAAGACTGTGCCTAGCTTAGGTGCCTAATTAAACAGTGGGGGTTTTACAGTGGGAAGAGATATAATCAATTAAAAAGCTAAAAAGTGTTCCTTTGGTGCAAGCAGTGACTTCTGCACAGAGTGGATACCAAGAAGGTGGCTACACTGAATGTGCTACATGGTTTTAGAGAACATATTTCAGCTACTTTTGGCCTTGCTGGTTTTAGGAGATGAATTATTTATTTGTTATTGACAGGCTTTGCCATGTTTTAATCTACTTACATGCTTGTTTTGGATTCAATGACTTAATTCTACACAACTGGTAATGACATGAAGTTGTACCTGTTCTTCAAGGGTGTGTGTGCCATGAAATAGCTGGGTTTTATAACTCAATTTCATCTCAGCCCTTAATTGCTTTTAAAACTGCATTTAAATATTTAAAAGCTGCAGATACTACTTTATTAGTGAACTGTTTTTGCTGTCTGCAAACATGCAGGTTCTCTGATTACAATGATCTGTCTTCAAGACTAGAAGCTGCTGCTGTTTAAAAAAAAGAATTAATATACATATGTATATTCATATACTTCATCCTTTTCACAGCCAGGTCACCATCATGAAAACTATTTAATCAAACAGAGGGAACGGAGATAACATTGATAAATGAAATCAGAGACAGTCTGGGGTGGTGTGAATGTGAGCCTGGGAGTGGCATCTGAAGGGTCAGACAGGAGAGTCTGTTAAGCACACCGTACAACAGTGTGCTGGTGCTACCTGAAAGTCTGTTGCTTTTTTATCTCACAATAGTGTTTTCTTCTGTTTTCAGGTACTTCCAAAGGGCCCTGGGCTCCCAGGATCTGGCCAGCTGCACAGGAGTGAGGTATTTTCTATTCCATTGAATAAGAAGAGATCTATTTGCTGTTTGTGGCTTTTGCTTCTCATATTGTGGCAGTGTCAGTAAAGATAGTTCATGTTATAGGAATGTTGTTTCACTCCTGAGGCTATTTGGGCTTACCCACTCCTGGCATGTACACCACCTGTATTAATAACACTTCAAGATGCTTTGCCAGGATTTGTACAAAGTGCCAAGGGCGTGAACTTTCACTTTTTTCTTTATTCAAAGGTGGTTAACATTTTTCTAATAGAAATGTGTTGATACCAAATTTTGTGCTGAAGAAATAAGTCATGGTTTGAAATCTACAGTGTATTTTTGTGCATTCGAACAACTCAGCTTTCTCAATGAGAACAGCAGAAAATAATTAATAGGCAGCAGTGGGAGACTAACATTGTAATTATCTAGCTGTTGTGCAAAGTAACTTTGTACATGTCTGGTAGAAACAGTGAAATAACAAGGAATAAAAATTATGCACCACAATTGCAGAATCTGAACAGAATGGTAGGTAGAAGTGGATGGATTCTTTGGGTTTGTTGATGCTCATGTAAATGAAAAATTGAAAAAACCTATCAATGAAAGATTTGTGATTATTAGCCTGGAAGTTGTGACAGATTAAGTATAATAAGGGAGGCAGCTGCTTAAATGTAAGTGGAATGAATATTTTCATGGGTTTTTTTGTTAGGCTGTTTTAGAAGCTTTAAGCTGTTGTACAGAGGGCTGGAGTCACTTGATTAAATTGACTGTAATGCTTTGAGCTGCCAGGTGTGTGCTGGAGAAGATCCTGCTGTGACATGGTGCTCTGTCATGGCTCCCAGTAATGATATACCCCATGGAATATTTTGATTTAATAAAACAGCTTCAGTAGCAGCATAATGTGGTGCTTTTTGATCAGTGTACTGGAGGGTTGTTATCGCTTAAATAGATGAAGGCACTGTATTATAGGACTGCTAAAACCAGCAGTTCTGCCTTAACTCTAAGCTTACATATATTGCAGCTTTCTAGGATTCCCCCTTCATGGGAACAGCTGAAACTGTTTCAACATAGCTGGTAGTAGTTAAAGCCATTGCATGTGTCAAAGGAAATAGGAACAATGAATGAAGTGGAAAACATGTCATTTGTAAACAGAATTGTGGGAAAGAACTTGCCTTCTAGCTCGTCTGTGTTGTGCCATGACCTTTATTTCCTTTGGCTAAATAGGACCAGTTATAATGAAAACAAGTTTGGAAAATGGATCAAATTGCAACACAGCTTTGGTTTAAAAAAAATGTCAACAAACTTCTTGGTTATTATCTGAAGCATTCTTGTAATTGTATCTATGCATTTTGTAATGCTTTGTTTTCTATGGATACATCTTTCTGCTTCATATACATGGAAATTTGAGGTTGTAGGTACATATAGGAGTACTCTGTTAAATAACTTGAAATTTGTGTGGGCAAAATGGTTGAGCAGCACCCTGTGGTTAGAATCCATGTATTTGGGTTATTAAAGATGTTTTTATTACAGGATTTTGTTGTTCAAACCTACAGTTCTGGAACTGGGGAAAAACTCATCTTTTATTGAAGTGCTGCTTAAAACATATGGTCTGTGATGTGGCTTGAGAGCTCATTGAAAATCGTGTGCAATTCCTCGTGTGCCCCTGATAACTTTGCCTGCAGATAATGAACTGTGTGACATCTTGGCTGGCCCGGTGTGTGTTCTGTTCTTCATGTGTGGGGATCATGCAGTTGTGCTCCCATCAGTTCCTTGAGTATGTCAGTTGCTGACTGCCCAAAGCTACAAGTGTGGAATGTGATGTAGCTATGGCTTGTCTCCTGAATTGTAAGAATAGTAGACAAAGAAGCAAACCTTTGTCATAAGAAAATCTGATACGGTGTTAATGATTTGAGTCTCAGAAGGGACTGCATAACTCTGAGCTCCTAAACAGCTGGATAAGTCCTAATCAGTTTTGTTTAATAGGAGAATATTCTTTTCAAGAAGAGGAAGCTTATGATTTTTTCAGTCAGAAAAAGTACTGTGTAAGACAAAGATGTAACCCCACAAACACAACTACAGGGGCTGCATTGCCCTGGATGGGCTCCCTCCTGTCCATAGGAAGCTGCTGTGTGATTCTCGCTGTTCCTTGGGGCACTATTGAGACCAGAGGAATCACACAGATTCTGCAGTCAGTCCACCTTTTAAATGCTGTATATGAGTGTTATCTGTCTCTAATATCCCACTGATCCTGCACTGAACTGCTGTGTTGTGGATAATTATATTCATGGGACAGAAGCTGTCACTGGTCATAAATACTTGCTGTTTTGGTGAAAGAGACAATCCAGGTTCTTATGCAAGCACGACTGGGTCTGATGCTTATGAGTTGCTTCTTAACTGATTGTAAGCAATTGAAATGCCAACAGAACTGTAATTAGTGGTGCTGCCTTAATTCAGCAGTTTTGAGGCTACTGTACACAAAGGTGAAACTCACTCATCATCTGCCTTGCTGAAAATACAGCGCCTTTCAAAAAGCAAAGTGGATCACAGCACAGGTGGAGCTGCTGCTCTGAATGAGTTGTGATGAGCAGCAGAAAGTCCAGCTGGAGGCCAGTGACTGGTGTGTACCCGGGGTCAGTGATGAGGCCAGTGGAGTTCTTCAATCCTGATGTGGCTAATATGACAGAGTGCCCCTTCAGCAAGTTTTCAAGGGATACAAAGTTGAGAGGAGTGACTGGTGTGAGTCTAGTGAAGGCATTGAAGCATTTTACATACAGAGTCAGAGAGCTGGGACTGTTCAGCCTGGAAAAGAGGAGTCTTGGAGGGATCCTATCCATGTGCATAATGAATGCCTGATGGTGGGAGAAGATGATAGAGGCAGGCTTTTCTTATTGATGTGCAGTGAGGCAATAAACAATGACACAAGAGCCAATAAACACAAATTGAAATACAGGAAATTAAACATAACATTCTTTTTTTTCTGTGAGAGTAATTGAACGCTGGATCTGGTTGCCCGAAGAGGCTGTGGAAGCTCCATCCTTGGAGCTATTCAAAACTCAGCTGGACAGAGTCATGACCCATTTGCTCTGGCTGACCCTGCTCTGTGCAGAAGATCCAGAGGTACCTCAGCCAGTCTGTGATGCTGCCCGGATACAGCCATGTGCCTAAACTCTCCTGTGAAAGGCAGCAATTGAGTAGGTGCACTAACAACTTGAATAATCCTCTGTTACTGTGAGTAATCATTTCTCTTTAGATTTACAAACAGCTCTTCATATTCCTGAGTGACATTAGCCTATTATCCTATTGCTAATTATTTCCACTTGTTAGGAAGCAATGAAACTTTATCAGTTACCAGTTAATAAGCATTGCCATCAGAAGACTTCTAGCAGAAAGGAGCATAAGTTCCCTGTATACAAGATTAAAGTAGTGGTTACCATGCAAAATAAGAATTTCATGATATAGGCGTGATATGTAAGGAAGTGTGGCTGAAACCTGACCCCTTTGAGTTCTTGTGTGAATGACTCCCAGAATTGCATTTATTCTTTGTGCTTTCTTTTAGAATAAAGAAATGAGACATTAAGCTGCTGTCTTATACACCCCCCTCTACTTTTTTTTATTAGTAATCACATATTTTTCTGTGCTAATGAAGGATTTTTTCGAGGAGTTTGTGGATGGTGAGGAAGGACATACATGTTCCTGGTTCTCTGGTTGGAATGGTAATTGTTGGTATGGGAGTGCAGACACTCAGAGCAGGCTGGATGTGATGGGTCTGCAGTGCTTTCCAGGTGGTGCCTGCAGTCTGTTGAGGAGCCTGAAGAGGACCAAACACTTGTGCACTAATAGGTTATTTCTTGTTAAATTAGGCTCAAGTGTTGCAGGAGCACTAGACTAGATGAGATTTCTTGGATTATTTAGGTAAACCCTCTGCAATACTTCATCTGTTTGGCCAAACTGCCGTGGTGGAGCTCTTTTGTCCTCTGGCACCTCCACTGTGGGTGTTTGGGGAACTCTGCAACTTTTAGGCTAAATCTGGTAAGTCTGTATTTGCATAGTTGTCTTCCATGCTGTGTGGTATCAGAACGCTGCTTAACCACTGCATTTCCTTCCTCGTGCTTGTCCCCTAATAAATTTAGTGGGGGAAGTGTATTGGGTTTACATGGCAAGCTTTTGCTAAAATAAACAGACTGACATTTGCTGTTCCAGAAGAGGTCTTGAGCCGGGACTGTACAAAGGAGGACTTTAATCCCTCTTCTATTGTCTTAACATCTTCTAAATTTTAGTACATTTCTGTGGCTGGACTAGTGCCCCTGTCACTTCCCATTGGGATTAAGGTCAGGGTGGATGGGGCTTTGAACACCCTGGTCTGCTGGAAGGTGTCCCTGCCCATGGCAGGGGGGTTGGAACAAGATGATCTTGAAGGTCCTTTCCAACCCAGATCATTCTATGATTTACTCAGCAGCCTAAAGTATCTTAAAATTCTGGGTTCACTGGTCATTTGTTGACTTTTGATCTTTATTTTAAATGAGTCAAGAGAACAAAAAAAAAAAATCTTCCTGGTCTTAAATGCTAGGATACATTTAATTCAGATTTGGTATTTAAATGTGTTAGAGACTTAGTTGTTTGTTCTCTAAATTATCTAGGAATGACATGGAAGTAAAACATCTGACTCTCCAATCACTGCTCAGGCATTCATAGTCATCTGTGAATTATTAATTTCATGTGGAAATTGTCCTCTCACTAAAGTTTTGAAATAATGCTAATGAAATTGGTTTTGCCATGTGCTAAATATTATTATATATTTGAAACTTGCGTCTGAACCTTCCTTTTGTTTTTCTCCCCATTAAAAAGGACCTTTTCATCTCTCACAAACACGATATGTTGCCACTATCCAAATTACATCGGCTTTTAATGATTATTTTTTAATATAGTGCCTGAATGAGAAGGGTGTTTTATTACATAAAATAAAATACATCAGATGTGTATTCTGAGTGCGTTCAGAAGTTCTCCCGGAGTCTGTGGGCTTACGTAGTTTGCGTATTGTAAGTAAATACATATGCTCACCTTTTTTTTGGCAGAATTTATTTTATCTGCATCTTTACTGCTATGCTTGGCAAAGGCTCCAATAGCTGGGAAGTCAGTGAACTTTAGCAGCTTTCCGCTGAGCTGCAGTAGGAGCTGAGGCTCTTGTGCTTTCTTACAGCTGGGTGGCAGCATTTCTGCAGCGATTCTTCTGTGTCTAAATTAGCTGCTCGAAGACTTTTTTTTTGAGGGATCAGATGTTATGTGGTTGTTTCTCTCAGCTGTGATTATCCTTTTGGTGAGTTTTATGTTGCTCTAAAATGTTTGTGTCGCTGATAGCGAGTCCTAATGATGCTGCTGAAAATACCAGTAGGCGCAAGGTTTTACGAAATGAGCCGGACTTTATCAAACTGAAATGCAGAGACTTGTCCACTCATTGTCCATTCTGTCTCCTGCTGTTTGGTGTCTTTCCTTACATTTGCAGTCTGTATTCAGGACTCCAAACAAACACCAGTCTGTTTCATTTACTCACATCTCTCAAGATGAAGTCAAATGAACTGACTGCCTCAGCAATCTGAACTGATAGAATTTCCCCCTCTGCATTTTTCATTTCTATATGCCACTGCTCACCTTCCGCATTAGCAAATTAGATCTTAATATTAAGGCTGAATTTTGCAAGCCTTAACTTTTAGCCATTGGATTTTGCTATTATTTGCATCAGAAGGAAAAAATTACTTAATTGTGAAATTATTATAGGGCAATTGCATCTTTTTTTACATCTCTTAAGCAGTTTTGCTCCTCGTCATGAAGTTTGCTTTTCCAGGTTATTTTATCTGTTCTTTGAATTCATTCCCATCTTATTCTGTCCTTTGTCTAACTCATTGTCTGAATGGATGTGGGTTTTCTAATATTTTACTGGTGCTATATACATAATCACTGTCATTACCCAGCTTTTAATGGTTATTTTCCATTTTATGAAGGGCGCCCCAGACATACCCTGAGGTCAGGCTGAACAGTTGCCGTGTCTGTGCTGTAATCCTGCCACACTACGTGGTGCTTGGCTCTGGTAAAATGGGTTTAGTTGGCTTGTGACTTTTCTGTAGGCGTTTCAGATGGTCCTGTGTCATTTATTACCTGTCTTCATTTTCATGCTGCTGAACTTTCACTGCAAACTTTATCAGCAGAGATTTTACATCACTCGTAACAATCTCAAACAGCACTTGATGGAGCCTCTTCCCTCCAGTGCCCACTCACCCTCTGGGTGAAGAAGTGGCTGAACCCCTGGCTGTGGCACATGCCCTGGAACCATTTGTTGACTCACCAGATTGGACTGACCCTTTCAAAACCCTTCTCTTTGACTGTGAGGATTGATGAAAGGGCTACTTGCACTCCAGAGCCCCTTACCACCGCTCCTGGAGCTCTGTAATCCTCCCTGATACCCCTCAGACTGCACCTGGTGCCAACACTATATGGAATTAAATCGAACAACTTGAAGAAATTCAAATATAACATGTCAGGATAGCTTGATCTACCAGATGAGTAATCTTGTCAGCTTTACAGGTTTGTTTGAGAAGACTTAGAAGGGCATGGAAAGACTATGAAACTCTATTGGCTGTCATTAATCACATTTTAGCTTCTAATTCTTTTTTATTATGAGATTCACAGTAACTGTTCTGTGGGAGTAATATCATGTCATCCAAACTGTAACTCCATGGGTGTCCATCTTGCCATTTTTACATCTTGAAACTACCCAGGGAGTCCTTCGAGACTTGTGGAATTCCACAGTTTGTTGAATTTATTAAGCACTGGAGTTTAGAAGCCTTCTCTGTTTATCTAAATGGTGCTTTACAGATTCATAGATGCAAATATTTCAGATGCACCAGTTGGAAAATGCAGAGTTTCAATGGGTTCTTCCTTCTGTTACAAACAGTAATCTTTGTATTGCACATGTGATAGGCTGGATACTCATGCTTGTTTAAAAAAGTCTACAAAGATCTACTGTATTATCTTTAGTCCATCTCCTTGTTTAGGATTTTATCAACTGCATTTAGCAATAATCTGTATCTGACTTGAGGTTCCTTTTCTCACTATATTTTAAAATGCCTTATTTCCCTTAACTGCATCAGATTTATTTTCTCTAGCCATATTTGCTATTGATACTTTATTGCATTTGCTTTTATTTCCTGTATTGGTGACATGTTTGAACTCATAAGTCTTATTTGGCACTTTTAGTTTTCCTGTTTCCCCATACTGAATGGGTTTTTAATGCTTTCTATGCCATTTTTACATCCTTGGGCAACAGAAAGATTGAGTTGCCAGTTTCTGTCTTAACACTGATGTGTTTGTGTCTTTCTAACCCATTTTCTATTTTTGTTGTGTCTTTTTAATGGCAAATAAATGACTATTACTGCCCTGCAGAAAAATATCTGCAATACTGCTCAGCTGTCCTAAAAAAATATATTTCTCTTACAAGCAGGCATTTGATTTATTTTTTCTTTTATTAACTCGGCAGGCTAGGATTGTGCTTTCAATTAAAATGGCTTAGCTGAAGTAATTAGGATTTGTTGTAATCAGCATGGATAAACTTGATAAAGAGACTAAATTATCTCATAGAGTTTTGCCTCAACTGTTTCTGTTAGCAAATCTAGATAAATAGCTTGAAGCCATAATTTCTGAAAAGCACGTTAGTGGCTTCAGGTTACTGCTGAATGCTGACACTGCTTGTGCAATATTTAATATGCTATAAACCACTATCTTCCCTGTGATACACTGCTCATCCCATAGCCTGTGGCTCAGTACGGGATACTTCAAATAACTCTTGAATTAAACGTCTTGGAGTAAACCTTTTGCTCTGTTCCCACGCTGTGACTCTGATTCTTTGGCTTGGCAAGCTCAAATTTGTTTCTTTCCCCCCCGTTTAACTCTTCCAGCCGCAGTAAGGTGCTGAGCAGTCACCATCAGCAGGGCTTGCTGTAGCCAAAGATGCCCCCAGTTAGCTCTGTGAACGTGGTGGGACTCCAATCCAGCTGGGTTTCCCTGCGTGGGCTGTGTGTGGTGATAGGGCAGCGAAGCTGTGGCTTTGCAAGCCGTGGGTAAAGTGCCTGCCACAGGCTGGAAAAGGTCTGTGTGAGCCGTGGAAGTGGCCCCCGTGGACTCCGTGGCAGGAGCTGCTCGGTATGGTGTGGAACGGGCAAAAGAGTCCTGTGGGAGCACTGGGTGTAGGGGCTCTGTTTGCAGTGGGAAACAGCCGCTGCTCAGGGCATGATGCCCATGCTGTAAACACTTCAGATTGTGTAGAGTTGTGTGTTTTCATTTGGTTTTTTTTGTTTGTTTTTTTTTGTTTAAACTTCAGATTAACTCTAGGCTGGGTCTGTGTTGCAGCTGGAGTGGATTTCTAGGCTATGTTCAGCTGAAAGGGAGTCAGTCAGCTCACATGCTTGGAGATGCTGCAGTGTGAGACAGAGCGATCTAGTGGGGCTGTTTGTGAGGTTCACTTCCGAAGTGCATTTCTGTGTCAAATGAAGCACAAAGTTATTCCCAGTAAAGCTGCTTGGCGCTGCTGCAGTTTGCATGAGTGCCAGGACTAATTTCTCAGGCTACAAGAGATCTCTCGTACCCCTGTGTGGCAATTACAGTGAAGTACTTGAGACTTCTCTGAAGCTTTTTCTGTCAGGGCCAAATTAAATTGAAGTCTGTATTTGGTAGCTCTTGTTTGAATTCATAAAACCAAATTGCAGGAACATAAATATTTGGTTGTTGGATGAAAGTTGCCCTAGTTTATAATAATCTAAACCCATGGCAATTAATCTGCTTAAAACCATATTTGCTTCATAGATAGCTTGTATATATATTGTTTTCAGTCCTATTCCTACAAAGCATCATATTCAACATTCTCCTTTTATAGTACACCTTAGTTCTTAGCCATGCACACTAAGTAAAGCATTATTCACAGGTAGAGTGATTGTATGAGTATATAACTCTGGATGTGATGGATCCTTCACACAAATGTTGTTTCTTGTTTCCTTTTCCACAGTAAGTGAGTCCTTGCCTTCAGGAATGTGTGAGACCTGCAAGATGCAGGCTGTGGTAATAAATTTGCCATAGGGTCCTGAATTCAAGACTGGCTCAGACTTATTCTTCATCATCAGAACTGCCGTTCTTCTGTAAACATACCATGAGATCTGGGTTTTGGTGTGTGGATTAACCTTGACTGGCTGCCAGACACTGCCCCAGCCCCTCGCTCACTCTCCTCAACAGAGCAGGGCAAAGAAATAAGATGAAGCAGCTCAAGGGTCAAGGTAAAGACAGGGAGGTCACTCACCAGTTAGTGTCACAGGCAAAACAGACTTGACTTGAGGAAAACTAACTTATTGCCAATTAAAAATAGACTAGCTTAATGAGAAATATGAAACTAAAAACACCCTCCCCTCATTCCCCACGTTCTCCCAGGTTCAACTTTACTCCTTCATTCCTGACTCTTCTACCTCCTCCCAACCAAGTGGCCAGTGGGATGGGAAAGGAGTCTCAGTCAGTTCTTGAGGCTTCATCTCTGCTGCTTCTTCCTCCTCACACACTCCCCTGCTCCAGCCTGGGACTGTGTCAGCTTAATGGGAGATGCACTTTGACTTGTCAGCTTCTCAAACTTACCTCAAGTTTGAGCCTGCTGCAGGATATTTGTGCATCTCCATATGATTAGGATTAATTTTAAAGGAGCAAAAGTAAGTTGGAGTTTCTCTTGCTGAAAATGCAAAAAAATCAGAGCAGTAAATTTTATTCTAGCGAACCGGTTACAAAACTGGAATAAATTTACGGGGGGGGAAAGAAAAGGCATCAAACAAAAGCAGCTGTTCTGCAGAGAATATGCCAAGCATTAAGCTGTTACCTCATATTGTGTTTCTCTGCAGTGCCTTTTGGCAGCATCTCAGCCCTCTGCTTTTGGGGCTCTGTCTTTGAAAATGTATTCTGCTCTGGTACCCCTCTTTGATTGCACTCGAACGTTATCAGGATGCTGTTGAGCACTAATGAGTCTTCAGAGCAATGTGTAGGGACTTCCACTTCCCTTTTGTTCATGCTAATTAAGTTAGGGAAATTTTTTATTGTGGCTTGATTAATTCTGGGAATTTGTAAGAATGCAAATGAACACTGTTTATCTGGGGCTGAGTTATCTTTTGATATGCAAACACACTTTGATATGCTGATTTTCATTAGCATTTTTACCTTCCTCTTTGGGGAGGACTTTGAATTACAATTCCATCCGACTCCTTTCTGCACAGAAGTTGTGACTTCCGTTGCTCACGTTTTATAATTGTATGCAAATTCCATATTGTGGAAGCTGTCTGAACAAATTTCTTTTTAGTCTAGCAATATCAGGAATTTTTCTTATCTTCTGCAAGTCCGTGATTTATATTAATAAAACAGATGATCAACATGGTTTGGATTTTTAAACAGACCATGTTTATATAACTGAGAAGTTAACTGATAAATGATATTAATAGTCTTATAGTCACCTTAATTTTTGGACAAATTTGAGACTCAGGTAACTCTGTTCTGTCGTGCTAAAATGTTCTGAGAAAATAACAAAGTATTAACAAAGTAGAAATGTGGGGAAGAATTCAGTATGCACTGACTTATTCAGGTCTGTGTCTGAGAGACATCTCCTGAGACAGAGGTCTCTGCTTTGCTCTTTGGCCAGTTATTTTTTTTTAATGCAGATTTCTGCACCTCCAGAGGAGCATACCCCAACCCATGGCACTAAGTTCAGAGTATTTTTATTTCTTAGCTTCTCATGGTGGTGCATAGCTCATGCTTTTGCTTACAGAGTTACTGGAATCCCAATCTGAATTTTTATTAGGATTGCAGGAAACAGTGCTTAAAGATGTCATATATAGGTTTTATTTACACTGATTGTGACTGTGGCTTTGCTGAATCAATGTGCAGGGTTTCTTCCAAATGGCAGCTGTCTTTTCATTCATTAAAATACTGCTGTGCCATTTGTGGCTCAATATCCATCTTGCTGCGTTACACAAATATATTTCCTTCCTTTTTTTTTCAAGTCTCTTGCATTTCTTCTTGGACCTTGATCTGTGCTCTGGTGACACACAACTAATATGGACACAGTTCTTTACTCTGCCCTTGGGGTAATCTTACCTAGTACATGAGTCTCCCATCCTGCACTCTTTTAAGGCAAAGCCAGCTTAAGGTAAACTTCCATGGTTTTTACTGGAACCAGAAATTTTTGGCCAAGGCCAGCAGTGGTACAGCAGACCTGGCAGCACCAATGGCTTAACTTTGTGGAAGTGTTGCAAGCCTGAAGAGGTGAAAACCTCTGAGAACATGAAAAAGGCCATCACAGATGCTGCTTCTCAAATGGCCTGTGAGTTGGAGCCGTGAGCAATTCCTTCTGTTTCTACACAAATTGCAATGCTGGTTTGGGTGCTGGGGCTTTTTCTCAGCTGCCTGATTGTGTAAAAAGTTAAGTACATGCCCCGGCATAGCAAGACAGTAACAGGTATGTTTGGTTAGAAAACCTTTTTAAAATTATCTGCAGAGCATCTGCTAATGTCAAACTTCAGTATTTTCTTTCTGGTGCTTCCCCTTCTTTTCCTTGTCCACAGTTATCGTGGTACTTTTATAATTTCATGGGCAATATGCCAGGACATACAGAGATGATCTTCACCCTGCAACCCTTGATCTTGACTGGTTTGACTCAATTATGCCTAAGGCTAAACTAATTTTTGGGGGAATCTTTGAGTAAAATAGTCTCTCTATATATTTAGTAAATAAACAGTTTTATAATAGCTATATTTAGCATATATTTTATTTTTTATGTATTTTTGGGAGCTCCTTACTGTTTCTTTTTTTTCCTAAACAGATAAGACAATTTATATATGAAAAACATGAACTCACTTGGTTTCTCTGTAGCTGACTTGCCTTTGGATTGTGCCTCTAGCTGAAAACACATATGGAGGACTGTTCATGATGCTATTTTTACTCTTGGTTTGTCTTTTAGTATGTGTTGAGTGTTCTGTTACAGAATGTGGAGCTAGATAATGTGTTCAGTGTTGTGGGCATAATGAATAAGGATCTTGTAAAGCTTTTGCTTTCTAATTATATTCTGTTTTAGCCCGCAATGTGTCCATATATCTCTTCCTTATCCTGAAAGACACCCTAAACACTAGAAAGTGCCAAGCAAATTAAAGCACCCCGTCTAAGTAAACAACCACATGGCAGAGTCTGTATGGTCTAAAATTAGATTTATCTATGTTTAAAATAATATATTACTTTTGCCTGTGGAAAGGGAAATCAAACCAATTCCCTTGTGTGGAAAGAATGATGTTGCATTTTGAATGACTATTGGCATATTAATCACTTCCTGTGATGTTTTTCAGCTGAGTCTTTTGAAGTCATTCCTGGAAAAGGATTTGCTCTAAAATAATGGTATCATACACTTTAAATGCATACTGCTCTCAGTCATGCTGCTGTACCTTTTAAGGTGTCTCCTGAGTTAATGAGCTGTCCCCAAATGAACCCTGCATCTTGTATGAGACACTGGCATCCAAGCTTTGCGTGCTTTGTGGAGGTGACCTGCTACAGATTCTGCCTGGGAACATGTGATTCCCCAGGCATTCCTCTCTGCTGCCCTTCAGTCCTGCTGTTCTGTGCCCTTGCTGGTCCCAGACAGAGTTTCATGCATTTATAGGGAGCAAAACTGCTGATCCAGGGACTTGAGGAGGCTGAGTCTTTTTGTGTCTCCGGGGTTCTTTGACAAGGCACATCAAATGATGTCACTTGCTGTGTATTCTGAGGAATACGCTGCACCTTTTAAGAATTAGGGCTCGGTTACATCTGAGATGTGGATGTTTTCCAGAGAACGAGTCTGTGCCAAACCTCACTGATTGCAACTCAAGGCAGGAAGAGGTATGAACTTGATGAATTATTTTGGCCAAGGGAAGGCTGTTACAATTGGATTGAGTTTATTCTCATTTCTCTAGGAAAGAACTTTTAATCCAGTGAAGATCAAGACAACTTTGGCCAGAACAGCTGATGCCAGTGATCAAGCTGAGTGTTCTGGGATGAGTGAAAATCTGCCCAATACATTTAAAAAATGTAAACATGTACCTGCCTGTAAGCCTTAGCAAAAAGTATGGAAAAATAATTTGAGTTTTTGTTTTTTTTGACAAGTTCCCTTGCTGTGACTTTAATGAACTGCATCTACCTTTCACAAGTAGATGTTTTGGGGCCCTGGGGCCCCTTGGTCTGTCTTGTGTTACGTTCAACTTTCAGGTAGCAAGTCTTGAAAGGCTTCAATTTTTCAAAATATGTATGCCTTTCAAGTGAAATAGCATATACACCTACTTGTCTGTCTCAGTGAAAAGTGTTCTCACCCTGGACTGTGGCTGTGTCACGTTGCTGGCCAAGGCCAGAGGGCAGTAACTCTGGTGCCAGGGTCTTCCCCCTGGCAGCCCTTAGTTTCTGTAGAAAATCTGACATCCTGAGCAGATGCAGCTGCTGGGCAGAAACCTAAGTAGCAGAGCAGTGCTGGGAAAATAGATTTGGAGAAATTGTTAACTAAAGCCTCCACTTGGAGATGGGGGAGGAAAGATATTGCCACTTATCTGATGGCACTTAAAAAGCCAAACTGAAAACTGCTCCTTGTCCTGAGCTGCTTGTATATTTGTGTATTGGGTTTGCATGGCAAGGTTTTTGGTAGTTTTTGGGGGCAATAGAGGCGAGAACCTGACAGAAGTTTCCCCTATGTCCCATTCTCCAATTTTTTCTATACTCTGTTCTGTGTATTAATTCAAGGCAACTGGAGGAATAACTCACTGGTGGGTTATTGAGTCTTTTGTGAGTAATTCTTGCCTTCCCAAGTCCTTGGAAAGGAGTTGAGAGCCCTGTGTTTGGCAGGAGGCAAACAGGAAAACATCTGTGCTGCTCTCTCAGGTAGGTGATGCTGTCATGCAAAATACCATTACAGAAAGATTACCATGGTCACACTGTGACACATCTTCCTGCAGAAGTGTCTCTTTCTAAGATGGTGACTCATGAAGAGTGCTACATGTTTGATCTTCAAGTATACCTTCTAAAAAGAAACTGTTTCTGCAAACAAAGTACTTCTTAAAATGTGAGGACATCATCTGTGAACTGATACAGATTCAGTGAGCTGGCAAAGCAGTCCCTGAGAGCAGCACAGAGGCACCTCAGTGTTCTTCTTGCACCCAGGCACTTCCATCACCCTGGTGTAAACCACAGGAATTGCTTGGAACAAGGTGGAGCTGTTATTCAAAAAACCAACTCATCCCACAACCAAATACCTCTCAAAATATCCTTTTGCAAAGCAATAGCATAAAGCATGAAATACTCAGTGGAAAGCTCTGACCTTTTGATGTCAGTTTATTTTGATCAAGCATTTCAGCTTCTGCATAAGTGTATCTAAAATGAGAGATTGTTTACTTTTATTTGACATACTGTATTTTTTCATTTTAAGTTTGCTTTGTAGCACAATGTTGTAAATGCAATGAATGACTCAGTCAACCTATACCTGCTAAAAGCTTTTTAGCATATTTAATCGCTGTGTCTTTGGAGGTAGCTTAATTTATGAGCTAAAATGCTCGTGTTGTGATATAAATTATGCTAAGAGGAAAAGTACAGTAGTTGTAATCAGGCTAAAAGTTGGTCTGTGTAGTGAGTGCTCTGCAGAAAGCAGCAAACTATTTGCTAGTTGAATATTTATGTGATCACATCAAAATGATTCTTTCCCTTCTTGCTGAGAGCAGCCAGCAGTACATTTGACTTTACTTAGGAGGTGATTTTCCAAGTGCCCAACAGAGATGATAAAAACTGAAATTTACCTGCATTTTCACCACCTCTTCTTCCCGTGTGTTTTGTTTCTTAGTTCAGAGGAAGGCAGCAGTGGGTCAAGTCTGCAGAGGTGCTTCTGGCTCCACCTCTATTCTGGCAGGAGGGAGTTATGATCACTCTCTTTCTTCCCTGTGTTTTAAGCTGCTGCAGCAAAGTGAGCACACAGTTAGTATGTGAGCAAAATCCTCTGAGAATGGGGTTCTCTTCCTTGTGTCCTTGTTACATCCTATAGAATGTGCCAGGCAATCAGTTTAATCTAAGGTATCTCTGGTGTCTTCATCTACTTATTCCTTAATTGGTTGAGCCTGCCAACTGGATGCTCAGCCACACTGGCAGGTTTTGTGGCAAGCATGATTATCCACCAAGGACTAGGTAGAGATTGCCAAATAATTTCACGGAATTTGCTGATTAGCCACCTGCTTAACATGGTTTTCCTCACGATTGAAATTACTACGGTGCTGGTGGTAGTATGAAAACTTCAGTGGAATGGTGAAGATCACTGCCAGAACTGCTGGATTTGATCTGCTGAGCTGTAGATAACAGCAGTGAACTAAAAAATATTTGCTTGATGAATAGCACGTATGTTTCTTTGCCATGTGATGTTTTGCACTTGTTTAGCTGAAGTCTTCAGCTGTTTATCTTCAGCAAAATTTGAAGTAAAGAGAAAGAAATATTTGAGTTCAGCCTCGGTTTTAAAGCCGCTGTAGGTGCTCCTGGGTTTGAATGAGTAATCCTTCTTGGCTGGCAAGAATTTATGTATTTATGGAGGAAAAAACATCCATGGTCAAACATACTGTTACAGTAAGAAATGCTCCAACCTCATTTTCTTCTAGTTTATCTCAAGAAAATCCTTGAGCATAATCATCCAAAAATGTTTGTACACAGTATACTTAGAAAAAAAACATAAAATTGTTCTGTCTACAGTGAGTAAGGAAACAGAAAGATTCTTGTTTATTATATGCAAGAAGATTTAGTGAAATGCTTGGTTGTGGTAGTCAGTACAGCAGTTTGATGTCATTTTAAAAAATGTTGTGATGACTTGAGAGGCAGATCAGCGATACCATTTACACATTAATATCAGGGAATGCAAGTGCAATGAAGATTTGCTAGCGCTGGCAGGCTCTGATGGATGCAAGGAACATCACATTTGGTTGCATCACATCACATCTGTTGGGTGAAGTGCAGGACAGAAGTGTCCTTTCCTTCTCTAATGGCAATCTGCTGAGGGGCTGCACTGGTGTCTGCTAGTTTGGCGTGGGGTGAGTTTTTTGTTCACTTTTGAAACTCCTCCTAGAGCTTTTCTGTAGGTTTGTCAGAGCAGTTAGTGGCTTTGGAAGGCTGTGTGCTACCTCCCTGCGCCTTAGCGAGCCACAGTGTGTTTGTTCCTAATACCTCCTGTCTGCATTCAGGCCCCAGTGCTGTTATCTCTGAAATCAAAGCAAAAAATTGCATTTACTTCCAAGGAAAAAGAGCATGGTTTTGCTTTGTTTGGTTTTCAGTAATACACAATGTCTGAAGCTAAATGCATATGAAGTATCTTTACATAGGCAAATGAGATTCAAATATAGATTGTTCTACAAACAGGACAGCTTTGATTATGAGATGAAATACAGGTAGTCTCTTTTGGCTTTGCCTGAAAACTGAAATGATTGTTCCCCACTTGAAAGGCATCAGCTGAAGAGCAACTGGAACAAAAGAATTGCTATTCCTCTCTAAAATAGAGAATTATTGTCAAGCGTTTGTGATCATAATGAGAATGTGTTTTATAGAATGGTACAGCTGTCTAGATGATACACTGGGATCTCCTGCTGTGTTTTTTCTAAGGAAAGAATGATTTCCCTTTTTCATTATCACTTTTCCTTTTTGACAGACAATACTTGTTTTGTTTTTGCTTTTAGTCTGTACTGCAGATGTTAATGGTTTAATTCTGGCCTTTCTTAATCTGGCTTTACACAATATTGAGTAGATCTGGCCTCAGTTTATAGCTGAGACCAAAACTCATTGTTTCCTTGGGTGGGAACACGTGTGTTGGGATCTGGGATAGAGCCTATTGCAAAATCTTAATGCAGAACCAGCCACGAAAGCAGCTGCAAAGTTCACTGACCCTGAGCTGAGAGAAGGCTTGTCAGAGGCTTCAGTTGTCACTGAACTTGTTTGAATTGTATCAAAGTCAAAGCCTTCCTGCCTGAGTGCTGTGACAGACTGTGTGATAGAGGGGCTGCTGCTGAACCAGTTTCTGTAACTGGAAAACCAAGCAGAAATGTATCCAGTCCACAACTGCAGTTTGTTTCCTCATCCAAACTTATTTTTGAGGTTTTAAGTGAGCATCTTGTTGCTGGGAATTTGGCTTAAATTACACAGTGGGTTGTAATTGGGCTCCTTGGGGGAAACTGATGTTCTACGTGTGAATGGTAAAAGTATTTTCAGAGAACTTTTATGCCAGCACTGAAACTTTAACAGTTTATTCAGTTCTGGAAACAGGAGGGGACTCTGACACATGCAGTCATATTCTCTGCTGCAATATTTCACTGGAAAGCAAGAGTTTGTTATCTTTTATATGTGAAGTAGTTTAAATGTTGAAGAACTACAACAGTGTCTGCAAAACCTGCCTTTAACTTTATCCAGTTCCATGAAAGGAAGCATTGCCACCTGTCTCCACTCTGTGCAGTTTGGTTGAAAAGAAAATATTCTGTTAGTCTCCATAAGAGCCCAAAACAGTTTCTGCAAATCTACCTTTCTTCCCTGTTCAGAGAGAGAAGGATTCATTGCTACTGACTTTGCTCCTGTTGTGGCTAAAAAGTTCTCAAAGTCTTTGTGAGTTGCCTTCAGGCTCTTGATCTGCTGTGAGTCCCAGTGTTGCAGACAAGGCTGTTTCCCTTCCCTTTTTCCTCCATCCCAGGGTTTGGTCCCCGAGTTTTTCCTTGTGCTTTTTTCTCTAAGGATAACATTTAACAATTGGCATATACTTAGTTTGAGCCAAGGACCTTGGTAGCCTGTACTGCGGGCAGAAGTTCAGCCAAATCTTGCCTCTTCTGCTGATAAATTTTGAGAGGATTTTGACTAGTGGAGAATAACTGATCCTCTCAAAAGCCATAAATGCAAGCTATTGTGGGTTTTTCTTTACTTTAAGGATTATGAGCAACATACAGTGTTCTTGTATCCGAAACCTTGCCTGACAATCACTTGTGAACTCCAGTTGACACTTACACCACATTTCTCTGCCAGTCTCATCTTCCCTCATTACTGCCAACTTTTTCTTGATGATAAAAAGTCCTCTAAAACCTGGCAACAAATCTTCTGTGTTCCTGTTTCTGAGCTTTGATCAAACTCAGAAAGGTAAGCTTTCTTAATTATTTTTAAATTGTGGCCCTGGCATCAGTCTTTAAAAATCAATTGTTTAGGTGTGGTTTATGTCAAAAGTGTTTTTTTCCTCATGGTTTCCTTCACATTGACCTCTCCTAAGGCAGACTCTTCTTATAACATCCCATTATGGGGGATAATACAGCAAATACAGGAATCATGACAGAAGATACCAAAACCTGTCAGGCTACAGTGCAGGTTTTTTTTGTAGAACAGAACTGTGTCTGGAACCTTAAAGTTAATGACTTGCTTTTTTCTCCTGAAATGCACCTGAGCTTGAGAGTTAGTTTCTCTAGTGTAATTTCATGTCATGTGTCAGCATAACACCATGAGATCTCCATAATGCAACATGAATTAAAAATGTCTAGAGCAAAAGAAAACAGCATGTAAAATTCAGACCTGTGTGTCTACAGTGGCAGTTCAGCAGGTGCAGAGACATCTGAATGTCTGGGAAGATTTCTATGTGTATTTTAGTGTAACCGTGCTGGTTTTATTTCTGAGATGGTAAATTGAAGTTCTTTTGAATCAGTTTTGGAAAATTCAAAGGTGAAAAATAGATTTCCTCCAGGAATTTCAAGAGTGCAAATGAACTGTGCTATAAAAACAAGGATGGAATTCACATCCTTTGTTAAAGCAACATAATAAGGGGAAATTTATTCTAAATTCTTGGCAAGTGGTTTAATTTCCTCCCCTATCAGCATAACTTTTCTGTAGAGGATGACAGTGTTTAACTGGACTTGAAAAGCAAAAGGCAACACGTCCTTTTGCTGCTTTGCAAGCTCATATTACCCTGATGTCACTTGAAATGTTCGTGCCTCTCCATAAGATTTTGATGGATATCTTTGGATCTTCAGTTTAGCAGCTTCACATGAGGTTATTAGTCTTCAGGTTTTGACAGGAGCGTGAATATATTTTACAGTTCTCATTTGTGCTAAGGTCTCTGGGGTCCTGTGTAATGTCCACAGAAATCAATAAAAAACTTTTGTTAATGCTTCCTGTTGCAATTGGATCCCTACACTTGAGGCCACACAGGTTTTTAGGCCTCATGATTGCTTGTTTTTAGGATTTTATAACATAAGGGTTGTCACGTGAGATAAAAACAAGGTCCCCTTATCTCGGTACTCTGTCTCTAGTGGTAGTTAGGACAAGATTTTTGAAGAAAATGTGAGAAACATTGATGGAGTAATAAAAAAACCAGCTTGTCCCAGAGCATTTAGCTCCCTCCTTACATGTGTGAGAAGCTGAATAAGGACTTGAAGCAGGAGAGCTTACACTCCTCAAAGTTTGAAATGATTTATTACTTAAAATAACTTTTTCTCATCTAACTGGGGATAGTTTGCTCTCCACTCTTCCCCTGCTGTTAATTAAATGCTCTTCATCTGTCAATAACAGAATGTGAGTTTTTCTTAGTGTCCTACATAAATAAATAGATTTAACAAAATCTATTTATTTTATACAATGTCTTGAATTGCGCAGCTTCATTTGCATTTGCATCTAACTTGTTTTGTTATGCACACTTTCCTTCTTTTTTTTACTGGGCCACATATTTTTTCATAAGTACATATTTTATACCTTTTCAACTTATATTTACAGAGCTTTGCAAATCACAACATATTTCAGACAATCTGTTTCTGCTGAACAACCATTACTGATTTGTTAAGCCAGCACTTCTAAGGTGGGTGATAAAGTCAGGCTCTTAAATCTATATGTAAAGAGGGGTTTATATACTTTTATAGATTGTCTGGTTTCCAAGAGACTTGCACTACCCTGTTGGTTTAGTGGTAGCTCTGGATATATGTAAGCTGGAGGCCTTCTGGTCTTCCTGTCTCTTATGGGGCTTAATGTAGAACATCAGAACAAAAATGCCTGCCCTTGATTTACAGGTGTCTGTGCTTGAGAAAACAGCACTGTGCGTTCTCACAAACAGCTGTGAGAGGAAACCTGCAGCTCAGTCTGTGTGCTGGTGCAATAGCTCTTGTGCATGAACGTCAATTGATGAATTAGTGTTCTGCAAGGGAGAGAAGAAATTTCATTATATGCTGCTTTGTATTTCTGGTAACCGATCCTTAGAGCGATTTGAATCCCCCGTGTGCTTAATGGCTCAGTTCACTGATAAACCTCATGAAAGCTGACTAAGGTGTGATTCGCCGTTGTCATTTTTACGAGGAGAGGATGCTGATGGGCACCCGGTGGTGGAACTGAGAGCAGGAAACAATGCTCAAGTCACTGTTCTGGCCACTGTGGTGGGTTTCAACAGGAGTTTCCCTGCTTTCTGCCTGCCAGGGTGCTGTTGCTCTTTGCATAGAAAACAATCTGTCAGATGCTCTAGCAATGGGAATGGGATGATCATCTCTTTTCCTCCCTCCTTGGTGTCTGTGGACCCCTCCTGTGCTGCAGTTGCTGCCTGTGCTGCCATCCAGCAAGGGGCAGGCTGGAGATGAGCCAGTTTCTGCATTACTGCAGGCTGTTGTATGCTCTGGTTACGTCCACCCTGGGCCTGCAATGTCCTGGAATAGTTCGAGTTGGAAGGGATCTTTAAAGGTTGTCTAGTGTGTATCAAAAAGACATCTTTTTGGTTTCACGTGAATTAAAGTCTATGGCTTAAAACTTAAAAAATAAGTCTTTTTTTAATCACATAAGAATTGACCACACATAATTGAACTGAAGGTTGGTCTACCCCAATATCTTGTGGGGTTTTTTGATGGCTTCCAAAAAAAAGTCTAAACCCAGGGCAGTAGAAGACTAAGACTCCCTCAAGGATACCCTCCCTGTCCCCAGAGATTTATGGCAACTGAGACTGCTAATTAATGGGTAGCCTCTTATTTCTATTTTGTTGATGAGGAATTTGGTGTTGTGCCACCCACATATATCAATGTGTTAGTACTGATATTTCTTACTATTGAAGGAAAACTCTGATAAAACAAGGTGTGATTGCTTGTTTTACAAGAATTGATTTCTGCCTCAAAGAAACTTTGACTTGTTTCTCAGCTTGTTCAGGACACATGCATAGTTATTCTCTTTAATCTTATTATACGCCATGCAATTAAAGAAGTGTGGGCTCTTCTGAAGGAGAAAAGAGTAGATCAGAAGAGCCTGAGAGTACCGTTACAAGAGAGAATGATGCTTAGATCAGGTTTTGTCTTTTTTTGGTTCCCTTTTTTCTTTTGCATTTGGACATTGAATTTACCAGCCTCTTGACTTTCACTTCTTAATCAGAACTAAAGATTTTTTTTGTTCACTTAAAATCATGTCTTGGAGCTACGTGGCTACAGAAAGGTCGTGTTGTAGGGCCTTATGCAGAACAACCCTCAGTTGATTCTCCGTTCATTAGTTCTGTGGAAGGACTTTTTTCCTTTAAGACAGGAAAGAAAAGATTTTTTTTTTTACAGCCTCACATCACTGACAACTTTTGTCCCACAGAGCCAAGACTGGGGCAATGGAGTGGGTGGGCAGTGCGTGGTGGTCACTGTCAGTGACACAGGGTTGTTCCTCTGCAGGGTGAAACCTGGCTCAGAATGAACATTACCTGGTAATGCTTGAATGGTCGGCATGTCAAGCTTTTGCTTTTTTCCTCCTTCCCCACCTCTCCTTGTTTCTACGATTTCTGTTACAGAAGTATCACTTGACTGTCAGGGAAAGGTTTTTCTTTTTGGTTGGAGTCATTCTTTAACCAGCTGTCTGTGGTATTTTAATTTAGAGCTCCGCTTCATTCAGTCCTAGATATGAGATCTTTTTAGAAAATACTTATCCTTTCTTTGCTTTGAATATGTTGAAATTATGGTGTCTAACGTAGATCCATGGAAGCTCTTAGACCGAAGTGGGTGAACAAGGGTCAAATATTGGGCTTATTGCCTTGCCATAAGCAGATATTTTTTTAAAAAAAAATATTTAATTTATTAGGTTTTCTACAGGAGACATGACTTTCATTTTCAAACTCTATTAGTCAGGATTTTTTATTCATTATTAGTTTAACTCACTTTAGAATTCTATAAGATGGCAAAATAATGTATTACTAATATATTCAGTTATCAAATTTGACTCTCCCAGGGAGTTAATGAGCAAAGGCCTCAGCAGAGCTATGAATCTGTTTATTTCTGCAAGGTGATGGGAAGAGCAGTCGATATCTTTGCTGTGCTTGTGCAGTTTTGATTAGCAGCTTTCAGATGTGGATTACGTGGACTTGACAGTAATGGTTTCTGCTTTGTGCTGAGGTTCATTTGCTCCTACTTGTCTAATCCCAAGCAAATGGAAATTTTCAAATGCAAAATAATATGTCAGAGATCAAATCCCTGAGAAAAATCTAATTCTACAAGAAAGAAAAGCTGCTGTGGCAAGAATTGTCAGTAAAACAATATGTTGTGGATGAAACTGTGTCAATATGTGAAACAATAATATTTACTGCAATGTAGTAAAACAGCAACTGGTTCATATTCTCTGCTTGATCACAAACATATTTTATAATATTTTCCTTGTTTCATTGCAATACATTTGGACTAGACTGCACATGTTTTTCATCACATTTATTTACCGTTTCTGGCAGCTGAAGATATCAATGACATTTAACTGACATGAGCAAATCAACAAGAAATATATCTCCTTCCAAGCAAATTAAATGTACACTGCATCTAGCATAAAATAAAATCCTCTGAAGTCTGAGTTGTTAATGCACTTTGTTTGCCCCAGAGCTTTAGTGCAGTTCCTGGTAAACTTACAGGTGGGAAATTATGGACCACTGTAGAATAGCAGGTTTGCTTTAATTTCCTGATTTGTTATGCAGGTAACTCAAAGCTGTACATCTAAGTCTGCAGCCATTCTGTGGCTTCGTAGCATATTGACAGAAGGAGTTTGCATGAAGAGTTAAAAGCAATTGAAAAGATGACTAAATATTAGTGTAGTGTCATCAAATTAATTATCTTGGCTTAATTCAGTCAAGAAAACTCTATTTAAAGAAATAAACCCATGCATTATTAAAAATATTGTCAATATATAAAGTGTTAAAAAATCAAAGTCATTAAGAAGAAATATTGACAATAACTTAGTTTGATTTTCCAAATTCTTCTTCTCATTTCTCTTAAATAGTCAGATACAGGGAGATATTCAATGGTTAAAGTGGAATATTTATTTATAGGAAAAATTAAGGTGTTCTGTAGAGATACAGGAAATGAACAGCCTCAGAACACTGCACTGTGAAGGTGACACCACCTTGGTGCACCTGTTTGTGAGAAATCTATCAGGAGGAGTTTGGGTAGTTTTCTTAGACACTGTGATTAAAATGCTTGATTTTTTTTTCTTTTAGATTGCCGAGTAAAAGCTGTTCATCTCTCCAAAATTTGCTGGAAAAGAGTAAAGTTTTCCAATGAAGAACCTGAATCGTTACAGACCGTGGTCTCCTACCTTGTTAAGGGGAGCCAGCATTGATCTGCTGAGAGAGGCCAGCACCTTGGTTTGTACATACTAAATTGTATCTCCCAGGCAGTTATTTCTTGCCCATTATTCTTCCAGGGCAATGCACAACACATAGCACAGATCTGGGCTTAAAGTGGCCTGTCCTTCAGTAAAAAAAAATATTATAAAATAGGAGTAGATTCAATCTCTCCCCTCTTTTTTAGTTTGTCATTTGACAAGTAACTAAAAAGTAGGCGATACTAAAAGTGTCCAAGAAGGAGCAAACTAGGAGAGATCTGAGGACAGGCATTCAGCTGGAGACACTGACCCTGCATGTCCTGAGGAGCTGATCACTTAAAATCCTTTCCTGTGGTTCCCCCCAGTACCGCTTGTGGTCTGCGAGATGACTCAGTGCCAGCATCTAATCTCCAGTGAACACCTTGCAAGTGCTGCAGCCTGGAATAAGGTGCTGGTTCTGTTTCGGTGACAAGCCCGTGAATCCTGGGTTTAATGAGCTTCTCCCCTGCTGGGAGAGCTGAGCTGGCAGGGGCTGGGAGCTTGGCAGTGCTGTTGGCTGCAGGAAGCATGCGCTGTGATGAATGCACCCATCCTTTGGGAAGGGGAAACAGCAGGAGAATGGATGCTGCTTGGGGAAGCACGGTTGGGATAAAGGATTATTTCCATGTGCCAGTGCCCTTTGAAAGGGGATTTTATAAGTTTCCCATTCAAGGGATGAATGGGGGAGGTTTCTACAGCTCACAGCCAAAAGAGCAGCTCACTTGTCATTGCCTCTGCTGTGGGACATGGGATGTGTCTCCACAGGGGAGTGGTTTGATATCCAATGTGTGACCAGTCAAATTGCTGAGGTCTGGGTTTGGACAAAGTTTGAGAAAATAGGAGTCTTCTGGTCACTTCCAAGCAAGTCTAGAAGTGAGGGGAAGAAGGAATGCTGCAGCACAGTGGGGCTTTGCCACGTGTGTGTCTACAAGCCCCGCCACTCACCCTGCTGTTCTTGTTTTGCTGGGATAGAGTTAATTTTCTTCACAGTAGCTGGTATGGGGATTGTGTTTCGGGTTTGTGCTGAAGGAGGGTCGGTAATACAGAGATGTTTTAGTTACCCATGAGCAGCACTTGCACAGGGCCAAGGCCTTTTCTGCTCCTCATTCCGGCTGCCCAGGGGGAGTGCAGAAGGATCTGCCTCCCGTAAGTCTGCCTCTGCCCTAAAGCAGTGAGGACAGGGGCACGTCGTCAACTTTGTAAAGGAGATCTCACCTCTCATTACAGCCTTGGCCCCCAATGCTACGGAACTTATGGCCTTTTAAACGTTTTGGTCTCATTGCACTGACATTTTCTTATGGAAACTAGAACATTTCTGGCTCACCATAGTCCCTACTACAAGCTCAGTTTGCTAACTTTGTGCAAAACAAGTAGGAAACGTGATACCAGCTGCAAATTACTTACCCTCAAATTTAATACAGTGTGTAGTGACATGAGTTCATCTCTTAAGATGCTCTGCAGTGCTGAAAAATGCTTCACGTGCCTGAATACAGCACTGCAGCAAATTCTGCTGACAAAAACATATTGCTGTTCTCATATTTAATCTAATACTTGCTCTGTGACAGAAAGTTGCTTTTCCAAGCTGTGGATCCTCCTGGACTGAAAGATACAAAAATAATAGTTTTACTGGTCTACAAGACCTGCCAATAAATCAATAATAATTAGATTTTTGTTCTAATACATTTGATCAATGAAGTGGAAAAATTCGCCAAGTTTGTGTTTAGAATAAATCATCTTTTCAAAGGCCTGACCTTTCTGATGAGAAGATATTTTATCCTATCAGAACCTCCTTGTAAGTGCAGTCCAAGTGTTCTCAATCAATTGCAGTAGTTTTCTAATTTAATAGACCGTTGTTGGGTCAATGTCACATTTGTAACCATTGCCTGAAGATGTTTCTTCCTCTTGTCATCAGAGGAAGAAGTTAACATCATAATATTTACCTGGTTTAATCTCTTAATTTTTGTTGTAGTAACTCTGGACATTTTACTCCAGAAAAATCTGAGAGCTTTATTTTGATTTCTGAGTATGGAGTTCAGGATTAGAGCTGATGAAGTGTTTGGAACTTGTGTGCCAATTACTACAAAGTGCCTTGAGGTTTTTGTTTGTTCTATTAGTCTTTAGCTTTAATAAATGGGGTAAGACTTTCTGGAGCATGACTGGTAGAGTAGCTCCATCTGCAATTTGTCTCGAAATACCATTGCCCTGGGATTTTGCTCTCCTCATTATGGGTTTGCTACACCACAGCTTCTCAAGGGTACTTTAGAAACTTGGAATAGCAGTGGGAGAATGTCTAACACTGCCTATCACAAATCAGCTTACTAATACCAACAGATTTGTCCTTGGAAAGAGAAGTTTAATATCTATCTTTAATGCATATTTACATTACTTTTCCAAATTTTTTTGTATAAATTTTTAGAGAAACCCTAGAATGTGTTTAACAGCACGAAACACTAAGAACTCTGTCATTGGAAAAGCTATGGTTTATTATAAGTCTCTGTAATGTTGAATTGCGTTCTGTGTTTTTGCTGATAGTCCCACCAAACATCCCATTAAATACCCTGTAGGCATTTCTTGTGCCACAAAGCCACGTGAACATGAAGTTATGCCACAGATGAAATATTGTGGCTGTCACCAGGCATGTTAGCTCGGGTTAGTGTGGCAGAACATCTTCTAGCTTGGAGCAGGCTCATGTCCTGCTGATTCAGATGTGGCCCCAAATAACTCCAGTCTGTTTGATACCAAGAAATCTGATTGCGGATATTGTGGTGAGAAAATATGAGTGAACAGAAAAACATGTAAATATGTGCAACATGTAGGCAGATGGTGTATGAGCTATTTCTACCCCAGGCAAGGCAAAGCCATATTTTGGAGCATTTCAGGGTATAGAAGAAAATCATGGTTATTCATTGCCACAAAAACAGGAACTATTTAAAATTTAAGCCATTTCTTCCCCTCTGTTCACCAGCCATGCAGATGCCATTGTCAGACTGAGATGCCACACAGCTACAGATGGACAAATAAACCCAACCAAATTAAGAGGAGCAAACGTTCATGTAGCTGGAAGGTGTGGAAGTTCCTGATGTCCTGGAAGGAGGAAGGACAGTGTGCTATAAAGTGGGATATGATCAGTCCTTTCAGACAGAATCCATCTATGACAGAGGAATCGTCTGCAGCGAGCTGACAGACTGCCACCTCAGTAATTGGGTTCCTAAAAGTCTTCCAGCTGATACAAGGTGCCAAAGCGCTTTAAACTTTGCAAATTGAGAGTCCTGGTTAATTTATTTTTTTCTGTTCTCTGTTTCTGGGGGTTGTGGGGTCAGAGTACATTATTTTGACAGAAGGAGAGGGCGCAGAAAAGCAGTAAAATTAATATTCAACACCCGTATTCACTTATCTAATAGGAGATGATAGATGCTATATGCATGCGTGAAAGCTGATGTCAAGGACTCATGAATTTAAACTTAAGAAGGACAAGGCTTTGTTGAAGCACCTGTTTGGTTCAGCTTTTTCCTCAGTACAGCAACGAGTACTGGCAAGTCTCTTCTCTTTCACCTTAGCAGAAAACAGTTGAGAGCAGCTTCCAGTGTCAGCCTCTCACTGGAAAGTTAGAGAGTCCTGAAACACCACTGGGAAAATACATAAGGGGAAAATGCTTTTTTCTAGTTGTGCAAATCCTGCTTTCAGCTACAGTTTTCCATCCTGTGGAGTGTTCAAGGTCAGTGTGGGCTGGATGCTAATTAGGGTGGTGATCACACAGGTGCTTGTCAGGGGAAATACCCTAACCAGCTGCAGCTGGGCAGGAGTGAAGGTGGTGGTTACTCAGGAGAGGTCCCTGCAACTTGATCCATCTGGAATGTCTGTGGTGCTTCGAGGAGCCATGGGTTTGGCTGAACCCTGTGGAGCTGGAGATGCTGGACTCAGGTTTGGAGTTATGTGGAGAAGGGGTAGGCACTAAAATCAAATTGCTGAGGTGCTGTTGATTATTTTGTGGAGGGGGAAAAAAGAACCGACTGGCTGAGTGAGCTCGTGGGCTGAGATGAGTTACTGGATTGTTTACAGGCAGATTTAGGCACTAGCAGAGAATTTGTGTGCTCCATATCCTGATGTATAGTCCAGAAGGGTATTAAAAAACCTGATATATTAACATTAATTAAAAAGCAATTTGCATTAACTAAGTATATATGTAATACATATATAGTGAGCTGCCCTATTGCTCATTTAGGTGATTCCAATACGTTACCCAAATGATTTCAACGAGTCAGAAAGCAGGGGACAGCTCAGACCTATATTTGTGGTGTTACATTCTACAAAATGAATAATGGTAATTACCTTGAAGTTGCTAACTCTGCTTTGCTGAAAGGCTGCATTCTAGGGGGAGCTGTCACACTGCGTGTGTGTGTTAATTAATTAGAGCACAAACAGGTGTACTCTGCAGCTCTACTAAGAAATGTGATTTTAGGGGGAACTTCAGATTTGATACCTCTAGCAGTTGCTCTTACTTGTGCCTTAAAGCTGAAAATGAAGTGCATGATGCTTCTTTACTGAGCCTTAATGCGTAAGGTTGGCGTTGTCCTCTTGCTCCAAGTGCAATGCAGCTGTGATTGCAATGCCCTGAGCGTGAGCAGAACATCCAGCGAGGACCAAGTGACTCTTTGTGGAGGAGCGTACCCACAGGTGCTCCTTGACCAAGGGCTGCTGGACCTGCTGCAGTTATGGGTCATAGTCCAGATCTTTGGAGCAATGGCTGAAATCTGCCGGGGCTGGGAGAAGCAGAAGTGAGAATCACCAGGATTTCTCTCAGAGCTTAAGTGGAAGTGAAGTTTGAGCCAAGGGATACGGCATGAACTCTTTGGGGGAAGGCATGTGTTTTTAGACTTCACCTCAACCAATATTTAGAAAACAAGCCGCTTCTGTACAAGAGATACGGAGCACAGAAACCCCGTTTTACTTTCTAGACTGCCTTTGTCACCTTGTGAAGCTGCAATACATGTGTCTATAGGCAATTTGCAATTTTTCTCGTGCAGAATACCGTGTTAAAGACTGCAGGTTTTCCTCTGGGAAATCATGGATGCCTCCTGTACCTTGCTGCAATTGTAGCAGCCAGCTCTGGAGTGTGCTGCTGCTGCAATCCAGTCTCTGCCTGTTTTCTTACGGCTTTAGACACTTAGATCTGCATTTAATGCTTTGAAGGGAAATGTTTCTCTAAATGGCAGCTTTATGGTCAGCAAAAGCACAGACTGGTTTGCAGGTGTATCAGTTCCCTGTCAGAACTGGCTATAGAACTTCTGAAAGCTAAGCATTGCACTTACCCAGTAGGTTTTCATTTCTAAGCAATTTGAATTTGTGAAACATAGGTATTTGCCTTATTTTGTTTGTTTTAAAGTAATGAAATGTATTTTAAATTGTTCAATGCTTTTTTTAGTACCTCAAGTACCTTGTCTTGTGGTAGGCATCTGTCCACTTAGCTAACTATTTGCCTCTTTAAAATTCTAAATGAAAACATTGAGAACAGGAACATTTTGTAAATAGGCTTCTGCCTTTCATTTAAAGGGGAAAACTTATTGATATGCCTTGGCCATTTGCCTTTGGGAACTGTAAGCTCAGTGTCTCTCTGTCTGTAGAGTGCCTTATGGGGCTGTTCTCCCACTTTAAGTCCAGAGCAGTGTAAGTGCATAGTACTCCTTAGGTAATAGCATTAGCTGTGGCTCTTTTAATAAGTTTTAGATGTTAACTTTATTTTGAACTCCTTAGTCTGCCTTACAAAGCCTGTTCTATTGTACATGAAAAATGCTTGGTTTCTTTTAGTATAATTTTGTTTTCTAATTTTAATGCTTACATACCCCAAAGGATTCTTTGCTACCCCTTTTAAACCATGCTCTGCTCTGTGATAGAGGTGGAGGGAGGCTTCATGATCAAAGACAGTGTTAGCAATAAGAAGGTGGAAAGCTGGGGGTCGCCTCCCCAATCTTTATTTAAAAACAAACTGGAAGGCAGCAGCTGTTCATTGTCCTCTCAGAGCATTCCCACTTGGTAGAGATCACAAACTCCAGTGTGTGCAGCTTTTGCCAAGCTCTTAACCTTACCAGGTTGTTAAAACAACTTCAGCTTTTTAGTACGTTGTAATTGCAGATATTATTTTAAAATCTTTTGCTATAGCACACAAGCAGTAGAATGAGTATATGTTTCAATGAACTTAAAATTTGACATAGTAAGCTGAGGTCAAATTCATTCAAATTGTGCTCTTTCAAAGAAGGGCGTTTAGTCCATGAGGTTTTTTAAGGATATGTCAGCTCTCCCTGCACTTTCAGTTCCAAGTGTCACTGATCCCAGAATGCCTTTAGGATTGTGGCACCATGCAGGGTTCAAGGGAGGCTCAGTGCTTTGTGACCCAAAGGGTGGCCAGGTTTTGCTATTTGGCGTTGCAATCAGAAAGCAGAGCTTGGTAGTGGTTTTGTTAGGAGTATGGATGTGTCAGCTATTAATGCTGTAGAGTTTTACTTATTAATTGCATATTCCTTATAAATTAATAATATGAATTAAAAAAAGGCAGACTGAATACTAGGATTTATAAGGAAAGAGGAAAAGAAAACAGAAAACCTTATAGTCTTAGTGTACCTGCATCTTGAATTCTGTGTCTTGTACTGGTCCCACCATTGTAAAAAGGACATCAAGAACAACCTGTCAGCAGAAGATTTCCCCTAAAGAGGAGACTACACGACACCTGTCAGGAATGTTACAGGCTTGGGAAACAATGAGGGAGGAGATGTCATGGTTCAATTTTCCCAAGTGTTTTTCTACATGGATCCATGATTTATTTTATCATTGCAAGGACTTCTCTTAGTCTGCTTAGTAGCTGTGGTTTTGCTTACCATTTACATGTAAGGATGTGCTGGTTTGATCCCGTTTTAAGTCTTCCCAGTTGTCTTCCTACTGCAGTTTACTCTGATTTCCTTCTTCATGCTCAGAATTCTGCTTAAAAATCTACTTCCTCTTTAGAATTTGTAATCCATTAGTTCAATTCTGCTCTGCTGAATAAGCAAATCTCACTCAGGACATTGCCTAGAAAGAACTAACAGGATATACCAGTGTTAAATTCAATGTCCCATTTTCTAACTAATTAATTTGCATTTGATTTATTACTTTTTACCAAATGGTAAGCTCTAATTTGAATAAATGCTTGACTGGAAATGATGTTACTTATCAGACATAGCATTTGTTACTGTATATCAAAGTTTTAATTTAATGTGATATGTGCTATTGTTCAGACAAATGCTTTTGTTTTATGAATTCCTCTTTTTAGATTGCTGTCCTCCGTGTGAAAAGGATTTGTGTTCCTTTTTACTGCCAAACACATACTAAGAGCTCCATCACCTGATTTATTGTTAGATTGATGTGTGGTATACGATTGATATAACCCAAATACAGGTGTAAGGGCTTCTCCTATGCTAAAAGAGGGAAATAAGGATATGCAAATATATGCAAGACATGCAAATACAGAGGAAGTGAAGGAAGTTGGAAGAGCTGTGATAGCTCTGTGGTAGGCTACAGCATCTCGTGGAGCTGTCACTGCCAGGGAGCCAGCCCATCTTCATTCCTGAGATCTTGTTGGCAGCTGCCTTATGGTCTGAGATGGTGGCACCTTGCAATAACCTGAGCCTGTTTGAAAGTTCTGTCTGTAAGAGTTCTGAGAAAAATCTGGGAACTCTTTTGGGCAGCTGATTTCTGAGCTGCAGACTGGACTTCAAAGACTTAGCCAGCACAACCAAGTCAATGGGAGAGTTGTAGACCCTAAAAGTCTCTCAATCTGGAGTTTGCAAAGATGTAATAAGCCATGTTTTGCTTCATGTATGCAACAGTAGAGGTTGTTGTTGCTTCTATAAAAATGAAGCCATGGTAGGAGTGCAGTGGGAAACTTGTCAGCAGCCACTGCAGAATGCAGCTTCCTACCTCTGCAAAGCCTGCAGAGTTCTCTGCTGTGGTGGTGCTTTCATCCCACTTCTCTGGGGACTGTTTTGGTCTCTGCCTGTGAATGCCTCCCCTTATTTCTGTTTTTTGGACCTACATTGTCTCATAATTTACCTGTAGATCCAGCCATAAACCCCTCCTGGTAACCTGGTGTTGAGCAAGACCCATTTCCAAAGTTGTAGATATAGGATCATGGAATCATTTAGGTTGGAAAAGACCTCCAAGATGATGCAGTTCAACTATTAACCCAGCACTGCGAAGCCCACCACTAAACCGTGTACCCAGGTACCACATCTACATGTGTTTAAAATCCCTTCAGGGAGGGTGACTCCATGAGTGCCCTGGGCAGCCTGTTCGGTGCCTGACAACCCTTTTGGTGAATATGTATCTTACAGCAAACACCGTGATGGATAAAGCTGCAATTTGTGATTCATTGGCAGCAGTGATAAGAAAAGAAGCAACAATAAATTGATGAAGCAGTGAGTGATAATTCTGACTGCTTCCGAAATGAGAAGGAATCTGTTTCGGTTTGGTTTTTTTTAAACTCCATTCTTGATGTTTTTGTGTCTAGAAGTAAATTGTCACTGCTGATAATCACAAGTCTTAGTGTCTATCAGTTATAAGAACCTGGACCTGAAAGAAGTGTGATTATCTGGAGCACTGGAGTGACCTGACTGCAGAACATGATAGCTCTCTCTATTCCTCCGTTTGCAGTCAGACTTAGTAGATTTGTGTGATGTCTCGAGCTATTACATGGACGTTAAAGCCTTTTTCCACAATTTCACAACCTTCCTGATGGGCTCCGTGAAGGACAAGCAGAACTAATTTTGCTATAGAAGTGCTATAAAGCATTTGGAGCTTTGCTGTCCTTCTACTCTTTGTGCTTGAAAATACTTATTTGGAGATTCTTTTGCAACGTTTGAAGTGAAGTTGCAGATTGGTTTCTGAACTCTGTATTCCTCATCATGAAGTATCCCTACACACAATTTCTTCTGTTGGAGGCACATGATACACTCCCGGGATCTCATTGTCTGTAATTTCTTGCAGCACAAATAAGAAGGAAGAAGAAAATCCTGTTGCTTCCACAAATTGCCACCCCTGTGGGTGGGTAACTGCGGTGTCTGTTGGATGGAAGTGCTTTTTGGTACAGATGAGGGCCCTACCTCTGTGGAAAAGATTGTGGTCAAAATGCTTTCTTGATTTCATGAAATTATTCCTTTCACATTTTTTTCGATCCGGACAGTTACTCTTTTGGTGAAGGGAACCTAGAGATGACTCTTGGATTGAATGAGACTTAGAGAGGAAGGGAAGAAAGGACTGTGGAAATGAGTTACAGCAAAAGAAAAACCCGTTCAAGATGTTTGTACCTGGAATGGGCCTGTCATATGCAAATATTTACATATTTGGAAATCCAAACAAATACCTCTTGCCTGAGAAAGAGTATCTGTTACTTTCTTCAATTAACAGAGGGGGAAAGCTAAGATGTGAGATAAAAGCTTTTAAATAGAAGGCAGTTGTGCCTGAGAACACCTCATCTCAAGGACAAATAAGGCGTATTTTCTGCTGTTCATAAGGGCCCATCCTGACAATGTGCTCAGGGCTGCAAGGGGAACAAACCTTATTGATTAAAGTTAAAGTGCAATTTCGTTGTGGCGAGCGCAAGCAAGAAGTGTCGCTCTCGCAAGAACAAGCTCAACAACAGAAATGAAATCCTGTTGGGGAACTCTTCGGACACGCGGGATAAATAGAGAGGCGTTCAAGTGTTGGGACGAAGTGGGAAAGTGAAGGAGGAAACGAAAACAACAGGGTTAGTGAGAGTGACAAGACATATCAGGTTGTGCCGCTCTCCTGGGCTTGCTGCTGCTCCTGCCTTTTGTAATTTGGGGCAAACTGAAACGTGCTGGTGCCGCTGCTGTGCTTCGCAGGAGCAGTGCCTGTCCCACACAGCAGGTGACCGTGTCCCCCGTGTGTCCTCTGCTCCACGGAGGGTGCTTCTCTTGCAGCCGCTGGGTGAACCCGAGCAGACCCTACCCCGGTCTGTGAACGGAGGGGACGAGTCTCTGCGAGTCCTGCTGGGCTCCGTGACGCCTCACATCTCTGCTGGGCTGGAGATGCTCCTGTGAACCCTTTGCTGGGTTGTCTTGCCCTGTAACTGGGGCTGGAGGATGCCCTGGAGGGTAAGGCTGACTGCTGTGTTAGCAGAGCCAGCCCAGAGGGGACAGGGGGCAGCTCGGGTGCTCTTTGTCAGCAGCTTGATTTCCTGGAAACTTTTCTGGGAGCGTTTTTTTTGCTAAAAATTATCATGCCAAAGCTGTAACCAAGACATACTTTCTGTCCAGGTGCCACCCTGTCCCCCACGGCCTCTTCCTTGCCTCCTCTTTAGGATCTATAAATCCTCAGCCCGTAGAGTGGTCATTACTCAAAATTGCTGTCAGCCCAAAAAAAAAAAAAAAAGCATAGTAGTGATTTCTTTGGAAGTGAAACCTTTTCTTATTAAATAATAGCCCTCAGCTTTCAAATTAGTTTAATTCAATTCCGCATTCTAAGCCTAATTCAGCTAAAAGCTGTTTCCCAGATGCTATTTAGCTTGAAACTGAAGGGATATTCTATTTTCTGGTTTTCACGAGAGAAAATTCTATTTTCTATTTCCAAAAAGGAAGTTCCTGGACTAGGTCACCCAGTTATGGATTTCAAAGTTCAGGCAATTTCTTCGCCACTAGAATTGGCAGCCCCTATTTCAGTGCATTATATAAAGACCCTAGTTCCACAAGAAATCTTGGTTATTAAATCAGTGAACTTTTTTTTCTTTTAGAAACCTCAATTTTCATTGACAAGATTGTACTTAATGTGATAGCTGACTTTAATTTACATGGATATTAAACGACTTCTGGACCCTGGAGCTAGAAAGAAGTATATGTGTGAGGTTTCCACCACTGGTTACTACTTTTTGATTGCTATCTGGACAGGGATCTGAAAGTATTTCCATTTCCAGAGTTGTGTTTCTCACCCATTAAGGCATGCTGGGGAAAAAAAAAAACCAAAAAAACCCCAAGATGTTTTCTTGATTCACATCTCCAGAACTGGAAAAGAAATGTTAACGTTAAAAAGCATTTAGTGTTAGATCTGTTAGAGAAGGGATTGATTGACTAATCTTCCCACATGGATGCTGACAAATGAAAGCATCTCTGGACAAACCTTAGATGGTTTTGAGTAAAAAGGTTGCTCTGTCATTCTTTGGTAGGACCCTGGCAAATGGACTTCAGGGGTTTGGACTTGATGGAGGTGATTGGTGGCTTCCATTAGAGCAGTTTCAGTTCTGCAGTATTTTAGAAAATCCAGAGAAACAAGATTCAAACCTGATTTCTCAAGAAAATGCTATAAAACTTTTTTTATTTTTTTAGAATATTTTTATTTAAGGGGTCTGTCCATCTCTAAATTCTTCTTTGCAGAAGAATTCTTTTGCTTACGCAAGGTTCCCATGAAACCCCGGCAGATTTATTACGTCTAATGGGGCTGTGGGTCACTTGACACCGCTGTGGTCCAGGTCCTGATCCAGCCAAATACAATAAGAGCTCTGGACACAGCAGAACTAGGAGATGAAGGATGCACTTGTTCCTGGGAAAGCAAAGTGCTCCATTTACTTGGAAAAACCCCTACAGTTTCCAGAAGATTACTCTTCACAATTTTGTTCCTGAAAGAAATAAGGCATCTTTAAGGCTTTATTGTGATTCAGAAATCTTTTGAAATATCAGAATTGCTCTCAGAAAAAAAGTTACTGTTAATATTTGTCAGTGGTATTTGTATGCTTTATCTCTCTGCATTTGAAACAGCTTTGAGCTGGATGTATTACTTGATTTTTAATCTCACTATTATATAAAATACTGCCTTGAAAAAATGGTAATGTTCTAGTACTTCTTTCTAGTCAATACTTTGCTTAGGCTGGCTTCGTGCTTGTCATAAGACATCAGCTTTGCAGAAACTTATGTTGGCATAGAAAGCACCTTCATACAGTTTTGGGTCTGCAGAGGTAGGCTGTTTAGGATATGATTTATGGAATAAAGGAATAGTTTGATCTGATGTACGGTTCTTGGGAAAGATTATAAAGGGTGGGGGAAGCACAAGAGGGGCTCTCCTGAAAATTTTGTCTTATTTGTTTTTCTAAAAAGAAAAGCTCTAAATGCAAAAAACGCATTTCCTTCTCTTCATGCATGTTTCCTTCCTTGGTAACTGTTTCCAAGCTGTATTGTTAATGATGAAAACCAGATAAAAACTCACTGTAGCCTTTGAAATCACTTGACAGTTTTTCCTCTCTCGTTTTAAAGTCCGTACGGGCGGATTGAATCGGTCTGGTTAATGCTTTTTGCGTAGGAAGTCCAGTGGCGAGGGGTCTCGTGCTGGAGTCACAACCTGAGCGTGCAGGGGTAAAGCTCTCACTCACCCAGACCGGACTGCAAGGAACTGCAGGCTGTGCCCATTAACTCCCCGTGCCCAGTGTCAGTAGCTCAGGTACAGCAGCACCACAGGACGGGGCTGCCCAAATTCCCCAGCAGTCCAGTGCAGCCAGTGTAGTGAGGTTTTAGGGGCTTTTTTTTTTGCCTTGCCCGCTTCAGCTCCATGTGTATTTCCTACTGGAAAACTGCAGCTGTGTGGAAGTTTGCAGAGCAGTCCTTGGAGGCATGAAGTCAAACACCAGTTAGGGAAAAGCGAACCTGGGATGGAGGAACGATCCAGTCTCTCTGAAATTACTTGTTTTCTTAATCTCATGGTACTGAGTCTGGAAGGAGAAATATTGGTGGGTAGCCATGCTGCTTCTTTGGCTTAATTGAAGGAGTCACTCAAAAAGTTTTTCTTTGGTTCTGGTGATTTTTGCATTTAAGAACATTGTTTATTATTCTTATTTCCCAAGTATGCTGAAAGCACTCTGAATTTAGTGCAAGAATGTATCTTTTTGCTAACATGCAGACATGCACCTGGAGGTGAGGTTTTGATATTCTGGTAGGTAAGGTGAGAGCATGTTAAACAAAGAGAAACTGTGTTTGCCTGTGGATGAGTGAATTTGCCTCCAAGTTGTTGTACATCTCTGTTCTTAAATTTCTCTTTTCTAAAAGCTGTCTAGATTTTAAAAAGAGCCATTACAATCTTCTTAGTCTAGTGATCCATGTTTGCAGTCACTCAAAAATCATTCCCAAAATAGGCACTCATGAAGCAGACTACAGACCTTTTCCAAAGGGAGGCAGGAACATGTTTCTGTCCAAATTCAGGTAAAAATGGAACTTACTGGTAAGGAATGGCACTGATATTAAGTGCCAGAGTTATGTAGTAGCTCTGATAGGACCATGGCACAGAAGAAGTCACAATCTTATTCTTCAAAGATAAAAGCAATTTTATCTTCTGACCAAGGATTTCTAGTGGACAGAGGGAGCCTAAGTCTCTCGTCTCTTGCCTTGGAAAGTCTTCCATAAAAAGTATTTTTTTAGAAAAAATTAAGTTTAAAAAGATGTAAAGCTACAAATAAAACAAATGTCAAAAAGCAGAATCTGATTAGAAGTGAATGAGGCAAACAAGCCTCAGCCCCTGAGTGCCCAGGATCTCCTGAGACCGGGGTTATGTCATTTTTATGGCACGTGGAGGGGGAAGTTCCTGGTGTTTGAGCTGTGCCATGGTCTCAGTTTTCAAGGGATGTGGGAGCAGGACTCGAGACAAGCAATGCCTGCTGCAGGGGGGTCTGACCCTGCTCCACAAAAACTACCTGTTGTTTCTCCTGCCTGCAGCTTCCAGGCACCTGCAGTTCCAAAGGCACATGAAAACCTGCAGTGCAGCTGGTCCCTGCTCTGCAGCCCGAGTGTCATATTGTCAGACTGGTACTGGGAACTGGGTTGTCTGATGTGATGTTCTACCATCCCTGATCAAATCAAACGTGGAATTCTGTATTTGCTGACTGTCCAGCTTCTCTGAGCTGAAACACTCAACAGAGAAATCAGGTTTAAGTGTTTGTCTCTAATTGTGTTTCTCTTCCATATAATTGTGAAGATTAATTGACAGTCTTCTATCCCACTGGGGGCTCTTCATCTGCTGCCTTTGGCCAACAGGGATGAGTGATGGGCTTTCTGAATCCCCTCACAACTTTTTTTCTGTGGTAAGAGTGTATGTGATGTCTGTTTTCAATCTGTGAAAATCCACAGGTCTTTGAAGTGGTAGCAAACAAAATGTTCTGGGACATCAGTGGTGACTTCAGGACACAGGGACATGGGGGAAATCTTTAAACAGACTGGAGTTTCGCTGAAAACTCCCCAGTGCCCCAAACTGAGGCTTCAACTGACACCAGCATTTTATTGTGGTATGACACTTGTTTTCCTTGGTGTGGAAAAAGGATAAAACTGAGGGGGCAAAGCAGGGAGAAATAAGCATGCTACTAAATATATTAATATCTATTATAGAAGCAGCTTTTCTTCCTCAGGATTGATTTTCCTGGGAAATGAATGTGAGACACTTGTGAAATAAGTAATTCAATTTGTCCGTGCTGAATTTAGTTGGTGTAACTTGGGAAAATACATTTTATGTTTGCTAATATAACTATAGCTATGAACAATGTGGCTAAAGAAGCCTCTGTGACATTACTGGTGCCTAATTTGGAAAACATTTCTACGTGTGAGTGCCATATGCATCTCTGTTGGGGAGGGGAAATAGAAGCCTGATTGTGCAAGACCCTCATTGTTTTGGCATGTTTTTGAATGGATTGAGGAATAGGTTTAACTTGGAATGAAAAATTTCCCAGCTGTGCTGGCTAACCCTAATGTGTTTGCAGTAGTCTTCCAGTGTTACTAATTGGGATTATTTCGAGAGAGGTACCTCACTCATTCTTGCTTCCCAGGCAAAAGTAGCCTCTTGCCCAGAAGTCAAACATAACTATTAAATATGGTTTTATCCCTTCTGAGCTAATGCAGAGTGTTGAAGAGAGTCTGCCAATAAATGCATGGAGTATGCTGACCATTGCTGCAGAAGGCCAAGGTTTTCTTGCTCTGAGCTTTGGAACTGAAGAACTTGAGAAAGAGGAAAGGATCAAAGAGGGCAATAATGCTGCTGTAGTTTTTTCTCTTTCCTGATCTGGAGGAAAGGGCATCCAAGGTGCTTTCCTTTCTGGCTTTGGAGTCACAGAGGAAAGACAGTTTGAGCTCATAATTGATTTTTCTAGAGCACAGAAGGCCAAATAGTGACTCATGGGCTAAATCCTGTTTGCAAAGCAGTCTTCTGACCCGAGAGAATGCCAAATGACTGGTGGCTGTGTGACTTACTAGCTCCTCAGCACAGAGAAGCATCACTGCTGCCAGTCTAGAATGGCTGAGGGTGCTTCTACTCCCGAGACAAACAGGGGCTAGGCTTGGATAAGCAACCTGCTTTTTGGGATGGTTGACAGCTACTGTGACATGGAATCAAGCTGTCCTGGCATCGCTGCAGGTTTTAGTGCAGGTCGTAAACCCTGTAAGGACCTTGCCAATCATTGCGCTCACTTGTGCAGTAAAGAACAAAATCAAACCAAACATTCCATCAAAGTATTCGTGTTTAAAATGATTGCTCGTAGAAAGTCAGTGGTGCATAGAAACAGAAGCAGCAAAACTGCTTTAATATGTTGAAAAAAACCAAACAACAAACCAACATGCTGATAACTACAATGATAGACTAAGCAGGAAGATCAAAATAAAACAGGCTGCAGGCACTGCAGGAGTGCCCAAATCTAAGCAGCACAACGCTGAGGGGAGGAAAGGATGCAGCAGCAGGCCCAATGCTGAGAGATGCTTGAAGTAAGTTGTCTACATGTGCTTGAATTTACAAGCTCAAGCTGTAAGTTACAAAACTAAAATAAGCTCTGTTTGTTATGAATCATTATTGACTAAATGATTTATAGTGCAAGGACTTGTGCAAGTGACTGCAAATGCAGGTGATTTTATATTGCCTTTCTCGCTGATTGCAATAAGGTCACTTTGTCTCCCTGTGACATTGCTTTGGATTAATCACAAATTTTCCATACAGTATTCCATCCTTGAGGCACAGCATGGTCAAACTTTTGGAGGTGGAGTGATTGATACCAAAGAGTAGCAAAGTTAATGGCAGCTTTTTCGCTTCCGTCAACAAAATCACACCCTTCCACGTTGTTCTCCTTGACTGGTGCATGCAGGTGGCCCGGGGTTTGGGAAAACAATTTTAGAATTGATGAGCACGTCAAATAGTTATGCCAAACCAGGGAGGGGGTTGTTGCTGTGTGTTGCTGGGGTTGCTGGGCACGTGACAGCATCTCGCAGTATGTGGCAGGAAATAAGAAGGGTTGGGGAGCTGGTGCACCAGGTTGTCTCTTCCTTCGTACATCTCAGTAGCTCCTCTTTTCTTCAGGCCATCTCATCTCCCTACCACAGCAGTATTTCATGAGTAGTGGAACTTATATCCCTTTTTAATTTTTTTTTTCCTCCTGCCTAACAAGGGAAAAGGAACAGGCCCTTATCTTGGTTCCTGCCACAATAAAAAAAAAAATTTCAAGATAATGGAGAAAAGAAAATAATGTGCTGTCATAAAGGGGCTTTTTACAATGTTTTTGCCAAGTATTGTAGAATCAGAATATTTCATTATTTAATTTCCAAAATAAAACTGTTGCTTTTTTGGGTTGGGTTCACTGTTTGGTATGTGAAAAATATTTAGCATCAATGCACCAGAAAATTAATGTAAGCCATCCAAGGTAACAGAATTTCTAGAAAGGAAAACTTACTAATTGTGGACTTTTCCCAACCTACAGAAGTTCTATTTTTGAATAGATTGAGCATAATTGCTCATTATGTAAGTATGTTAAAATGTACAACACCCTTACTGTATCTTCTTTCGTTGAATGTCATGCTGTGAATTACAAATCTGTTAATGTAGATGTGTAACTTGCACATTCCGAATGCAAGGATCTATTTTCTGTTCCAAGTCTGTTATGAGACCATCTGTGATTGCCAGTTTGTAAGAAGTGGATAGGAGCAATATGAGCTTACACACTGGTTCCACATAAACTCTGTACTCTTTCTAACCACTGTAGCGTGCAGTTTGTCAGCTTTAGAGCATCAACCAACTTTTTGTCTTAAGTTATGAAAATTTATGCTGTGTTTATGTTCTGAAACTTTCTTATAACTTTCTGACTAAGAAGCCACTAGAAGCCCAAATGATAAAAAGTCCTAATGAACTGGGTACGTGATATCGCTGTCTAGCAGTGATCCCTGTGCAAGAGGTGTGGTCTGCCTTACAAATGAGGCTTTAGTCATCACCTGTACTAGGTCAGTACAGGGGAGAGGATCTGTCGTTGCAGCTAACCAGGTGTGATGTGGGCTTTTTGGCAATGGAGCTGTCTCAGCAGGAAGTGCTGTGCTGCTGTGTGGACTCAGCCAGCAGGAGCCCAGGTGTGAAGCAGAGGAGTCCCTCGGTGATGGAGAGCTCTGTGATTCGGTCCCTCTTCTGGGTCTGAAAGGGGTTTGTTGGCTGCCCTGGGACTGCTGCTTGGTGTAACCTACTTGTGCTGCAAGTGTTGTCAGGCACTTACTGTCATCAAACTGCTGAGCAATTAGAACGTGCAGAGGAGCTGTGGTTCTTGTCTTTCTTTGCTGGGCAGAATTGTTCTTTGCAGAGTGAGGATTGTGGTATGGTTCTCTGAGCCTGTCCGTGCGTGCAAACATGTTGCTTCTGTCAGCTGGTATTTGTTTTATATTTATATTTTTTCCCCTTTCACTGAATTGTGAAGTTGCAATGATTCTATGGTGGTTTAGGCTTGTAAAGCCTGAATGGGTAAATAACTCTGGTGGGAGGCACATATGTGCTTGGAGCAGAGGCAGAGAGCAAAGCCCAGCTCTGCACGAGCATCCTGAGAAGGGGTGTGAGCAAGACCTGCTGAAGAACTTCCTGGGTGATTATTGTTTAGGTCACCAAGGAGAATGGGAAGCAAATTCTTGCTCTGCTGTAAACTTATTCTGGAATATTTATTATGTATTTAATATTTTATAGAAGGAAGAAGCAAAGCTTCCCTGTAATATTTGTTGCTTAAATGAAAAAGAAGCGCAATAGCAAATGTGATGCCTCTGGGTGTCTTGCTGAAATCAAGTGCTCTGGTTTTTAATCAGGATTTTTTTCATCTGCGCATTGTGTTCCTTGTAGCTTGAGTTAGAATCAATTTCTGGTTGAGCTTTCTGGTGCCCAGCCTTGCAGGGAAGGAGCCGTGTCCAAGAGGTGGGCTCTCATTCACAGTTACCAAGGTGTCCTGAGTGTGATATTTCTTGGGACGTACACAGAGCCCGCAAACTGAGTAGTCTTCTATAAAACAATGAAAGTCACGAAGCGAAGCATATTCAGTGCAGCTACATGGAAATGTTTGAATTAACAGGCGTTTTTGCAGAAAGATAAAGTCAGGTGGTTACAGAACTCGTGCTTGACCTGACAGCTGGTAGAAGTGCTCTGTTTCTCCTCAGCAGCAAGAGCTCTCTCGTTGCCCATCATGGTTCTAATTTTGCTGGGGAATAAAAAGAAAAAAGAAAAATCTGCGTCAATGGTGCCATAATCCAAACTATAATGAACTGCAGCTTTTTTAGAGGATTTCTTAATCAGTGTGGGCTGCCATAGATAATAACAGTATCTTATGACTTTCTCTCTGTGCAGGCTAAGTGAGGTAAAGAGGAGCTTAGGATGCATTTTACTTGAACATTTCACCAAACTTCCTTTAAAGCTCTTTAAGGGTTAAAAAACCTGACCTACCACCCCCTATGTGTTCCAGACCATGCCCCATCTGTCCATCCAGAAGTAGCTCTTCTCATCTGTGAGAGTGGTATCTCTGCCTGCACCCCAAAAATCCACAAACAGAGCATTGACAGGTTTCTCTTCCCTCTGATTTTTATTTTTTTTTTTAAATAATCAAATTAACTCCTAAGCTGTGCATTACAGCTTGAAAGTGGGCCCATCCTCAGATGTGACTATAAATCATGTATCTATTTTAGCCTTGTTTCTTGAAGCAATTAAGTTTTTTCAGAGGCATTGTCAGTCTGTCTCCCTGTGTTCACCCGATAACTTTTTAACCCGTTGTCAGATTTTTGTAAAACTTGACAGAGAGATAGATATTTAACTTAGAAAATCTGGAGGAATTCCATGAAAACAGATGGCTAATTAAAGGAAAGCAACCTAATTAGTGTCCGGAAGGGAAATGTTTCATCATGTGCCTTAGCACTTGAGTTCTTCATGGAAATACAAATATCCCAAATATAACAAAGCTCTCCTTAGTGCCAGCCATGTGTTACACGTTACGGAGCCCAACCACGAGGCACACATCGACTGCCACTGTTAGTCCTGCAACTCGGGCTTTTTTCCTTCCATTAACTGTTTTAAGAAAAAGAAACAGAGCTGGTTAGGAAGTTGATTTAAGGTTTGTATTTCCAGACCAGCTGTTTCTTTTACATCATTATTTTTGTATTATTGTAGTAGAAATAAGCTCGTATAAAGAAGGGAGGGAACTAATCACGCTGGTGACTGGTCACTGTTGGGGTCCTGCAGGGCTCCATTTTAGGGCCAGTGCTCTTCAGCATCTTCATAAATGACTTTAAATCATAATTAGTCATTATACTTCCTGTCCTTTTGTTACATCTCGCTCTATTTCATTTTTTCCTCCCCCCATTGAAATAAATCAACCTGTTTTTATTCCACCTTGCCCCAAACCAGCATCTTCCAGCACTTGTGCTTTCCCAGAGTGCTTCCACAAAATCTGTGCCGCCAGACTACAGCAATTTAAAGGCCTTTGAAGCCTCTGTAAAATTGCGAGGTATCATTTTGGATACAGAAGCAAAGATACATTATGTCTGGCAACTACTGCTTATCAGAAAAGGGGGAAACACGTCTTGCCTTGTTTTGTGGTTTCAGTACTCGTGTTTGATCCAATGCTCATTATATTTCTGTGCCTGTCTCGTACCAATCGAGCCGCTTTCATCTGGGTCCTAGATAAGGAGATGTCAAAGATAAATTAGTTCCTGTAATTAGGCTGCCTGACCTCACTGGCAGAACCGCAGCTAATGCACGGGGATTGTGAAAACGTGTACCAGGCTAAGAAACAGGTTTCTTGATATAACCACAAATTGTTCACTTGACAGGGAGCGGGGCAGAGCTCAGAGAGGGTATTAAGGTGCACTTCTGGGGACAGAGTGATGCACAGCTCGCTCCTGTGCTGTTTTGACAAATGAACTACTTGGAAGAGGGCAAGCTTTGAAGATGCTCTGTGGAGCTGGGATCACAGTTTTGCTGATCTATGTTTCTTTGACAATAGGTATAAAATTACATCGGAAGCCAGAGTTTACTTCAGTTTTGGAATATATAATGGTGATAGGACTGAGATGATGCTCTTTATTGCTATCTTCAGGAAGTGTTGGTGTGTATTCTGTTTGCCACTTCAGTGTTTATGATGTAGGTATGCAGAGAGTGCATTTAAGGTTAAAGGGGGCTGTGGAACGTGCGAGGTTTTTTCAGGCACCTTGAGAAAATTGTCTCCGGAGGTCTCCACTCCAGCTTTCAGTCTCTGCTTCTCTAGGCTGATGCTTTCAGCTCTACTTGTTGTGTGTGCACCCGAAAGCCTCAACCAAGCTGAACATTGCCAAACAGCTGCAAGACAGCAAGGATGGTGAATGTGGCAGAGCAAGGCTTGGAGCGAGAGAGAATGGGGCAATATGGGGCGACCTGCCATTGCACCAGAGCTTAGAGTGGTTGATTAGGGTCTAATCTGAGGATAAGACTTGTGGTGTGACCCTGTTCAGTCCCTCTGTGTCACCATGTGCCTCTCAGAGTGTCTGAGCACTGGTGACAATTTGCTGTAAGCAAACATGAGAACTTGTCACACAGACTGCTAATGGGAACAGCAGCTGGGGCAGAAAGTGTCTGGCTTGGCACTGGGAACAAAGAGGATGACTGAACTGAAAAATAAGGCTTTAATTCCAAAGAGGTTCCAGGAGACTTTCCCATGCATTTGTTTACTGGTGTGGTTCTTGTTGGGCAAAGACAGTCATGTTTGCTGTGCTGTGGAGAGATATGTCGTAATGGTGCCCTTTCCTTTGCAAAGGCAGGGTCCAAAAAGCTAAATTGTTGGTATCACCAGACCATGTCTCCTGGCATTCACCTGACGGTGTCTTCTTTACAGCAAAACTGCAGAGAGGCCTTGAAGCATGGGAGATGATATTTTCCCCAGTTTGTCAACATTTGCTGTTTAAAATCTTGCCATTCTGGTGATTCTTGAAGTGCCCTGTCTCTGATTCTTTTTAAGCTTCTTATCTCAGTAATATCTTCTGATAATGAGTATCACACTATAATTGCACTGTGTAAAGCAGGATTTTTGTTTATCAAGTTAATAATTCACTTTGAGTGAATGTCACATTTCTCTTGAGCCTTGGGACCTGAGGAACGGAAGACAGTCATCCAAAAATTCTTTGAGTCGGTTAAGGTGATCAAGAAGTCAGGAGGTCAAATCTCCACAGGTGCATGCATCAGTCACCTTCTGAAGTCCTATTTAGGCCAATTTACTTTATTTGAAATGATGCAGATAATGCTTTAGCAAGCATCAGATTTCTTCTAATTATTAGGACTAATGACAGTACCACAGTGCCTGTAGGATAGAATATGAAAGCATCTCCCGGCATCTGGTACCTGTCCCCTGCTTCAATAGCATCAATTGATCTTGACTCTTTTGGCATCAGTAGAATTGCAGCTCCTGTGTAAAATCAGAGTGGGAAAAGTTGAAAAGCTTTATTTCTGCTTTGGTTTCTTTTCTTTTTTTTTTTTCCCCCCCTGTTTTTACCAACCTGATTCCTGAATGAGCCAGGGCCAGTTCTCAGCTGTTTTCATGTCCATATGCCAAAGGCAAAAAGAAAAAAAAAGTATGAAAGTGGAATTTGTTCTCTTTCAATTTGTAATCCCTTAATTTAGAGTCTTTGCACAGTTTTGAAGAGAAAAGGCTTTAGTGCATGAAAGCATCTTGTTTGAGGTTACTCTCCTTTTTTGGGATTTTATTAAGTAATTATGTTAGTCATGGATCTCCTGAACCTTCTGGTTCATTCCCTTTTCTATCTAGGTAACAATAGCAAAGAAACAAAAACTAAACATAAAGACAAATTTATTACTCTCTTGGTCTCTTTAGCTTGCAACAAACATATGGAAATTTTAGGACAATTCTGGTTTTTTGTATGGTGATTTTTGTTTTGGTTTTTTGTGTCAAATAGCTCTTAGCTCCCTCAAGTTGGATGCTTTTATAGATTTGTTACTGGCTGTGAGGGTTTTTTTTTCTCCTTTCTTCTGAGGCATGGTAGCACAGAAACATAAGTTAAACTTAATCCCATTATTTTTGTAGTTTGAAGTGAACACTTGTGCATGGAGTAACTGCACGCTGTTATGATGCTGAGAATCCTCCTGTCAGAGGGGGCTATTTTAGAACACAAAACATAATGGTAACATGGATATCAAACAGAATTTCCACCGAAGTTGGCATTGCTACGTATTTTGCTCCTGACCTGCCTCCATAAAATGTATTGTTTTGTGATATCGGCAAGGTAAACCTCATCAGCTCTGAAACTTCCTTGCTTGAGAAAGTTTGACAGGCCATTTCCCCACACCAAATTAACAACTCTGTTACCTCAAACTACGCATGTTGTTTCTAATATTTTTGTAAGTTGAGAGTACACAGGAACCAGAAGTGAATTTCTCCTCCTTGCTGTGCTGCGTGGCTGTCTGAAGGTGCAGAGAGCTGACGAGTCACTGCTTGGGCACAAGAGTTCACATCACGTTAGAAATGCAGTTCTAATGTGTCACAGTCTCCTGTTGCTGGGGGACCCCAAAACCAGCTTTCCTGCAAAAACACCCCCAGACTCCTGTAGGGTTAGGGTCTGTACACAATAACTGAGATAATGGATTTGCATTATGGATGGTAACTCACCTGTCTAAATAAGTGTTAATATCTTTTATGACCACGTGTAAGATTTTTTCATAGTTATTTATGTGCCATACTGAAAAAAACACCCGGTATCTGCATTCTGTATGTGGCCCGAGCTTATTGTCATTGACTTAAGTAGTGCTGCACTTGGAAGAAGTTATTGCTGAGATATTCTAGATTTATGTGGTTTTCTGCTTCCTTCCTTTGTTGCGTGTCCCTTTGGTGATGGGCCATGGGGTGAGTGCCAACAGTTTTTGGCTCAAGTGTTATGGCCAATTATCTTACTACTGCTGTGAAGTTCCTGCGTGTTTCTTCTGTTCTGCTTTCTCATTCACTTAGTTTGTAGGCTCTGGGGGGAGGTAAAGGCTTCTTGCTCTGCATGGATATCAAAGCAAGGTTTTGATGTCACCTCTGACTTTAGCTGCCATTATTAAGTGGTAAAAAATGCAGTCTCTATTGCAGGTGCTTTACTTTTTGTTTCCCATAAAATTTTTGAAAATGTATCAAGGGAAATCATGAGAATGTCAGTGGGGTAGTAACTGTTAAATATTGGGGTCTACGACGGGGTCTATTTAGTATGTATTCTAAAAAATAATTTTCTGAAATAGTCTGATTCTCGAGGGAGTTTGTTCAGGAGGTATTATGCTCTTCATTTGTTGCCGAAACAGAGGCCAAGTGCTGCTGGTGGTGCCTTTTGGTCCTGTGCCCTGGGAGATGCTGTGCATGGCTGGATGGGAGGGGTTGCTCAGCAGTGGTTGCTCATGTGTGCTGCCATAAGCGTGGGCTCAATTCAGTGCCACAGCAAGTTCCACGGTGCTAATCCACCTGGCTGTCCCGAGCATCGGGGCTTTTTGGGGGGTCAGTGTGAACTGGGGATGACTCAGCACAGTTCCAGAGCCACGTGAAACCCCTGGTATGTTGCACCCAAAGCACTTTTAAAGGACTAGTACTAAGGTTCCTAATTCAAGCATGTAAAATTTGGTCAATGCCTCCCCCTTGTGCATGTGCATTAGGATACAGCTTGTATTATGTGGTGTCCTGCTTAGGAATGAGCAACTTCGTCTGGGATTGAACTGGGGTCTTGCAGGAGTCTGTGGCTGCTGCTTTGTTGCTGAAAAACTCTGAAGGCATCAATGACTATGGAGTTACAGAAGGAAAAGGGAGGCTATTGACCATCTCCCTTTAATCTGAGTTGCAATTTTATGGTTGCCTCTGAGCTGGGTGTAAAAGAGGTTGCCTAGAAAGTCCCACCTCTCCGCCCCTTATTGGCCACCCTTAGCTGTGGCCTCTGCGGTGACCCTCTCTCACACCCTCTGTTCTGGCCCTTTCTCCTTTTTAAGTTTTTATTCTTGTAGTTAGACAAAAGCTCTGAACTGCTTTTCATTTGCAGAGGAGAGAGACTAAACTTTTCTGTATGTCCTGCTGTATGGAACTGTAGCTGTAAGCAATAATCATAGTTTTACATTTAGGGGAGTTTCCAAGACCTTAAAAATATTTCAAAATAGTCCCTGGGCATCTTCAGCTCCCTCTGGCTCTCATGGTGACGTGGATTCCTGGTAACACAGGTACTCAGAAACATGACTGACATGCTGTGGCACAAATAGTGTTGGAGGCTTGGATTTCTGGATCCACCCAGTCCACACTGCTTGTGGTACTTAACTACACGCTTTTAGTGTTCGAGCCCATGTGTCATAATGCAGCGAAGCACCCTAAAGAAACCAAAAAACCATTTTGAGGTGTTTTTTCTACACTCATCATAAAAGCTGCTTCTCATTGTCTGGTCTGTACACAGGTTTTTATTCCTTTTCTTTACTTGGCCCACCACTGTCACTGGTAGGTGATGACCAGGGATTTGACTCAAAAGCTGAATTCCCTATATCAATTCAAAAATCCCATTGGCAACGATAAACTGGCTGCATTCGTGTCCAGAAGATATGTTACCGTGTGGAAATGTGCATTGTCATTCTGGCTGGCATAAAATAAGCTTATGAAACTTTAATGCAAGCCCATTGTTCAGAGGAAAATCCCTTTACTTGCATCAGGATGCTGAAATGACACAGCTGTTATTTTCTACAGTCGCCTTCTTTCTCCTTTGCCTGATAGAATTGTTGAAATCATGGCTCTATCCTTTATTCACTGATTCTACTAGTAAATCTTGTGTGACAGGAAAAGCATCTAAACATGTTGTTTGTGTAGGGAATGAGAGCATTGTTTTCTTTTTGTTGGTGTTTTGTAGCTAGAGAAATTTATTTCCTGTCACAACTCTTTCCAAGGAAAAACCCATTTCCATTACTTCATTATAATTTCTATTATGTGAACTGTTTGCACTTCTCAATGCTTAAAGGACAGTTGGAGATCTTTGATTCTCACGGCTGAAATTTCTACACAGTACACGAATCTGACACTTAGACATGTTGATAGAAATATATATTCTGAAATATAGTTGTATTTTTGCAGCAAGGCTTTAAGTTAGACACTATGCATTCAAGTGTTAAAGATACTTCATTTTAAAGACATATTTCATATATCTCTGAAACGCTTTTCTTGTATCTGAAAGTGTTACCACAGTCAAAATGAATGCAATTTAAATTCCAGAGTACTTAATGTCATTACATAAATAGAAACTTCCAAACATGATTGTGTTTATATTGATTCCATTTTTCTGAGGATTGCATCCACTACATTAAAACTTTACAGAAGAAATCAATCTTTTTTTGCACTTACACAGTGTCTTTTTTAAGCACTTTGCACTGTGACATTAAGAAAAGGTGTAGTTTCTTAGCTGCTTTGTAAAAGCTGATTTTTTTCCCCTCCCTCTGATCTTTTCACAAAGATCGCTTGGGAGGGGCAAGAGTTAAATCGAGATACTGATTTTGTAAAAATACAGGACAGACTGAACTCCATCCCCTTGTGCTGTCCCTATCCCCTGTGTGTACCAAACCCCTTCTTCCCTGCAGTGCACAAATCCAGAAAAAGACACTACTGAGTCCATACTGGTACACATACGTGCTTTGCTCTTATTTCTAGTGATGTATCTCATAACTTAGACATGAATTTTAGCTTTATAACTAGCCCATTAGAGGGGAAAGGAGCATTTTGTGTAGCTATTCACTCCTCTAATGCATGGTGACACTGTGGAATTTGCATGGCAAACTGATCAGGGGTATTTTGCAACAGGAATATCCTATCTCATCGCCTCCTCTCCACTTTGATTTCTTCGGTGGGGCATTTAGTCTGTTCAGAGCTAAAGTAGTGCGTAACTTCGGAAAAAAGGAGCCTCTGTGAGAAACTGCATTTCTGAGCCATATATCAGACAAGATGCTGCTGTCAGATCTTGTCATTAGATAGTAGGAGCATCAGCACAAAGCACAAGGCTTTGTATCCCTCGACCTGGGTGTTAAGAAGTGTTTATGCAAGAATTAAGCTTCTGCTGCAGTGAGTGCAGCTGATGTCTGTGTTCCCATTTATTCAAAAGTGGCCTTCTTGTGATGCTCACATCCTTGGGGAGGGTGGGTGAGAGTCACCAGCAGCTATTCTCCTGTCTTTAGCACTGGATTATCGACATCCTTGGAAAAAAAAGTAAATGCCACATAAATCATTTCAGATGGAGTTCACTCCAGTTGCAGTAAGAAGGCTGATGACTTTGCTCTGACCTTTGGTAGTCTCAAATGTGTATCTATTTCTATTAAAATAAAAGGATGCCCATATAGGCTTTTGGCTGCTTAACATATATTTCCTATTTCCATAGAACTAAAGTATTAAAAGGGCTCTACTCTATTTTTCAAATAAATTGAATTGTCTTTTTTTTTTCTTTTTTGTCCTCTAGGCTGAAAGCTCATTAGTAAGAACCATCAGCACTGAGATTTCTTGACTCACCTTGACTGAGAATAAGAAACTACACAGTTGTTAGAAAGTCTGTAAAAAATGATGTGAATTTACCAAAAATTCTTTTTCTATACTTTACAAAATTGGATTACTGTTCCCTTTGGATGAAATCTTTCAAGTATATAAAATATTATCTCAATAGTTTGTGATGTAATTTGGTATCAAAATAACAGAAATGAGTGAATGTCTTCCTGGGAATGACTCTTCTAGAACTCAGTAACTCACAGCTAGAAGATCAGACTACATTTTGTTTTTAGCAATGGTCTATTAGCACCTTTAGCTTAGATGCTGCAAAATATGTCTTTCTGCATCCTGTTCAGTGACTTTCTTAAACTATTATCCTAAATTATTGATGCTATCTGCATCTGCTTTATTTAGAAACCCATTATTTTCTGTGATTTTTAACATGCTGTGTCTTCTGTCACTTGCTTTGCCACTTCCACTGTTCTGGTTCCCGTATATATGGTTTCCAGTGCTAAAATTATATATCTTCAGTTGATTGCCATTCAACACTGACCCACATCTAAACTTTAGTGATATCCCTTAGATAAAAGAATGTTCTTTGATAGGATGAAGCCTTGTTCTTCCAATCTGTACTACAACAGGCTCTGATACAACAGCTTCTGTCATTTTGTGAAATACAGGGGATAAGTTTGGTGAGATCCCCTTCCCTCAAGACACACCAAGATCTATTTTATTGAGTACCCAGACAGCTGGCTTTTATATTTGTTCGTGGTCTCTACTGTGTATGTGCATCTTGTCTGATTTGCTGTAGGTAGCCCTGATGGCCCAAAGATTAAGGAAGAAACCATTTCCATGCCACGAGGCATCAAAGCTTTCTGCTGTGCTTTAGCAGCCTGGCCTGGTCTGGCATTGCTGGCCACAGGGATGACCTGCTTTACATTCACTAGGTCAGAGCTAGCAGAGATTCACCGTTTCAGACGTAACATATGTTTTGGGAAATTCAGAAGCAACCACCTGCATCTTCAGTATCGAGGTGTGAGTGATAACGTGGTAATACCTGCCTTCTGTCTAACCATTATGAACATTAATATTTAGCTTCTTTATGTGTGGGGATTTCATTTCCTGAGAAATATTCCAGTACTGAGTGACTAAATGGGTCTGACTGCGGGATGATGCTGCCACACCGCTCCCCAAAGCCTAACACTTGGCAAAAACTCTTTGCTAGCAGGAGCATCTTGCTGAATGGCAATCTGTGTCAGCAGATACAAGGGACGTTTCAACCAAGGGGGCTTGATGGGGCTTTTCTCTTTCCTTGGCTGTATTCACTCACGGATACTGCAGCTCTTGGATTCCCTGACCATCCCCACAGACTTGGACTGTCCTAGGGTGTGTTGGGGTTGTTCTCTGAGAGTGGAGTTCCACCAAGTGTGGGAGTGTGCAGCCCTCCAGCCCTTTGTCGGTGCTCCTGCTGCAACTTTCCTGGTGCTGAGGCCATGCTGCTGAGCTTGGCCTTATTGAATGCTCCAGCATCTTCAGCAGGTGAGGAGAACAAGTTATCAATAATGCACATTAATGGTGCTGTTAGCCCAGGCAGGTCTAGCCAGCATGTTCATTAAACAGCTTGGAGGTTTTCTAGGAGTCATTAAAATTTCTCCCTGATTAATAGTGAAAGTTGGAGCTTCAGGGGGCTCCTCTAGAGAACAGAGTTGCTTTAACTGAAGTGCATGAAGGTCATCAGGCTTCTGAGGTCTGATCCAGAGTTTCACAGAATGGTAGGAATTGATTCCAGGGGACTCTTCTGCTCTTGTGTTTGGAAGTTTAGGGTGTTGCCTCTGTTACTCATGCAAAAAAAAAAAGGTGTTTTAAGGATGTGAAAAATATATCAGAATCTCCCAACCTAAATTCAACTAATTTGTGAAACTTTTGTAGAATAATGTTGAGTCCAATTCCTTTTGTGAATTTAAATGTTTTTACAGTACTGTGTGCCTGTTTTCTGTATTTTGTGATGAGATCAGAAGTGCTGATTTTCATGTAACTGAGGCTCATTATACCCTTCTCTCTCTCTCTCTCCTGACTGTACTTGTTTGTCAGTGAAGAATGAGAATGAGGAACCTGAAATAGTTGTGGTGCTTTCCCCCCACCCATCCTATAACTCCTTCACTTCTGTTGATGTCAGCTATTTCACCAGCTGCAACAAAACATTTCTGATGGTAGTGCAAGTGGCTTTTCTCCTTTGGCACACCTGCCATTACGGGCCTTTAGGACATGTATGGGAAGATGAAGAAAAGCACACTCGGAGAACTAGCATAAAAGAAACTTGTGAGCAGAGGTTCACAAAGTCTTGGAGGCTCATATCCAACGTGTCAGATTTTAGAAAGCATTTGCTGCTCTCCTCCCAAAAAAGCTAAACCAAACACGCTGATTAAACAGCAGTGTATTATTCCAGCATGGTTCCCAACCCAAAGGGACAGTTAGTGAATACTGTGTACTGCACCCTAATCGTTCTGGGAGGGTGTTTATATGATGGTAACGCTGTCTAAAGAATGACAATTCCTTCATAACTCAGTGAGTACCATAATCCTTGTTTGAGGCTATCTGGGGTGATCGTGGTTAATTAACAAACCAAAAAAAAAAGCTGGTAGAGTCTGAGACAAAGTTGAGACCATTTCCTTCAAGAGGCCTTATGGCTTGCAAATCTTGCAAGTGTTTAGGGACAGTTAGAGTATTTTTCATCAGAACAGTACGTCTGCTTTTAATGAAATTACTTTCATTTATGTATGTGCATAAGTGTCTGAAGGAGCTGAAGGTCTTGGGGACTGCATGTTCAGGAGAATGCTTGCATCAGCATCTAGTCTCCATATAAAACTTGTGCTATAAAAAGTGCCAAACAAGATCTATAGTGTTTGCTTTGGGTGGGTTCCAGTTCCTGTTCTACCCTGAGAACAAGATTACAAGAAAGGGAGGGGATTGCATAGCAAATTAGCCCTTGAAATGCAGTGATTTGTAAGTCACTTTACTGCCAGGCAGTTGTAATAAAAACGTAGTCCTTTTAAACTATTTGTACCAAGGGATTTGAGGTGCAAGATGTATGTGATATGTAGTACATCTGACAAAACTGAGTTCAATCTACTTGGCCTTTCCTGTAAAAGAGTTCTTCACAGAGCATTTTGTTTTAATAACAAAAATAATCCAAGTCACAATGAGGACTAAGTAAATCTCCTCTGCTTTCTCTGACATTTCATCATGGCACAAAATGAGTGTTCACTGCTTATTTATTTTTGGCTATGGAAAGACAGAGATATTAAATATATATTAAATGTGTCTTGGAGAAGTTTAAAAAAATCAGTTGAGACTGAAATTATGAATTTGTTAGGAGACTCTTTTGGATTTTGTATACATACCTGCTGGGTATGCTATTTCATTTAACTTATAAACCAGAATAAATGTTACAGCTGGATTAATATTCTTGCACTTTTGTTGAAACCAGCAAACTACCAGTTGTGCTTGGGGACAGCAGTGAAAATTGTTTTGAGCAGCACAGAAGCTTCTTGTTCTGTGTACAAATAATCCTGTACTACTTTATGAAAAGTCTGTAGGCAGCAATGGTCCACATCCAGGGAAAACAGAGACAGAAGCTGCCCAGGGGGGCCTGTCAGTGCTCAGGGTTATACCACTGCGTGGGAATCCAACCTCTAATTTTTCAGCCTACTTTTGTGCTGGCTTGCCTCTATAAAGTGCCATAAAAACCTCATAGTGACTGGTTTTTTTGGTCCAGTGACCTGTGAGCCTTGGTTTTTATCTTTTCCCAGACTTCCACATGTTGGATTTTGGATGTATGTGGTTCTAAGTCATCTCTGGGTTGCTCTGAATACAGATTGGCCACAGCCCAGAAATATGCTCAGGTATCTCATGCCTGTGCTTAAAGCTAATCCATGGATCTCTGCTTGCATCAGAGGAAGACCAAGGCATATCCGGATATTTGGGAATGCAGCAGCATAGTCAGTGCTTCCTTGCCTGTGCCAGAAGTGAAAGGATATGATTTTACCATGGGTTGGTCTCAAGGGAGAAGCATCCTAGTTTTCCTTCATATAGGAAGTTTCCAAACTTATCAGGAGCTGTAGGTCATTTGAAAACCTACATAAGTATCCCAGAAGGCTGCAGTTCTTTGCCATCACATGAAACTTCATAGAGCCTGTGTGGCTGCTGCCGCCAGAGCTGTTCTGCCAGCAAGGGCACCCAGGAAAGCTGAATCTGGAAATCAGTTCTGCAGAGATGTCTCCTCTGGCCCATGGCATAGCACACTTCTGTCTTTGACATTGTCTTTTGACAATGGAAGCAGATTCTGACCTTATCTGTAAGTATTGCTACTGCTGAGTGATTGAGATTGATAATGAGAGTCTGACATCTTTTCACGGTTAATTAGTTCGAAATGAGAATAGCTCTTGCATTCACTGCCGACTATCAGAGACAATAATTACAATAGTATTTTGTATGAACGATCCATATCCTGTTCACTTGGGCTGGTGCTGCTACCCAGCTAAATGTTTCAGAAAAGATTATTCCCTTTTCATGATGATCAGTAAAAATAGATTAATGGGAGAGTTCTTTTCAAAGGGTAAAAGGAGGACAGGCTCCTCCAAGCAGCACTTGTCAGGTAAGTGCATGTGCTGGGTGGGGAGCAGTGCACACAGGCTGGGGGTTGCTGCCTTTTAGTTTTCTGCTACGAAGGGTTCCTTTCCACAAGGCACACGGCAGTGCCTCCGCAGCTCCTGCCTGAGCCTTCTGTGTGTCAGAGCTAAAGTGCTTTTCCTCTTAAGAAGGTGAACGTTAGACTAGAGCTACCAAATTCCAGGGTAGAAACAAACTTTATTAACTGTGCAAAAACATGTCAGACCCTTTACCTGCAAGGGAAAGGAAATACAGCACAAAATATAAAATAGAAGGATGCAGTTTTCTGTACAGTCATATGTACTTCCTATTACCTAATTACTGAGATATTACAGCGTGCAAATTGTGAACTTCCGTATACGCAGGGATGTACTTACGAAGGAAGACGTTCCTTGGAAAGTTGCAATTCGGATCTGTAGAACAATGCATTTTGACCAGTTGCTAGTAAGTGTTCCAATGTTGGCATAAAAATAATGTAGATTAGCAAATAATAGTATATTTTCCCTTCCTGAGCTCTCATTTGGTTCCTGGGAGCGATGGGTCTATTTGTAATGCTGTTAAAGGACTCTAAAATGAGGCATTCTAAAAGAACATGTTTGGGTGCCAAGAGTTCCTGGTGATGGAAGTAACTTCTGATAGAAATGCCATTTGACACTGAAATAAGCCTCATTATGTAAACAGCACCACAGAGGGCCAGCAATTTTCGTTGTCTGTGAAACTGAAACAAAACTGTCAACGTTTTTCATTATTGTCCAGCCTGCCAAAGGTGTGGGCACATGAGCTGGGATCATGATGACATATTGTTTTGGTCCAATTGTGAATTATATCTGCTGTTTTTTCAACTTCCTTCCCAGTTGCAGACCAAGCTGGGATAGAAGAAGTTTGGTAGACATCTTTCAAACAGTTCTGTTCACTTGACAATGATCCCATGGTTGGATTTGACCCATGTTTCAGTTTAAAAAAAAAGTAGTTTTGACTCCATCACTGTCAACCGGTAAGTGATGAATGAACCTTTCAAATGTTAATAACTTAATACATAAATAAATATAGGAAAGTTCAATGTTTTGGTTTTGCTTGTGAATTTCTTTTTTTTTAAGTATAGTCTTAAGAGAATTCTCTGTTAGTATCAAGAGTTGGCAAACAGAAAATTTGTCAGAGCTCTATTTTTAGAAGAGATCACTTAAGAACACTTAAATCCATTTGTTACATATTAAAATATACCTGTTCACACTGGAGTATCTTTGATATAGAATGAAGGTTTATGTATTTTTCAGATTTATGTGTGTCTTTTATAAAAAAACATGATTCAATGTGATGCACCTGTGTCGGGAGACAGGAATGGCTTAGAATTGGAACAGAACCTTGAAAAATGTGCTCTGAAAACCTGTCCTCTTGTGTCCTTTCCATATTTGCCAATCTTAACAGGACACCGAAGAGAATCCTTTAAAAATATTTTATTTCTCAGACTGCAAAGAGTTCTCTCTATATAATAAAACTATAAAAAACTTCATTAGAAGCTGAACAGAGTTTACATAAGATTGTGTCTCCGTTAATCAGGTTAGGATATTTTTAAGCATGACAGCAGTTCATTGTATCAAGTAGCAATTTGTTTGTAGCCTTTTCAGTGGGGTGTTTGATACCATTCCTGAATACTAGAATTAAAAATATCAACTGGTGCAGATAAGCAGCCCTTTTTCTGCAACTTCAGTTCCTTTTATGCTGGGAACAGCTCAAGACTTTCAGTTTTGGTCATTCATATTTAGATTTCCATTTCTAGAGCTAGGGAAATTCTAGTTTTATCCACCTTAGGTAGTACTGTATTCACACAGCAAATACATTCAATGGGATGTGATACCGCTGTTGATTGTGCTGTCTTGGAGAGGAGCCTCAGTGTGCCCAACTTGGATTGGATTAAAAGGTTAACATAAATTGCTCTTCTGCTTATTGGATCCAAAGTAATTTTATGGCAAATGCTCTGGCCAGTGACACATCCTCTTTAAATGCAGCTGGATGTTTGTTTTGAACACCAGTCTGCTTTCCGAAACCTGACTAATTTCTGAAAATGAGATCCTCCAGAATTTCTTACTCTCTTTCACAATGAAAAGGAGAGATGGCTGTGGGGATGGGGTTTTAAAAACCTCTTACAGTATCATCTACAGCTGTATCAATTAAAACTCATAATGCACAAATCACATGAGCCTCAGGTGAATCTATTTATCTCACTTGGCTGTTCTGCATCCTCTCAGCTAGCACCCTTCATAATGAGCTGCCTAGATTTCCATAGTGATTTGCATTCTGACTACCTGTAAGTAGTGAGGTCAAATTTCTTTTTTTTTTTTTTTAGCTTTATCTTTTAGCTGGATATATTATTGGTGCCTGACTGTAAACGCAAAACTACACAGATTCATCTCTGGAGGGCCAATTCAGAATTGAAGGGCAGCTGTAGGGCAATGTACATCTTCCTTTGTAGTCACTATTGGACATGGAAGGTTTTCAAAAGTATTCTTTTTAACACAATTTAGAATCAATAGAAAGGAAATGTTCATTTCTTAGCTAGCATCCGAAGAGGTAAGAATTTGGGGACAATGTGGCATAAGGCACTGAGAGGCAGAGACATAAAATTACACTGCATCTGCCTCATGGTTCATTTTCAAGCATGGAGAGTGTCAATTCACTGTGTGTCCACTGTGAACAATGCAGGGGAAGCCAACTGGTGTGTCTGTGTGGGACTGATTGCTCTATGAGAGACCCCCAGTGATGCAGAGGGAGTACGGAGCACGTACAGCACTGCCTTTGGGCTGAGCTCAGCCCTTTACTTGTGCAAGCCTGATGTTGGAAAGTCTCAAGAAGCATCGCTATGTTTAGATTGTGAAATTCATCTCATGGCTTCCCTCGGTGCTGACCTACTGAGTAAATGTCACTGGCAGGAACAAGGTGACTGCCTTTATTGCAGGCAGATATGGAATGGCATCCCACAGTAACTACTTGGTGTGTTGATCAGCCCAGAAAGGAGTAGTGGGTCTGACACCTGCTGAGCTCGCACCTGGCAAGCGGGTCCACACCTGAACGGGAAGATGCTTACTTGTGTGGAGTTAAAACCTCCAAAATCAGAGCTGCGGAGGGTTCACTGTGGTTGTTTTCAAGCTGATGCTTGCAGGGAGGGTTGAAAATGGCATGTGACTTACTATGCACGACAAACAGCATTGCTTTGTAGAAACAATATGCTTTGCGGGAATCCAAGCCACCTCAGGGTCTTTGGGAGATGATGAGATTTGGAGCATTTTTAGTGCAAAATTATTCTAATTGCTTAGTGTTTCAAAAACTAATTATTAATCACTATTAAGCAGTGTTTTCAAATGCACTGAAAAGCCTCTGGCTTACAGAAAGGTGTAAAGCCTTCCCTCCATTTCTTGTATGCCTATAGGTATGGGAGGATTCAGTGGTTCTGGGGCAGGTTGGCTCTGTTTCTGGTTGAGGGTGCTGTAGTTCCCTAAATCTCTGTTGCTTTGGCCTTCTCACTGCCTCTCCTTGAAGCATCGCTCTCAGATCTTCCAGTGCCATTCTCATTGGGTGGACTCTTTACAGCAACACTTTCCATCCTGTACTTTAGGCTGGAGACTTCTGGTGTTCCTTGCCCTCACCTCTGGGGGGGATGGCTGTGCTGCCCCTCTCTGGGGACAAGGATGCAGTTAGCAGGGAAAAGCCTGTCCTGGTGCACTAGTCTTTATTCCAGACAATTAGGAGGAACGTATCTCAGAACCAGTAAGCAGTGCACAGGTATATTTAGGTGCCAGAACGCTGTCCTTACCTTCACTGAGAACGAACAATTTTAATGCCTTTGCTGCAGGTCTGCTTTGGGATTTTGTTTCTCATTTTTCAATTCAGACATGAGAGAATCACCTTCCCAAGTCCTGTTGGAATTGCAACCCCCCTGAATCAATTCAAACTCTAAGCTTCCCCTTGTTAAGGGGAGAAGGGCATAAATTCCAGACTTGTTCCCTGCTTTCTGTCAGTGTGTAGGATTAATGTTACTTTTCAGTGACATTAATTACTAGAGAGTTAAGAACGCAGACAGCTGTGCACCAACCATGATAGAAAATGCATTTCAAAAGTGAATACAGTACTTCTTGACTCTTCCATAACTGAGAATATATTAGCCATGCTGGAAGTCCCTTGTCCTTTTTAGCCAGCAGGTATATTAATGAATGACAGGAATCAGTGTCCTTTTTGAAAATTCATCTAGGGTTTTTTTATGGGATAATTCTGCAAAGTCTAGCTGCCACTGCATCACAAATATGATTGTGTTGGAGCCCAGTTTTACGCTGACTTGTAGTTTCCAGGTCGTTATGTCCTACAATTGTAAAGAGTACTAATGCTGGCCTCCCTCAGTACTCATGTAAGACTTATGCCTGGGTCCCCTGCCAATGAAAGTAGCCCAGCAACCTTTCTTGGCAGGTGCAGATCTGTATTTCCTCCATCACTCCTCACAAAGGCAAAGTCAGTACTTATCCCCTTGGCAATAAAGGGACTTAAGTAATGAGATGATAGAAAACATGGCAAGGACTTCACTCTGGAGGCACGTCCAAGCCAAGAGGGTTGATTGTGGACTCTAGTGCTTTAGAGCAGGTTTGCATAAAGCACCTACCAAGCAATTTTTAAAGTATGTATAGAAAATTTCGTTGGAAAAATATTATTCTAAAAGTTATGGCAGCTCTGGATGGGGATGACCCAGATGTTCAGCATGGGACTCCTGTTGCTTTCATTCCTGGCAGGTGTTCTGGCTTCCAGCTGCTGCTTGAAAAGGCTGCATGTCTTTTACAAGTCTTGTTTCCCGCAAACCCCCTGCAGAAGTCTTGAATACAATAAAAAGTCTTCTCCAGCACTGGACAAGTGTTGAAGCTTGAATTTTGCCCACAGTTTGGTTCAGCTGTTTGGAAAGGGTTGCTGGAGCTGGTGGGCTTTTTGCCTTAGCTTTGGAGGCTGTTGGGGGCACAGATTAGCTGGTACCATTGTCACTTGCTAAAAGGACTTGGATTAGATTGTTGCTTGCTAATATACTTAAATCCTGTCTCTAGATCATACTGCCAGGGTCTGAAATCTGCTCCCAACTTGCAAGATTCTGCCTCTATCTCAACAAATCTCCCTTTTGCTCATCTCCACTTGTTTCGCTGCACTGTCTCTCTTGAACTTTGTATCTGGTGCCTTTGTTGGTGACACGTTGTTAATTTTGGATGCCTCTGTCAGATTTTCAGCTGTTAAGCGTCTGCTCATTTTCTTGTATTTTGGAAGCTTTGTGCAGTTTTGTGCCTCCTTTGGTTTCCTGAAAGGGCACTGGGGGGATTGCTTAGTGGTCCTTAGCCATGCCTTTCCTCTGGAAAGGAAATCCTGCACTGCAGAGGTCTCTGGCATGCACTCTTGCTCTGATATCAGGTGGATTCCTGACACTTGCTATGGTGCTGCAGCATCACCAAACCAGGTTACTGCTGTCCCTGCAGGGGTCCAAAGCCATGTTCAGCACCAAAAACCTCAGAGACAGCATGGTGGAGGTGTGAGCATGCCATTTGTTATAAGCCTGTTGCTGACCTATTGTAGAATCCCCAACTTTGATGCTGGAGTTTGTTGTGCAGAATTACACTGGCTGCAGTTTCTGTGTTGGCAGCTCTGCACTGAGTGTAACCCAGGGCAAGATGGAATTGGGCTTTCCTGGCAAAGACTCAGTCCCATAAGACTCAGCCTAGGAGGCCAAGCTCTTTGCATACTTCTGTCCTGGTTTCAGCTGGGAGAGAGTTCTTCTTAGTAGCTGGTACAGTATGAGAATATGTATTCAATATGAGAATAATGCTGATAACTCACTGATGTTTTGGTTGTTGCTAAGTAGTCCTCACCCTAACCTTCTTTCAATTGTTAAACTGTTCTTATCTCAAGTCACAAGATTTTTTTTTAGGTTTTTTTTCACCTGGTGCTCCTTCCCATCCCACTGAGATGGGAAGCAAGCGAGTAGCTGTGTGGTACTTAGTTGCTGGCTGAGGTTAAATCACAACAACCACTTGCAGTTTTGCTTCTCTGAAAAGGCAGTGATTGCTGTGAAACCACCAGTCATGCTGCTTGACTGAGTCCATCTGCAGCACTACCAGAGATAAGGTTTTATCCTTAAATTACTACAGAAGATGTTGGTAGAAGCCATCAATTTTTAGAAAAGCTAGGCAGGAACCTACCTTAGAACAATAAATCAAGGTGCCAAGTGCCAAGTTTCTCTGAGTGTGTGTATATCTTAGAACAGAATAAGTGGTCATTAAGTAGAAATATTTTTTATATTAGCTAGGACAGAACTAGCACTTTCCTGTCCAAAAATCTTGCCGACCACCTGGCTGCAAGGGAAGCAGTATCTGTGCCAGCTGCCCAACAGCAAGTGGACAGCCTTGACAGTCACCTCCATCATCCCAGCTCTGTGGTCCCCAGACAAGTTTACTGTTCCCACCATTCCTGGCTTCATCTCAGGAAGAATGTAGGATTTGAAAATTTGGGCAGATCAGTGTTGATAATACACATTCCTCTGCAAAGGTCAAAATTTATGTGAAACACAATTATGAATAAATCTGGACATTGACTATGAAATTAATAACTAAAGGGAAAATAGAGTGAGCTGGTTAGTTTCTTCATTAGGCCTTGTCAGGTAATTTTCAGTAAAGAAGTTGAGAAAGAAGCTTTAAAAAGATGATTTCAAATTGTAGCAACTATCTAGAAAGTGAGGAGATCAAGGTTGTTATTTGAACTGCAGTTACAGTGACTATATTCGTGATGTGGAAAATCTGTCAGTCTTGTACATGTCTGGAATCCTGTCTCTAACAGTGATAACAATTTTCAAGCTGAAAAATTCCTGAAATTCGTATGTATCAGACAGATTAGGTTTTTAGTTCTGACTGCTTCCTTACATCATTCTTTCTCGATCAGAGGTTATTTGTCTCTAAATTAGGTGCTGCTGCTCCTGTTACCTTCAAATGTGAAGGGTTTATCAGATTGGATGTCCAAAGATTCTGTGCTGCACTGAAAATGTTCCTGTGCAAAGTCCCAAGACAAAGCATTTCTGATTAGGAAAGTTATATATCCGTGTTATCTAATCCTTCAAATGAAATAGCTGCAGCTAAAACCTGTTCTTTAATACCAGACAACAGGATGATCTGAGCATAAATGGAATTAGAAAGTCACCTACTGCATCAGTGTAAATTCACCTACAATGCATCATGGATCGAGTGCTCTGAAATATCACCCCTGAGAATGACTGAGCTGAAGTCACTGAGCCAGACTCATTCTGGGTCCAGCATCACATTAGGCTACTCTCATTCCTAATGTAGCTGTGAATTTGGCCCAAACTGAAATTCCTATAAATCAGAATGAGCGGAAAGGACAGATGCTGTATCTTGAAAGATATATTCCTCTGGAAACTGTAGCTCCTCTCCTGCCTTTTCATCCCAAGGAAGCAGATGGTTTCTCACTCACCCAGCTATGGTGAAAGCACAACGGGTAAAAATAAAAGCAGAGGGCTGGATTCCTTCCTTAGCTGATCTGCATGTGGTCCCACGAACCCTGGTGGGAATGCAGAAAATGGAAATAAGCGTGAAGCACAACCCAGAGACCTACAAGAGGATTTGTCTAACATTTACTCCTAAAAGAGTGAGGAAAAATGCATGTACTCAAAAAGAGAGATGAATGCACCCCACTCTTATCATCTTCTCCCAGCTCTGGCAGACTGCTGGCCATGAGGAACAGTCTTCAGGACACTGTGATTCTCTAAGTCCTCTTCTTACTCCTCCCCATGAGCAAGCAGGAAGCTCCCTAGGTCAGATTTCAATTAACAAGAGGTTTAATCAACTTTTTTGGTGCTTTGGTTTAATGCTGGTATCTGTGTACATTCAGTTTATAGAACAATAGGGGGGAAAGGTCTGTTTAGTCAAAAGCCAAGACAGCGAAGAAGGTCTTTTCTTCCTCATGTCCTTCATTTCTCACAAGAAATATGAAGAGCATCTGGTAACTGATAGTTCAATGCCAAACAGTGCTGAAGTGACCCACTTCATTTCTGTACAATTAGGAAATAAAGATCTATGGAAGCTTTCCTAAATGCTTTTTGTGAGGAAATAAATTTCTTTTTAATTTTGGCTTTTTTTTGTTATGCTTCAACGAGAGCAGAAGTAAACACAAACATGTTATTATACATAATAATAACAACAGCAATAATAATAAGGATGCAATGATTCAAGTAAACTGCTGCTCAGTACGTTTTTGCTTTCCTGTTTTCTCCAAAGCTGAACTGATGAATTTGTTCACATCCAAGTGGGGTACATTATTCATGTCATCCTGTGTCACATCACGTATAATCGGATGTGACAACTGAAGGTAAGGCATCAATTAGGACAAGGCAGGAGCAGAGATATGTTGATGAAACAGGGAACATACATCCTATTTCAGCATGACTGACAAGAAGGCTATTTTGAAACTTCGGAGCTGAATCTGGAGATCTTGTGCTCTTATTTAGATTGTCTTTCAGCCCTCCTGTTTGTAAGTGTACTAATTGACATACCCTAATACTTGGACACTTGCTGATGTATGATTAAAGTCTTTTAATTATCCAATCTGTCATCAGTCCTCTTCTAAGTGCACTTGGTCACGTGCAGGTGAGAGGAGTGGGATGGGCCTGAAGGCTGATAAAGGGGGGTGATTTGAGGTTCAGTGCAGGCATGAAATGGGAGTTTGTGTGAGTCTTCATGCTTCTGTTGATCCAAAAAGGATCCAATTTGTTCTGAGCGGCTGGTGACAGTTTGTGATATAGTGCCTTGGTTTTATCCTTTTATTAGTTGGTTGTAGTGAACAAAATGTTAAATCAATAGGTTATTGCTTCCAGCAGGTCAAAGTTTTTTTGTATGGCTTTTGTAAGTTATTAATATGTGGAGCCTTGCATTAAGAGTGAAGCATGAGCCATCCTTTGGAAGACAGGGTATAAGCCTGAACAGATTAGGGATCAAGCAACACCCATCGATCTGTAGGAGTGAGGGGTTTCTAGGAAAAGAAGCTAAATTCTATTTGAGAGATGGAGCAATAGGCCAGGATAAGAACTAGGGAGGAAGTGCTTGAATGATGTAGAAGCGCAAGGACTCTGCATCTGCAGAGATGGTTGAGTGCTCTGTGGGAACAGCATCCAATCTTCTCGCTCCACCACTCCCTTGGGAACTGCTGTCACTTTCAGAGAAAGTGGGAAGTCCTTTAGTATGCGAAAGCAAGGACTCCTGCTCCAATCCACAAGCTCCCTTAAGCTCTGTTGGTGCTTGGAATGTTTGCTGCCGAGACAGCTGTCACAGCTGGATGCAGCACGTTGTCACTCTGACGCAGCAACAGATGTGAGATGAATGTGTGACCAGAGCAAGAGTCTTTGCTTCCATGTCCCCATGAAGTATGTCCAGGAGGCTCCCAGTAAGTCAGCACCTGCACAGGGTCACATGTAACTACATTCTTTCAAACAGATGTTTTGCTAGCCTTTTTCTAAGAGTTTCTGGGAGGGGAGTTTCCACAGGGTCCCTAAAGGGGCTCAATTGTAATTAATCTGAGAGATCTTAATATCTGACCTGGTCTTGCATTTTCCCAAATATAGAAATTAGCCATTTGGAAAGGTTTGTGTGCGTGCTGGAGAACAGACCCAGATATCAAACTCATCATGACAAATTGCAAACCTGCTCTGGGACCAGGGGATGCGGTTTAGCAGGATGCCACACACTGCACCTGGCAGCAACCCCCGACTGTGCCAATGTCAGCTGGTGGGCAGCAGGGACAGAAACAGGGTGGGATGAGCAGAGTGGGTGGCAGCTACATGGGAGCCTGGGTGCCTCACTGCTCTGAAAAATGCAAGTGCTGTGCTGGATGGATAAATGGAGAAGTAGCCTAGAAGATAACAGAGAGGCTCCAGCTGTGTGTACTGTGCTTCAGGAGAGTTGGGAGCAAACTGAAAACATCTGGAAGTAACGGGAACTCACTTATGACCAGGAACTATGATTGTCGGGGAAAGATGAACACACTGGACTTGTTCAGCATCAAGAACTGGAACTGAGTGGTGTGACCACCCTGCTGCTGTGCAGAGGGTAATGCTTGCCTCTGTGTTCCTTCTGAAGAGGTCTTCACTTGAGACAAGGAAGAGAGAGTTTGGATGCTGGATGAAGTTGAGGGAGCAGCAGTAATGCATCAGAATTTATTGGTCAGGGAAACTTATAGCCTTCATTGGTGAAGGTCAAGTCAAACAAACACCTCTGGAAAGACAGCTGATTCCTGGGGAAGGGAGCAGCCCTTGACCTTCTGAGCAGTACCTTCCAGCCTGAATATTGTGTGCTCTCTCTATCAAGCAAGGCCTTTTTAGCACCTCCTCTTCCAAGTTGGCTTCTCCCCTAGTGCAGAGCCCATGATTTTGAGTCTTTCTAAGAAGTTCAATTTTTTTATTTTTCAGGCTGTTTCCTCTGAACTCTCTTCCATTGGCTCTGGGTTTTTTTTGCTGAGCAGAGCAAAATGGAAGCTTTAAACACCTGTTTTCTCTGTACATCTTGGCATGCTTGTCTGGGTTTTTTAAGCAGTAATGTAACACCCCTTTGTCTTGATCTCGTGGTCTATACATACTCTATATAAAATACAAATTTAAAAAATAGTAAACAGCGTGCAAAAAGAATTTTATTTGGTTTTTATGTGTGTGGTTGAGTTGAAATTTTTTTTTATTTTTTTAATGCAACAGATGGTTTCTATGCAGGATTATGTCTAGATAGCAAAGTAATTATACTGTATATGTCAACTTTCCTCCTGGGTATATTTATAGAGATATTTCTGAAGCAGAATGCCTCCAGTCAGAATATTTAAAACAAATTAAGCATCTTAATTGAGAACAAAGCAGTAGAATTTGTGGACTCGTGTGTGCATGCAAATACACATACAGAGTATTTTGCGAAGAGTTCATATCTCAGGGCTGTGTTAACTTTGACAGACTATCCTCTTGTTTGGCAGTAGTCAGATAAACCAGAAATTAAATAAAACTGCAGTATATGAAATATTCCAGTACTGGTGTTGAAGGTTTTATTAGATTCATAGTGCATTTAAAAATCAGTAGAAAACCTCAGGCATTTGTCGATCAAATGAACTTGTGGGAGTGTCACTGCTTTTGCTTTTCTCCTTGGAGAATGATGGGGACAAGCAAAGACCAGGGGAATTTCTAACTCCTTTGGAGACCTAAATTTATATTGTAATTCAGAGCTTAGTGGCTGAGGAGAGCAGGTACAAACTTATGTTTTGTAAAATAATAAGGGTTTTGGCTGAAGGAAGCCAGATACAGAAGAGCAATGAAGACTTGCTTCCAGTCTTTCAGGAGACACATATTTGAGAGTAGTACAAGTGTATTAGTCAGTAGACTTTAATACCAGACTCAGTAATTTTTACTATGTAAAAACTGATTCTTTTTTTCCCCTTTTCTTTCTCTGCTGATTTACAGAAGCTGTCTGTGTTGGTAGTTAGACACATGCAGTTTTCTAAGACAGTTTTTCTGCACTTCCACAAGACACTGCTTGGTATTTGTTTTTCTCTAAGTTTTTCTTTGGGTTTCTTGCTGTGAAGAAGCAGTCTCTACCTCTCAAATGCTTTCTGGCTATTTCCATGTTGTTGTGTTTTTATTATTTTTTTTCTTTCTTTTCCATCTTTTAAAATTGTGAACTTTTGATAGATGTGCAGCGTTGCAAAAGAAGTTTCGCTGCCGTGATGTAGGAGCTGTAACTGAATGCGCTCTTGGGCTTCCTTTAGAAATTGTCTTTCTTCCTGGAGAAGGAAACTTCAGGCTGTTAGTGCTCTGCCAGCCTCTTCCCTGGTGTCCCCATCCAGCCTCCAGCTGTCTGTCTTGGAGAGAGGCACTGTGGTGACGAGTAGTTCTGCCCGGTGGGCGGTGCTAATGATTTCAGTGTGGTCTCATATTTTGCTCACGATTTGGAAAGAAAGCGAAATGGGAAAAGGGAAAACTTTCGGCGCTGGCGACGCAAGTATTTCTGGCAACTCGCTGGTGGTTGAGGTGTCCTCAAGATTGTGCTGCAGCTTTGGCACAGGTGTGTGCCTCTTTTAAGGAAGATAAAAGCTTTTCAAAATACTTCAAACCACTTGATTGCTATTGCAAAAGAAAAGCGCTTTTTTCACAAACGTCATTGTAATTTTCAATTAATTTCATGTGGTACTGCCTAATACAGTTATTAAATATTGACTGATTCCCTACTTTCCCACTGCTCTCAGTATATCTATGAAGGGTTTCCCAGAGGAGCTTTTGACAGGCTTTAAACAATCAACCATGACAGTGTGGAGGAAAAAGTATTGTTTAGCTTGCTAATCTCTTAGCTCTTGTGTTTTCGAGGCTATTTCACTGCTTTTATCAGTGTGTCCTAGTTCCTGTTTCCCTTTATAACCATTGTGCTAGCTGTGGATGTTGACAGGCTTTGGTACCTCATGGCTGGATTGTCTGACTTAAAAGCCCCGAGACATCTCGTTCCCCAGACAATACTCCTGCAGAGAGGTCCCTGCCAGTTTCCCAGGGCCATCCATATGTATATATGTTTTTGGGGTTTTTCCATTATTTTGGTTGGCTGATATTTTTCACGTTCCCATTCTCCTCCTCTTAACACAAATCTGCCCACATTTCCTTGGGGCTTTGCCTGCCTTCTGGGGGAAGATTTGAATATTAGTTCTTCATCTTTTCGATGTCCCTCTATTTTTATTACTCTCCCCTACTCGTTGTTTTATGACATATATGGAGGCTAAGATTCAGTAAAGTACACAACTCATATAAAAAGAATGCAAGAAGTTAATCATATTATTTTACCTAATATCTTGATAAAAATTCAGATGCTACTCCGACTGATTGCAAGTGGAGGTATCTGTCTGATCTTTGCAAAAGGTTGCCACATTTTAGTGGAAATAATTATCTTCTGCACAGTTGTGGTGATAATTGTGCTATTACAAAGAGTGCAATTTTCTTCAACTTATTATGCTTAGCAACAGACCTGTTTTCTTTGTTTTTCTAGATTTGGCTGATTCACATTGATCTATTTTTCTTCCAGGGATTAAGTATGGGTGGAAAAAAAAATAAAAATCTAACTTCAGATGTTCCACAAATCATACAGTCAACTTCCCTGTGTGTGGGAAAGCTGCAAGGTCAGAATAGCTGGAGTGTGAGGGTTTGTTCTCACCCTGGGAAAAACAACTTTCTGGGCATGATGTCTGCCCTGCCAGACTGGTGCTTGCTTCAAAAAAGCAGCCATGGAAATATGGAAATGCAGCACTGCTTGTATGCAGTATGTGTTCTTGTATGGCTTTATTTTCAAGGTCTTCACTTCTGCCTGGCTTTAATTCATAAAAGGCAAAGGCAAACAAAGGGCGCTTTCCCTGTTCTTTGCTAGTTATGGCAAAATACAAGAACTTTTTCTATAGTAAACTTGTGCAACAAGATGTGTTGTGCAGTTCTTTGCAGGCGTTATTTTTTTGCTATTAAAATGTGCTGTTATTTTTACAATAACAAGCTTTTAGAAGAAGGAGCAAGCCTAGGAAAAAAGGAGTTCTAAAATATGAACTCTGAGGGTGTGAGGTACATCACTGTGTGAATGACTAAACAGTCAGATGCTGTTCGTGGCCAGCTGATCTCCGTTCTGGCCATGCTTTTATTAAATGCCTTTTACTTTGTGCTTCATTTGACAGGAGGCGTCAGTGGATTGGATTAGGTAATGGACTGGATGCAGTGTAAACCTCGGCAGCTCAAAGCAAGCACTGTATAAGCCCTCAAAAGTCTATTCTACCATTTCCATCAGCATCTATAAAGTGTTCTGATAAGATCAAGATGCATAAGATATTATCTGTTAAATTATGCAGCCAGCTGGCCGATAGTGCTGCTGGAGCCTGGGGGACTGACAAAAGCTATTGTTAGGGCCAGCCAGAGGTGCTGCTTCCAAACCCCTCTCTTCTGTTGTTGCTTTTGGAACTTTGCATATTAAAAGTTTTTATGTTCAGTCTCTCCCCAAAGGCTGGAATTTAATTTTATTTTTTTTCCCCTGCAGGGTGATTTCAGTGACAGCACAAAACCAATTTAAAATAAAATCACAGAATATGCATTTGGAGTTGGAAAGGACCCACAAAGATCATCGAGTCCAACCCTTAGCCCTGCACAGGACCATTCCCAAGAGTCACACCATGTGCCTGAGAGTATCATCCAAACTCTTCCTGAACAGAAGCAGATGACAGCATTTCCAAAGAATCTTTTTCCTTGGGATTTATGCTTCTGTGGCATGAAACAAGCAGAGTTTTGAAATTCAGTCAGCAGACAACAATTAGTTGGGGCAAAATTTGATAGAATTATGAAGGAAAAACCCCCAACATTGCTTATATGAAATCTGGGGATTTTAGTAATAATTGAAAATCTTTAATGAAAGCACCCTCTATCACAAAAGCTCCGAGTGGGTGTTTAAAAAGAAATTGGCAGTGGAGGAAGAGTATAATAACATGAATGTATGAAGAAGCAAGGAAATGAGGTGCACAATGAATTTCTTTCAAGCTTTATTTTGTCCAGTGCAAGCTGAGTCCTGACTGTCCTGACATACCAAGTTGACTGACCAGCTGCATCTCTTGCTTGGTGCCATTCTTTGTTGCCACAGCCCAAGTCTGTAGCTTCTTTTTGGTACTGCTTCTGGAGAGGAAAGCTTTATTCTCTGGAAGCCACAGTTACTACCTCAATCCTTATCCAGTGCGCCACTTGACTGAACCAGTCTGAGGCAAATAAAACTCTTTCAGTGTAACATAGTAAAGAATGAGTTTCTAAGGCAGAGTGAACAGAAGGTATATTTAAGAATGTGGTGTGAAAAAGGAAGAGCTAAAACTTTGAATGAATCTTACTAGTCTGATCTCTGTGCTAAACCTCGCTCCCCTTAAAACTGAATGGGGTTTATGTTTTCTGCTTTGCTGCTCTTGTACATGAAGCAATGAAGTCCATTGCTCTGGGTCCTACAGCTTCAGTCTGGTGTTTCTTTTCCTTGAGGACCGGTGCTGTTGTTTGATGCAAATTCCTTCATGTCCTGCCTGACTCTGTAACCTTGCAGCACACGTTTTCCTTTGTTTGTTGCCTACTGGCACCTGGAAAACAATTATCTGCTTCTGTCCCCCTCGAGTGCCTACAGCCCCCATGCTTTCCTGCCTCCCACGGCTGACTGCTTTTAAAAAGAGAGTGCTGTACCCATCAACAGGTGTTAGTGGCATCTGCTATCGACATGGCATCGCCCTCTCAGCCGAGCAGCATGCTGCCAAGGAGCTGGCACTCATTTCATTATGCATACTCCCCATCTGCATGCAGATTCACTTACCATCTCTTGCCCTAGTGGAACTGGCACGTGTCTTGGTATGGGCCCAAAGCCACCCAAGCATATGGGCTCGATCTGCTCCAAGTGTGCAGCAGAGATGGTGCATTTGTAAAACAGGAGCAGGATTCCCACAAAGGAAAGGTAGTGCAGCTTTCAGGCCTGGGACTCTCCCTTTGAATCCTTATGGAAGGAGTATACTCTGATACGTGTTTCTCTGACCCTTTTTGCTCTTAGTCAGGGCTGTGACAAAGGTCTATGTAAGCTCTTTTTCCTATCTGTGCAGAAGGCCTAATCTTCAAAATGGTTTTCCTATCTTGCTAGTTTTTTTGAAAAATTAAAGCTTTAAAAGTCTGATTGCTAATGTATATGCAGAGGAGCCTGCTTCTTGTGGGTAATATACTATACTGAGAATGCACGATGGCTTTTGTTATGTTTTTGCCATGTCTTTGTTGCTGTCTCCCTGTTGCTGTAATTGCAAAAGGCTATGCAGCGATCTGCTTTAGGTCTTCTTTTTTTTTTTCCACAAATCCAAGTAACTTCTGCCCATCGCTCTCCCCTCGTCTGCGAGTTTCTCAACAAATTGTCGCCTTAAGCAGAAATGCTTGAACTTAGAACTGACCGGGGTTACAGTGTGAGTTTGGAGAGATCCAGGTTGTTCTGTAGATACCTCTGTTCTATGCCTTGTAAGGGGCCATTCCCCTCCCATCTGAAATGCCAGAGCTGTGAGCATGTTTATCATTTGATGCAGAAGCCCATTGACTTGAACTACAAATCACTTGAATGACAAAACCCCAGGCCCATGGAGCGTGCAGGGGTGTACAGAGCATATAAAATTCATATGATGCCCTTAAATCTTCCCAGCCATTTCTGCCTTACTCAGAGAGAAGCCTAAAATGAATATGCCTCAGACATCGCGATCTGGCCCATAGGAGCAGCCGATTGAATGACAGCGAAGTTTTCTCTGAGACTTGTAACATGGACGTTGGAAAATGTCCCCTGAGTGATTTATCTTTTGCTTACTCACATTTGGATGTTCAGCAAGAATCCATTCCATCTGAACAGCTAAGCAGAGTCCACAGAAAATCTGTGGCACAGGATTCCTTCCTTTAAAGGCAATTACCAGCAGTGCCACCCCTTGCTAGCCCTGCTAGAAGGGAAATTGTCCCATTAGACGCCACAGTAATCCCTCCTGGATTTCTGCAGGTAAGTGCACAGCTGACCTCAATGCTTGCCCCTTCTCCAAAACCTTTTTATTTTGTCTATTGTCAAAAATATTGTTGATTGCCAATTTCTTTTGTTAAATTTAGTGTAGACCCAATCACAAAATATTTGGCAGGTTGTACTAGTAGTATTATGTCTGATTGACTTTTCTTTGGATTTAATATTCCAGGAATCCTGTTCTAGTGGTTGTACTGCTTAACTACTGAGCAGAAACTTTTAACATGGTAATACTGACCCAGCTGACACCAGCAGAGCTTGTGAGGTAAGAGTTGTTGGGCAGTGTTTGCAAGGAGTGGCCTGAACATTTTTATTGTCCAGATAATTTTGGATCAGCCAGTTAGATTTCTGCATTGACCTTTAAACTTGTATTAAATACCCATCTGGGTTCTGGTAGCATGATAAATCTGGAGGACTCAAATGTACTTTTAAAATATATGTGATGCATAACAACGTGTTGCCTTCCCCCACAGTTATTTGTAAAATCTTTTGCACGCTCAGTAAATGGTACCCTTGAGAGATTAGCTGAAGGCCGTATTTTTCCTGTGGGAGATGGTGGAAAGAATTAAATGGAAGCATTAGTCTGAATTGCAAAAAATAACCAGTTGATCAAACCGAACAAAAGTGGCCATACTTAAGCCTGAATGATTCCCCAGTGCTAGTACAAGCATTCTGTGTGCTAGGTGGAGCTAGTATGACATTTTTAAAGCAGCGATAGAGAAACCCAGTCCCTCTATAAAAAGACAATGCGTATATATATTTTTTAGATCACTCACTACTAAAATTAATGATAGGTTTCACCTTTCTGCCAAAGCTTCTTAGTAATTTTCTTTCTAGCCCCGGTTCAGATAAACCTTTTTAGAGCTCTTGGGTTAATGTCTTCAGGCTGAGCAATCACAACCCATCAGTGAGTGTCCTGCAAAGGGACTGGGAGACAAACTGCTGCTCTGGCCAGCTGGGAAATGCTGGACTGGGAATTCAGCCCCCGACTGGAACAGCAGCTGTGGCATCCCAGCAGCCTCGTACAGTGTGCGTGCTGGGACAGCACCTGCTGGACCAGTGAGGTGACACTGGGCTCCTCTGCAGTGTTTCCCTGCCTCACTCTGTTAAGCCATGGACTAGGACAGTGCGAAAGGGGAGAGGAGGGGGGGACAGGGGGCCTCACAATGTATCATGCGTGCAGAAGGGGGTAGTGTCCTCTCCCTGTGCTCCAGGAGGGCCCTTGGGGGTACATGAGTGTTTGGACCTCTTAGGGAAAGTGGAGAATGTGCAGAGCTGTCCCCAGGTGTCCAAGCTAGGACAAGGCTGAGGCAAAGCCTGCTGAGCCATTCCAGAGCAAGGTTTTGGCAGCTGCTGTATGAGAAACTGTCTCCTCAGCCCCAAGAGGGGCAGGTCCCCCTTCTCTGCTGTGGTTTGTCAGTTGATATCTCACTATTTTCTCACTTTCTTCACTGTGGTTTTGGACCTTGCTGATGAATCCAGGTTTAATAACTGACTCTCTTGTGCTCTGACTCCATCAAGTGCTGCCCAAAGCATGGATAAGGTCATGCTGCAGCTGAGAAGCAGAATGTAGGGTCTGGATGTAGTTTGGGGTGAAGAAAAGGCCCACTGCTTCCACGATCTCCTAAAAGCTTTCTGGTGCTAAATATTGCACCATTTCACAAACTCCTCAGTGCCAATAGCTGAGTCTGCATATGGAAAGGTCTTGTAACTCATATTTAGGACCGTGGATTCCCAGGGAAGGGATGCTGCACATGGGAGCAATAGGGGAGAGAAGAGCAAGGCAAAGGAATAGCAGGGATTGTCCTGTGGGTGCGTGTCAGAGACCTGGTCTCCAGAAGTGGAAGAGGAAAGTGGAGGTGTGAAACTTGATGGGCTTTTTCCATGTTGCTCGGTGTGGATCTTTGAACAGAAACCATATTTATCAAATTCTGGCAAACGTATGGGTAAATTCTTTTAGAATTCTTGCAAAGTTGTATATAAGTAGAATCATAGAATAGGATGAGTTGGGTGGGGCTCACAAGGTTCATTGAGTCCAACTCCTGGCCCTGCTTAGGACACCCCAAGAACCCCACCATGTGCCTGAGAGCATTGTCTAAACACTTCTTGAACTCTGTCAGCCTTTGTGCTATGACCACTGCTCTGGGGAGCCTGTTCCAGTGTCTGACCACCCTGTGGGTGAAAAACCTTTTCCTTATATCCAGCCCAAACCTCCCTTGACTCAGCTTGATGCTGTTTGCTTTTGTTGCTGGTCACAAGAGCATAAAACTGCCATAAATAGAAAATTGAACTTGACTATAAAGTCTCATGAAATTATTGATGAAAGGAAGAATTTAATTAAAAAAATCCCTGAAGAAACATGAGATGGAGAGGGTGCCAGAAGGCCTCCAAGGACTTTGGTGGAGCTTCCTGTGTCACTAGTGGTTTCTGGGTCCTGAGCCTGTGCAGTTTTCATCAGCTCCTCATTTGCCATTAATGGTACTGTTTCTTCAAGAGCTCTGCTCACAGTATTTTCAGAGTATTTGTGTATCCCAGATGGGCACAGAAGTTGGTCATCATCATTGCCTGGACAGACCTTGCTGGTTTCAGAGTATTTATTGTTGCAGGCAAATGCTGATGGGGACTGTGTTGCATTGCTGTTTCTCAAAGCACCTTCCAAATGTGTGTGGAGTCATTAGACTGGTTTTAAAGAATGGGTTATGAACTTAAATGGTTAGCCCAAAGTAAGTCATCATGCCAGCACCAGAGACATAGGGACAACCCATGTTTCCCAGCTTCCCAGTAGCAATAAGCATTTCTTCCCTGTTTGCTCAGCAGAGAAACAAGGGCTCTGGAGCAGGAAAGTCAAGAGATCTAAAAGTAGCATGTTCTTCCTACACCTTATCAGCTGTTCACAGCACATATGGCCAGAAAGGAAGCTTAAATAATTCAGTCTCTCTCCTTCCTATCGCAGCTCAATTTAACCTAGTTGTCCCTACAGTAAAGCTGTTACCTGTGCTTGCCTTCCTAAAATACTTCTGACTTCAGTTTGCCTGCACCAAGAAACACAGGATCTACTTCTTGTAGTTTGAACTCTGTATCAATGTTTAATCATTCTTGCTGCATCTGAGTCTTAGGATAGTTTGTCTTTCATTTCCCAAGTGGTCACTCTGGCCACTTTGCTACAGCGTTTGGGTTTTTTCATTCACAGCTGGTAGCTTCCTTTTGTCACTGAACCAGAAAGAAGTGCCACCAGTCAGAACTGTGGGCCACCCCCCCATTACTGAATGATTACTTTTCTTCTTTGAGACCTCCATTCTGGATAGGTTGACTTGTAGACACCATAGTTGATGATGCCTATAGGGTTTGGCCTGCAAAGGGAATTCAGTATATGTAAGATTATTGTCTGATGAATTATTCTTGTGGCTCTATTTTAAATTTCTCAAATACATTTGAAAATTTCAGAGAAATCAAGGCTGACTTCCCAAAAGTAGCTCAAGAAAATAGCCTCGATAAAGGTGAAACCAGCAAGCTTGTTAAAGACAGCTAGGAGAAGCCTTATAATCCCCAGGCTACCCAAACATGCTCTTTTAACTCTGTGCCAACAGAATCATTGAATTCTACAAGCCCTTCTCACAGTGCATATTCTTCCATTTCTAAATCACAGATGCAGGGAGGGCTCTAGGATTCTAATGTCTAAATATAATAGAATATTTTCAAGCACAACATAAATATTGATTAAAAAAACCAAACAAAACCAAACAAAAACCTCAGAAAACTCCACAATGCAATGCTGACATTTTAAAGATTCATAGTCAGTAATATCTGACTGTGGCTTCTGAATACATAGTCAGATATATCTGGCTTCTAAATAGGCCAAGCAAAAGGGCAATTTTTGTCTTGCACATAGAGTGTTTGAAAGGGCCTTTAGGTGTCTGATGTCCCTGGTTTTGCCCTGAGTAAACTCCTCTTCTAATCCCTGTGCATCTCCTTGGGTAAACACTGCAGCCTGCTCCTGTGATGTTTCCCACTGAGGTGCAGTAGCCTGGCAGTGTGGCATGCTTGGATGCTAATGCCGTTTTTGAAGTTCTGAAGTTTCCCCAATGCAAATAAACCCCAGGAATGTCAGCTCACCAGGCTAATTTGTGTGCAAGTGTATATGCTTTAGTTGCTCCTTTTGCTAGTTTTGCTGGAAGGTGGCTTCTGAAAAACTGGGATATTAAAGCTCATATTATGTTGCTTCCCAGCCTCCACACCCTGTTATCGTCTGGTGCACCTGGTCCCCCTCTCTTCTGGCTGCAACTCCCTCACTATAACCCAGAGGGTCTGAACTGTAGTTGTCCATAGGATTATGGTAAGTGCTCAGTAGCTGATTACTGTCGGTGGCTGATGAGAAAAGCTGAAGAGAGATCAGTGGAACAAAATGTTGGGTGTGGTGTTAGGCAGTCTGGAGAAGACTAAGTGCAGAGAACACTGGGTGGAAGGCTTGGCATATGCCAGAGACTCCTTATTTGTAGGAAAGAGCTTGTAACAAGTACAGAATTGGGCATTACTCTGAAGATTTTTGGGCACGTGTGTGAAATGTCCTAAGCGAAGCTCTCAACATGTGGCAAATTTTTTTATTGGATGAAATTTTCAGTCCATGGTCTGTACAGGAGCTGTTCAGTGAACTGAGGATGGCTCTTATTGCATATTTCCAAAGTGGACACAAGGCTCAGGAGGGACAATCTCCCTGCCAGACACCCGTGGTGTCCCGGCTTCTTGCCATTGTTATATTCAGGGTTCAGGTGCTTGCCTTTGGCAGTGTATGGGTTGGTCCTATGCAGTTGCTTCAGTGCATGAAGAAACTCCAGTCACCCCCATCACCCTACGCAAGGCTGAAGTGATGGATCTGACATTGTTTTTCACAGTGTACAGAACCTCTTTCCTTCTGCTTCTAAGGATTTTCTTACACCTGACCTGAGGGATGTGCTGGCAATAGATGTACAAATCTTTATGTACCTGTTACAAACCAAGTGTGATCTTTTGCAACTTGGTAACAGCAATGGACAAACCATTTTTTGAATAACTGTTGTCAGGTTTCTGACTTCCAAGGTTCTCCTTCCTTTTTTTTGTTTGAAAACCACTGTAATGTTGGCTGTGCTTCTTAAGGTTAACATTTATTATGAATTTAAAGCCTTTGAGAAGGGTTGTTTTGCAGTGCTTTTCTTTCTGTGAAGACCTCTGTACTCTGATTGGATTTTTTTTTTTGTGGAAAATACAATTTAATGCAATTGTGATGTGAATTTTGGGTCTTGTGGCTGTTTGTAGACATCTTTAATGATTCAGCTTTCTGTAGTAGGGCACTTCATGGCATGATGGCTTCCTTCCACTCAAATTTTTTTAGAATGAAGTCTCTTATGAACATAAATAATAATAATAAAAAATCTATCCTTGCACACATGTGCATAATTCTCAGTGACAGATCTGGTAGCTGACAGTAAGATGTGACCCTGATGGCCTGGTTTTCATACTGTTGTACATGATGGAATAATTAAAATCAACACTTGATCTAATGAATTTAATAGGCAGTCATTTCCACTGAATTTAAAGCTGATTGATCTATCAGGTCTTGAAGTTTTGAGAAAAAAAAAAGAAAGCCTGTACAGGGAATATTTCTATTCAGTGTGTTGCAGGGGACTGCTGTGTTTCAGGACAGATACATGTTTGTAACACACTGTGCTGTGTTTGCATGCTAACCAGTGAGTTCAGGACGCATTATACTCGAGAAATCCTCAGCTATTTTCTGTAGAACAAATTTGATCTTTGATACTCAGGGCGAAAAACTTGAGGAGTATGAAGCTTCAAGTGTCTCTGCCTAGCATTTTGGTGCTACTTACGCATGTTTCATAGGTCTGGTGTTAAAAATACTTCTTTACAGATATGCAATACTTAATAAAGACCATTTTGAACTAATTCACTATGGTATTTTTGCACAAGACTGCATGGCCTAGAGGCAGTGAAACATGCATTACACTTGTTTGATCAGGAGATCATGTTTTAATAGCTCTCTGTACTAGCACTACAGGAAAGCACGTATTTATTATGCTGTGATACACGTTTGCATCAGTGCTAACTCTTTGCTGGTTTTGTGTTAATAGTACACAGTCTGTATGTTTCCTTTCAGGCTATTTTTCAGGATAGCCTGGTGTTACACTATGCTTATTTTTCACCATAGTAATCTGTTTTGGCATTGCATGCTCGGGCTTAAATATCCTCACTGCTAATAGCTTCCCTCATGGTGATGGAGGCAGGTATTGATCAGGTTAATTTTGGTGTCTCCAGTGGGCTTGGGGAATCAAAGGTGTTAATGGGATGCTGTGTGATGTAAAGCAGTGCAACAAGATTCAGGGCTTCACATCATTTTTCCCTGCTTAGAAAAGCCTGTTATCTATGGCAACAACCACTACAGAGAAAAAAGTAAAGATTTTTAATAGGGTAAATTACCTGGCTTGCAGACTTCTAGAGAGTATTTCAGATTCCAGCTCTTAGAGGGGCAAGGGAGGGAAAAGCTTGATGTGGGTTGGAGTTATTGGTGTTGTTCTTTTTGAATCCATGTTGTGAAAAGCTGAAGGACAAAGCAGAGTATCCCAAGGCACTCAGGAGAGGGTATCGGGGAGGCAAAGAGAGAGCATGTGGCAATCAGCTGGTGCCCAGCCTGCTGGCCCCAGCCCCTGTGGCAGGAGGAGGTGGTTATGGCACCAGATGTTACAGCCAGTCTAAGACCTCTGAACTCATCACAGCATGTGTGGCACCTTGGGTTTCAGTGTCTGAGCTCCTGGCTATGCAGAAAGGGTATGTTTTCTATGTAACATCGGGGTGCAAAACTGCACCTGCCGCTGCTGTTGTCCTGATCAGCATCTCCAGCAGGAGCAGTGCGACTAACCTGAGTCTCCTGCCGAGGGGCACCATGCACCCAGGGAATACCAGGCCCTCCTTGCCTGCTGGAAACAATGGCTGGTATCCTGTGGGATATGATGCAGCAGTGGCCAGCCTGACCCCTATCTGGTTGGGATGCTGATGGAGAAGCCGGTGATGGTGATTAGAATTCGGACTGGGTGACAGGGGCTCGATTTGGGTCCTGGGACAGTGATGAAGGTGTGGCAGGCCTCCTGCCCAGCCCCTGATGTAGGGACTCCCCTGCTACCTGTCCCTGACTCCTGGGGTGCTGTCCTTCCCCGGACCCAGACAGGGCTCCTGCCTGGGCTCCTCGGCTGCCTGCAGATGGGTGAGATGCCGGCACCGAAGCTCGGGGCGTTCGCATCCCCGACAGGCACATGTGAGCAATGTGCCTTTAAGACTAGCAGGAGAGCAATAGTATCTCCCTCCCTCCTGTTAATTGTACCATGTTTTCAGCCATGCTTTCCAGTCACATTCGCAGGCTGTGAGAGGGAGCAGCGCTGACGCTCGCCGGCTGGGTGCCGTCCGGACAGCGCCTGCCTGCGGCGTGCGTGCCCGCAGGTGATGGGGCAGCGCCTGGGACCGGAGCGCTTTGTGCCGCGAGCAGGAGCTCCGTATGCCTGAGTTTTGGTGACACTGCTGGGCTCGCCACGTCACCTGTGCCCCTCTCGTGTCCCTGAGCTTCTCACCCGCGCGGCCGTGGCCTCCAGCCGCAGGTTCAGCACGCTGGACACCCCGTCCTCGCAGGGGCTCCCGTGTGAGCCGAGGGCAGCGCTTTGCCGGAGCGTGGCGATCTGCAGCGGGTGATGCAGTGGGAACCGTGTGGTGTCTGGCTGGGGATGCTGTGGGCTGCCGTGGGAATGCCTGGCTCCCGGAGCGCGAAGTGACTGCAACTAACACGAGGTTGGGACTACTTCTCAGAAGATGCCCTGTGTGCCTCCGGTCACCCCTCCCTGGCCTCACCGCGGAATATTTGGAGTTGCTAGCTTCCTCCTGCCGAGGGGGCACAAAGGCATAGGCCTCCAGAGGGTTAAGAGCATCTGCCTTTACGCCAAGTGTTCGAGCAGGAAATAATCTGCAGAGATACATGTGCAGCAATTCAACTGCTGCCGCTCTCTCAGGCTGCTGCTGCTGCAGTTCGGTGTGCGTGAGAGGAGCCGCGCTGCTCGCAGAAGATGCTTTCTTGGCGTGTCCGAAGCTCCAGGCATGGCAGCAGAGCCCCAGCTGTCTGAGCTGGGGTAAATGTCTCCATCCGAGAGGAATTATGTGGACTTGCTGGCTCTGTCGGCTCACGGAGGTAGGTGCTGCTGCCTGTGCAGTACGCCGTGATCTTTGCCGGGGGGATACAGTCCTCTCCTCGTTCTGGGCTATAAAATTTTGAAAAATTTTCCTTGGCATCAGGGTTTACTTTGCAGTTTATAATGCTGGCCAAAAAATGTGTATGTGGTTTCTGTGTGTGCAGCAGGCAGGAGACAGCAAAGGATACCTGAGTGATACGTTTCATGACTGGCAATAAAGTTGTTGCACTTAATTGAAGCAAACTTGCCTCCGTCTGGGTGGAATGCACCTGGGAGCTTTTACTTCTTCCTGGCATATGACCTTTCGAAGGGGTTGGCTGCAGTATGGTGGGTTATGCTTTGGTTCAGAAACTGGGACACAGTGCACTCTACAGGTCCTTTCATTCTGCTCCTGTGGACATGGGGAGGACAGAGGCACCTACACGGAGAGGGGAAATGTTGCTGACAGGGAGGTGTTTTTTGGAGGAATGAAATTACACTAGGAGGAAGAAAAAAAGGTGCTCTTCCCTGAGAAGGAGGGAATGTTAAAGTCCTGAGGGTTGATACTGGTGTTCAAAAGTAGAGAAGGAAATTTGTTTTAGAAGCAGCCTGTGTCTGGTTTCTGTATTTTGCTTTCCCAGCTCTGTGGAGAGGAGTTTTGTTCAACTCTGCTAACTACTTTACCACCTGCAATCTTTTCTTGAGGATTTTTTACACTAATACCTGGGAGAAAAACTGTCAGTGCCATCAAATTTCTTTTGGCTGGTTTGGGAAGTTGCCTTCTTGAGAAATCCCTAACAAAATCAGCAGCAGCTTATACTGTTCCTTCTCACTATCAGGTCATGCTTTTTTGATTTGTCTTGAGACCTCCAGTGGGAGCTTTATTCTTTAAAGATTAAGCTGAAATGAAAGTTTTCAGTTTCCCTGGAAAAGCAGGGTGTTGGGCATTGGAGAACTATTTGATTTTGTTGTCCTGATTGACCCACACATATGTTTGCATGTTGGCTCCTGAGAGCAGACCCTGCCAAGGAAACCTGGCTGCTCAGAATAGGTAGGTGCTGCCTGGATTACGTACCTGCACCACACAGAGAGACGTTTGTGTGTGTTTCTGGCATTGCAGATCTATTAAGATAGCACAGCCAACAGTGCCATTGCTGTGTAACAGTTTCAGAAGTGTTTCTGTGGCATCCTGACAGAACAAATGTGTCATTCATAACTGTACTCTTGAGGAAAAAGAACAGCACTGTCATCGGTGCTGCAAATCTTTTTAGTCACTTTTGTTTTCTTTGCTCAGGTAGCAACTAGAATGTGTTGCTACCTGAGCAGTTTGATCAGAGCATTTGCAATTGCCTCCTCAGCTTTCCCAGGGCTGTTATGCTACGTTTGACTCAGCACTGACATATCTCATAGGGAAAGGTGGAGTAGAATTCCCTTTTACCTCTGTAATTTGGGCCCAAATGCAGACAAGAATGTTTCCTTTTTTGCAAGGACAGGACACTTGTGCACCCTCCTCTGGGATCCTGTAGGGAAGACCTCTTCTGCTCTGCAAGATCTCTGTGTTGGAGGTGGAGGAGCAGAAGTGGGTCTGGTCGATGCACTGCTGTGTATGAGTCAAGAAGCCACAACCCCTTGCTGGGGATGGAGACTGTGATGACACCAGGGAAGTAGCTGCTCCTCTCTGTCCTGAGAAAGAAGATCCCTTCTTACTCACATACTAGGTAGAGTGGGGCATCAATGCTCCATAGCAACACTAATTTCTCCCATGAAGAGGAGAAAAATCTGGCTTCACTCAGAGAGGCAAAACCAAAAATGTATGAATGTTCAGTGGTGTATCACCAGTGTAATATTGGCATGAGGTCATCTGAATTACTTCTTTCTAGAAGAGCATTTGTTAAAGGTGGTGAACACTAGGTAATACCATTACCTGTGGAGGAAACACTAGAAAAAAATATATATTAGTCATTCCATTTACTGCTATTTGCACACAGGTAGAGTGGTGATTAGAACTGTTTGAATTAAAGTAAAATGCTTTTCACAAGAAGGATTTCAAAATTAATTTAGTGATCCCTGGCCAGCAACTATTTTAGTCATCTTTGTGCCTCTATTTCTATTTTTCAAAAGGTCCTTTTATGAAAACAGCAAAATTCTGGGGCATGTTCCCATGTGATGTGTTCTGAAGGAGCGGATGGGAATACATTCCTTACAGTTATACTCGTATCCACTCAGGAAACCAAACCAGTACATTTGAAGCACTGCTTATTTCTAAGCAGCTTTTCTGGTCGGTAATAAAGTTTTGCATTAAACTCAAATTATGTGGAAGTTGAAAGCTCCTTGCTAGAGTTAATAATGGTAATTTTTAGAACTGTAATTTATTACAATAATAACTAGTCAGCATTCCACGTCACACACGCTGTACTGATAACTTTCCTCTTCCTGACAGTCACATTCTGCCCATCCTGTAGAGAGAGGGCAGGGACTCCCTGGTGTGCCCTGTTGTGACATGGGGCTAAGCTCGGTGCACTGGTGGGCCCAGTGGTGGCCTGGCAGCAGTGACGGTGAGATCTCTGGGGGGTTTGCCTTTTTGGAGACAAATGCCTGGCACACCATGCTGAAATGGCTGGCCAGTCACATGCTGCTCGTCAGTCACAGGTAGTGCAGGGAATGGATAACAGACAGGGGCAAAGGAAATAAATTGAATCTTCAAGAACTATTTGCTAGGGAGTGATTTCCCTGACAAATGAAGAGGTAAACGGAGGCCGGTCCTTAGGTGCCTGCCCTCTTTCAATGACCACCGCATTTTTATGGTTTGGATGCTGCTTGTAAACCAGCTACAGGTGATCAAAGCCTCTGGTCCAGAAACTGTTGAATCAGAGATGAAACTGTGCCTTTCTGGTAGTGTCTGGAGTATCTATACTGTGCTACTGCATTTGAAATATATCTGGCTTTGTACCACTCATAAAATGCATTCACAGTAGGTGGTGGCATCAGCGTCCTCTTAGTGAATGCAGATATTTATATTATGCAAAAGGTTTTCCTACTTTGCTGCATTCAGATGATGACTGGAGATATCATTCTTGTTAGATAAAAAATTGAGTCTGACTTTAGAGGTGAACTCAAAGAGCAATTTCTATTTAATATATATAGCAACAAATAGGAACAAAGCTGCTTAAAGAGTACTTTAATGATGAATCATTATATTACTCTTGCCAGTCTGAAAGGCAATAAAAGTAAAAATGGTGCTAGGATTTAGTTGCTTAGAAAATTCACAGAAAGGGACTGTATTGTAGAGAGGGTTTTACACCACATCAAAGAAATGTTTTGAGGTACAAAAATATCCAATGACTTTCCACCCCAAAGATCAGAGACAGCTGCTATCTATTGTTTATTGTTTCAGAAGGTCATTTTCTTTTGTTGTTAGTCTCTTAATTAACTGGGTTTTTTTAAACCCTCATTTCCCTTACCCCTGTTTCAGGACAGATGCTGTCATAATACTTTCTCAACGCTATAATTTTTATTACCAATCCTAATTAAATGCTGTAACTTTTGAAAATTAGATTAATTTGAACCATCAGCCCAATGCAAATGCTGTTATCATCAGAGCTCATAAAATGTTCAAGGCACCGTAACTTTACTACATAGCTGCAGTGGCATGTGTCCAAGGATCTGGCTACCTTTGTTCAGCTGACGTGGACTGTAATGTGTGCGCTTCTGAGCAGTGCAGCATGAATAGAAATGATACGTTCCTCAGCTGTTGAATTGCACATCCTAGCCATAAGTCAACAAACATTAGAGAAAAGACATCACCTCTCCCATCACTGAAATACTCCTTCCGTGCTATAAATATTGTATGAACTCTGGTTGCTGCACAATAGATAAAAGGACAGATAGAGGTGGGAGGTTGTTGCACATCAAAACTGCACTTTATTTGTGAGCTGGGTGGTAGTGGACACAATACAGTTAGCCCCACTGTCACCCAAGTTTTTTCCACCCTTGGCCCATAATCCATGAATTCAGGTTGCATAGGAGCTGCTTCAGCCGGTTTGGTCTCCAGCCAGGAAACACACACTGATCATCACTTTGGTCTGCTGGGCAGCAGGAGAGGTTCCAATAACCTGGTTCCTTTTAGAACAATTTCTGTATTTTGANAATGAATTTTGATTCCAACTCAAGCAGTGGCAAAGTTGATCTCTGTGCTCTGTCCTAGCTTTATTTCTTAGGTAGTGATGTTATGGAAGACCCCACGGGTCGTTACAGTATAATTACCTGGCACTGACAGATAGAACAGTGTTAATTTGACAAATCCATTTTGTTGGAGCTTCATGTTTAGGCTTTCTTTACAGCAGAGAAAAAGGCACTTTGGGGGAACCATTACTCCTACTTATTTTATGAGTCTACAGTATGATGAGATGAATTGGAGGATAGAAATGCCCAGCCCTCTCTAGTCCCACAGACAGAGCCTGTGTAACTGGCCTGGTGTCGGGTGCAGGGGTGTTGGCAGCAGCACTAGATGTGACCCCACCACACAATGGCAGGGGGTTTCAGCCCACATTCAGCAAACTGCCAGCTTCACCTGGGCTGCTCTGGGCTCCTTTGAGGGGTTTGATGGGGGATCTGACTCTGCAGGTTTAACTCTGCCTTACTGAACTTGAATTGCTTTGTCAGTCCATGTTATTGAGTGGTGCTGGGAAGCACGTGCTGTTGTTTGCCACTGAGCATCCCCCTGGCAGATACCCTTATGTTTCTGCTCACTGGGACCCGATATTGCTAAATGATTGTATATACAATCTCTTTGGTACTACAAGATATGCTTTCTCCCCCCCCCGCCTTGTTAAATAGCAATAATATCTTCCAGACTTGTGCATTCCAGGCTTTGTGGTGAAACTGAAATTGGAAAATCTATGTCAGTTTAGAGATTGATGCTGATGATATGCATTTTTGTCAGTAGGTTTTGAGGATCTCCTGCCCCTGCTCACTTCCCAACACCTTGACTGTGTGCAGGGAGTTACTGCTGCAGAGAGAAGACAATTAGTATGAGATTTGTCCCATAAAAAAATTTTATATTTGAGATTTGCCCAGCAGAGTTGTTTCAGCCAAAATGTGGAATTCAGGAGTGTGTTTTCATGCCAAGAGTTGCAGCATTTGACCACAAATGCCTAGCTCCATTCTTCAGCATATGTGACTTTCACAAAGCTCGGGGCAGACAAGTAGGATTTTATAACAGCTATTGCTTGTAAAGGAAAAAGTCATAAAGTGCAGAAGCATATTAATAATCCACATTTTAATGTATGTAGTGTTTTGCACACAGTTATTGTGGACATTGCTATCTGAAAGATTGTAGTCTTAATGTTTCTAATGGGGGCTATTGTAGATTTACTGAAACTCTTACAGTTATGGTTTAAATTTAATATATACTCACTTTGAAAAAGCCTGTATTTTTAGATTTTATGGTACCCAGTACTATGTGCTTGGCTTATGACAATAAAATCATAGCTGAATGCAGGAATAAATATGAATTTATCTGTACCAAAGAGGTCTTGTCTTGATAACTTGCCTGTTTTTAAATGTTAATCATCACATTCTCTGTTTTCTACAACAGTGAGCAAATACAACACCTCATGTAAGCGAGTCTTGGAGTTGTAGTGTGAATATGGCAAACACTGTCTACTAGTCCTTGATTCTGTAATGCATACACGATTCTGGGGGTCGTGTTTGACCTCCTGATGACACAGACTATAGAAAATTTCACCCAGCAACTCCTTCTTTCCATTCAGAAGAATATTCAGACTTATTTAAAGAGTGCAGATACCGGGAACTCAGAGGTGTCCTGAGGGTAGTTGCTTTAGTGAGTAATTATTTCTGATGATTTACAAAATAATAAATACAATCTGAGTTTATTTCCTTGTTCCATGTGTTGTATCATCTTCATCCTTTGTCTGCCTAATTAAAGAGCCTGCAAGTAATGGAAATCATTTCCCATGATGTGGACAAATCATTGATCAGCCTTCTTTTTGCTAAAGTGATCTTATAATTTAAACTCTTGCCATAGAATCTGTTTTCAGGCCCTTAAATCCTATGCATTTCTCTCTGTTTTTCAGAATCTTTTTAAGCTGTGGACATTAGAGGTGGCTCTTCAGGAACAGCAGAACCCCTTACTTTCCTAATATTCTCACTAATACCATACACAGAAACATCACCTTTCTAACCTTGCTGCTCTTCAAACCTGTCATCAGATCTTGTAGCTTCAACGTGGCCCTGAGACCTTGTGTTCCATTTATCTCCCTGACTCCCATAATTCTCCAGCTTTCAACATACAGTTCTCCCTTCCGTAAGTGGAGTAGATCATGTAACATTGCATTCTTTGATCCTAAACAAGGAGGCTTGTGTTTTTCTATGTTGCTGTCTGATCTTTGATGAGGCTGGGCATATGAAGGAGGCTGTTATTTGACTGTGCTCATCTAAGTTTGGCAATATATATCACTTCAGCTGGTTCTGAGTTGCACTGGGCTGAGAAACTTGTCTCTCTAGGCCCAGTTAAAAGCACTTCCATTCACTGATGGTTCCTCATTAAAATTACATCTTGTCAGTTATCAGTGATTTTTAAAGTGTTCTGTAGTAATTTCATGTAATGATATTCTTACAGGCAGTGTGTGGTGTGTCACTGAGCTGTTTGCAAAAAACAAGCCTGCAGTGCTGGCACAGCTGCTACCCCCCCTTCTCCCCACACTTTATTAAGTATATTAAAAAATAATTTCAGGATTATTCAAAAGGCTGATTGAGGCTCCCATCACATGCAGGTACAAGGTTCCCTACAGTCAGAATGATTTCTAATGCATCCAGATTCCAGGTGGCCACTGGTTGATGTTTTCTAGGAGAGACTGAACAGGGTTCTGTTTTTGTTGAGGTATTCATAAAAATCAACCATGACAAAGACAAAGCAAATTTAAAATTTGGTTTTCAAGCAGTCTTGTTTACCCATACTTTTTGTGAGTTCTGGGGTTTCTTGCTGGTGTCTAATTTAATGACTTTCATTCCTTAGGAGTTCAGTCCTGCAGCAATTGCTCTGTGATGTTGTTTTGGGTCTCATGCCCAGAATGGGTAATGATCTTGACTACTTACAATTACTGGACTAATATTTGTGTTCCATCCAAAATTCTCCTGTCTAGCTCCTCATCTCATTTGTGTCTTTTCTTTAGCCTGATCATATTTCTCCATTGTCTCACTCTTGAGGTACTTCCTTTCCCATAGGAATATGGAGTAAAACCTTTCCTCTTCTGATCACTGGGGTGTTGTTTTCTATTTCCCCTTCCCGCAGAGCTCTCCTTGGTATTTCTTATTCTTTTAGAACCCTTTGTCCTTATTTCTGGGTCTCTATGACTCCACATTGATTACTCCTTTCTCTCTCTCTTTATGCTACCTTTGCTTTTTCACAGTTTTTTCTTGAACAGTCCATTTGTTTCCTTGACATTAACACTTACTGACAGCCTGGTATCCTGTCTCCAGCAGTGGCAAATAGCAGATGCTTAGAGAATAATATAAAAAGCAGGGTGAGAATATAATAATCCTAATATATTCTGGCAGCAGTGATCAGTGTCACGTATGCCTGACTGTTGTGAATGTGTTTTAGCACAGCCCAGTGGGGGATATAATACCTAAAACCTTGTGGGTGAGGAAAGCATAATTTTACAAGATGGCAAATTTTCTTGTGTAATCACCTCTTTCCAAAAGTGCTGCCCTTTCCTTGTGGCATTGCTCTGCTTTGTTTAGCACCAACAGCCACATACTTGTTTCTGAGCCAGTCCTGAGATCTATCCACAGGACTCCTTGCACCTGATTGAGTAGAAGCTTGTGCTTCTCTCCTGTGAGTCTCCTTGAGATGGTTGCACTATGGCAAGATGAAGGGAGAGGTCCTTGTCTTTGGTTATGAGCTCTTAAATGATCACGCTGCTTGACAGAATCCTCTGGCATTCAAGCTCTTACTAGTTGCAATAGCATCTGACAAGTGTGATGTAAATTTATGAAAATCATGGCCAGGTAGGGGAGGGAGAGACCCAAACCAGTATCCCTCACCTCCTGAGGGGTTGCAGGTGTCTGTCCTCCTCGCCCCATGGCAGGGCATGGGCTGGCCCCACAGTCTGGCCCCAACCTGCACAGCTGCTCTTCTCCATGAGTGATTTGATGAATCAGGGCTTGACACACACAGAGTGTGGGAGGCTGTGGGGGTTACCAGGATGTGCACTTTGCTTCAGTGTGAGATTGAGATGTATCGCAGCAGCCAAGTTTGTAGGAGGTGCCATGTGGAGGGTTTGGAGACCTTTTCTCTCTGTATTTTCATGGTTACTTTGAGGTTCATTCACTGCTTACAGATTATTTGTTTTCTCCAGTATGCCTTCAAGTCTGAAACAGGGCCTGAACTGCTTGAAGCAGGTAGAAAAATATATTTCAGTTTTTTAAATGGTAGGTTTAAAATTGCATTTAAAAATACCTCTGTTAGCAATAGAATATATTATCCAGAGTACTGAGCAGCTAAATCAGAGGTGTGATGTTGCAGGTGTTAGACTTCTAGTTACTAGTTCTTCAGTTGGCACTTCCTGTTATCATCACTGCTCTAGCATCCAACACACCATAGTTTGATTTATCCTCATCTAATTATCAGCTTTACTGAAAGAATTATTTTATTTCAAAGTTGTATTTTCATCTGTGGTTGTTGCTTTGTACATTACTACCTGCAAAATTTTTGGAGAAGTCCTTGGAACTTCCTTAGAATAACACATAGAGGACCAATGGGAAGACAGAAGCACTTTATAGACATGACTGCTATTTTTGTACCCAGCTCTTCATTGTTTGACCTCACCAATAAGGGAAAGGGTTCTTCTGTTCATATAGGTGAGTCCATAAGTCCCTACAGCTCTGTCTGCCCCAGTGCATGCCATGTGATTGTTGAATAAGACTAGACATTATTCTTGTTGTCCATTTCTCCTCCCAAAAGCAGAGAAGTGCCTATTGTGAGCTGTGTCAAGTGATCCTAGCAGTGGCTTTAGAGGGTGTTCAGAACAGGCACATAGAGTGCCTTTGCCAGGTGGAGGTTTCCAACTTTGTGCAAAGTTGTGCCTGCAGAGCTCAGGAGTGTGTGCATATGTAAATCACCTTGTTAGAAATTCAGGGCAGAAAGGCACATAGTTCCTTTGATGCCAAAGGGAACGGTATCTAGAGACTCATGATGGAAATAGGCCTCCTGATACGTGTTTTAGTTCTGTATAAATCATCTGTAAGTATAGCACACTCTATTCATTTATCTGGTGACAGTGTTATTTAGGGGTGATACAAAACAGTCACAAAGTAATAAGGAGTGCCTGAGAAGAAAATAAGTGCTAAAGCTCTTAGGTGTAATGTTAATTTAAATAAAACATGTGCTTGGTTGGGGCTGAAGAATATTTCCTAGAAGTCTTTGTAATATTCAAGATGCGGATGCTTAAAAGTTGATTTTCTCCAAAATGAAGACGCCATGATTATTTAAGAATGCAGAGGCTCCATTTTAGGTTGAGTTGATTAATTTTATTCTTAAAAGAATGTTTTATGGATATTTTAGCAGTAGGGACACGTGTTTATCTAATGTATGCAAATGCAGTCCAGCGGCATATACCCCTAAACATGATAGAAAGCACAGGGAGGAACTGCTCATTGTGCTGCTAAGTCAGAACATGCTTCAAGTTAGGCTGATGAGTAAGGCCATGCTAAGCAGATATTACTTTAATGATTTTTGATGCAGATATGGTGCATAGAAAATGAATATAACTCTGTTAAAGCTGAATAAAAATTAATTTTCCATAAAGAAATCTCCAAATTTTTTATTAAACCAAATTATAAATATGCTAAGGGTAATAGCCATTCTACCTGAGGGATGTTTATTGCCCTCACTCTATTTCTCTGAAGGTTATTTACTCTGTGGACATTATGCTGTAAAATCCTTTGCTGAAGTGATAACCTTGTGCTACTCGCAAACCAAGTGTGGTTAGATTGGAGTTATTGCTGCTCTCTCACAGTGCAGGTGCTTTCTAGTTATGGTGCAAATATTAGAACAAACAAGTCTTACTTACTAGCCTTTACACATACTAAAAGTGTGCATTTTTTATTGTGTAGCTCATTGGAATTTGGATTGGAGCACAGTTGTGACAAAAGGTTGTTATACTGACTGTTGGGGAATGTACCTGCTGCAGGCAGCTCCCTGTGCAGCTGCAGGGTGTGCCCTGGGTGGGGGAAAGGGCCTGAGCCCAGGTAAGGGCCCATCACCTTGTTGCAGTGGATAAGGAATGGTTTACCCCGGCTCTTTCAGCTGTGACGGGGCAAATACTGTGCCTGCAACACTTCGGTGAAACCTCCTGTGGACTGGCAAAGAGGAGGTGTGAATACTGTGCTAATGATGCTAATTTCGGAGAAGAGACACCCAGGGTGGCAAGTTGTCTCCCTCCCTGAGGAAGCAGGGAGCACCATGTGCTTACAGGTGTTCATTCTGTGGCTGTTTGGGCTGCTTGGGCTCACGTGACTCCTTTTCTATGTATTCTCACCTCTCAGAAAACATGGTTTCACAGGTCACAGTGTTTTTAAATGCATGTCTTAGTAGGAGAGGATGACTTAAAGTGATTGTTTTATTGTCCTGCCATGCCTCTTCAGTAAATGCATATGATCATAGAATCATTTAAGTTGGAAAAGACATCCAAGATCATTGAGTCCAGCCTTTGATCAGCACCTTGCCAACTAGACCATGGCACTAAGTGCCAGATCCAGTCATTTCTTGAACAGCTCCAAGGATGCCGACACCACCACCTCTGTGGCAGCCCCTTCCAATGTTTAACAACCCTTTCCATGAAGCATTTCTTTCTGATGTCCAACCCGAACCTTCCCCTGACATGGCTTAAGTCCATTTCTTCTTGTCCTGTTGCTAGTTGCCTGGGAGAAGAGGCTGACCTCCACATTGCTGCAACTTCTTTCAGGCAGTTGTAGAGTGGTAAGGTCTTCCCTGACCCTCCTTTTCTCCAGACTAAACACTCCCAGCTCCCTCAGCTGCTCGGTCACTTATGTGACTTCCTCTCTAGGCCATTCTCTGGACACTGTCCAGCACCTCAACATCTTCCTTGTCATGAGGAGCCCGGAACTAATCCCAGGATCTGAGGGATGGCCTCACCAGTGCCCAGCACAGGGGGATGACCACTACCCTGGTCTTGCTACCACACTATTTCCAATGCAAGCCAGGTGCCTTTGGCCTCCTTGCCCACCTGGGCACACTCTGGCTCATGTTCAGGTGCTGTCAAACAGCACCCCCAGGTCCTTTCCCACTGGGCTCTTTCCAGCCGCTCTGCCCCAGCCTGGAACTGCAGGGGGTTGTTGTGACACAAAGGCAGGACCCAGCACTTGGTCTGGTTGGACCTTACCCAGCATTGATCCAAACAGTACAGCTACTTTCTGCAAAGCCTCCCTGCCCTTCAGTAGATCAACACTCCCACCCAAACTGTTTCATGTTCCTGGATTTCCCTTTCTTCAGCACCCCCCGGCAGTGTTGATGGTAGGAGAAGTGGAGTGACCTGCCTGTCAGACAAACAAACACATTTTTGTGTAATGCTTTCCAGCATACCTCTACTGTGCTTTCCAAAGAATCTCTTATTAAGACTTTACAAGCTTGGCTAGTCATGTAGCTTTAATGCTCTGTTTGTCATCTGGCTATTAGCTGTGGCTGAAGGAAGAACTAACTCCAGAATCTAAAAGAAAGACTCAGTATATCTGTAATAAACAAGGAAAGAAACAAGCCCAAATCTCCTTAGTCTCTAAATAGTGTTGCTGTACGGCTACATCAATGTTTTCATGTCCAGGCTGTGTCCTGGGCTGTGGATTCCAGCAAGTAATTTTGATGAGGAGATGTCTACCAGCCACATCACTGCCCCAAGCAACGATGAATTCAGAACCCTCTATAGAATTTGCAAGTGGGTTTACAATGTCTTACACTGATGCAGAAGACTGCATCTCCCAGAGATGAATAAAAAGCTTGCTGGAAACACTATATGAATAATAATTATAGAGCTATATTCACCTCTGATTTTTGTTTCGAGAGTTCTGTGAGAAAACTGCACGCTGAGATAGAATTTTCTCTTTTGCTCTGTGTTGCCCAGGGACTTCTCTTTTGCTTCTGGCTGATTGAGGAAAAATGAGAAAATGCTTAAATTGAACGCTAGACTTCTTAATAGTATGAAAAGCATCCTAAGGGGCTTGGATGTATTTTGTAATGGCAGTAATTTCTCTGAAGATGGGTAGCTGAGAGGTCAAACTTGAAAATCTTGGTATAATTTTCCAAGATTGTTCAGTTTTGTCAGAGTGAGAGATTTTTGATTGGAGAGGAAATAGAAGAAATGAGTGAGGTGGGGTTTTTTTTAATTGTACAGATGGTAGGAGGAGGTAGCTCTTTTTGACAAAAGACCCTGTTAACCTCTTATTGTCTTGCACAGATGTAGATGGTGACTCTGGAAAATATGAAGATCCAAAGTAAAAGTACTGCCTGAAGTAGTTGCTCCCATCTTTTATAATAGCTGTTGCTGTACTGCTACATAAAAATCCATTGCAATGGCGGTGTTTGGGCACGTGTAATTCTGGAAATGCATTGGGCTTTTAGCGTCTTTTAAGACTAAATTACCCGTTTGTTAACAGTTCTTTGATTATCAGAAAAGCTTTTGAGAGTACTCAGCGTTTTAAGATTCAATAATCTGCTTCTAGGAGTTTGTGGCAGTAACTGCTCATGACAGAGCTCTGCAAATGCAAAAGGTTGACTTTTGGGGTGATATGGTTCATTGCTGTGGAATCTCTGAGGCTTGACATAGGATATAACAACTGCAGATCAAACATTTTCTCAAGTTAGTGACTTTTATGTGGATGGTCTTTGCAAGCAAGGAGGGAAGGATATTAAAAAGGGAACTTCTATGTGGATTTAGCAAATAAAAGCTACATAACATTTACGTAGCAGCCACGTCCTGTTAAATGTCTTTGAATATCATGCGACATCATCTCTCCAAATACCGATTAGTGTTTCACTGTAATTGCAGTGGTCAGTGTGGACTTGTGGTCGCAGGCTGCTGAAGAGTTCCTTTAAACAAGACATTGAGTCTTTCAGAATAAATATTTCACTGCTCGGGTTTACACTGAACAATTATTAACAGCACTGAATAAATGTGTGAAATCCTAGAAGCCGTGTGCAATACCTTACCCAGTCAGATTCCTGGTAGCTGTGAAAACTGTGTTGACAATCAGCAAGGGGTTTCATCCTCGGGAGCCACAGTCACCTACGCATTATGTGAAGAGGAGGGAGGAAGGAGAAGTGCTGACCCTCAGTGGAGCAACTTCTCAAATTTGCAGATGAATGTCAACCAGAACCAAATGGAGAAATATCTCTTTTGTCTCAAATATACAGAAAATATCCCTCGAACCAGCTTTATCCCACACTGGCTTTCATTCAAAATAAAGATGGGAACTTTGTTTTCTGTCTTCTAATTGCACTCAGTGGAACACAGAAGTGCTGCCAGAATGAGACTGGGTATCATGTTTTGAATGTGCAAGTCAGGTTTTTTGAGAGGCTTTATTTTATTATTTAATTATTGCATGGCAATGATTTTTTTGAAGAATAAGAAGGCAATTTAATTGGATTCTCAATGTTATAGGCAGGATCTAAAGAATTACTAGAAGGTGTTTCCCATAATGTTTACAACTCTCCTTTAATAACACTTCTTTACATGCATTTCATGGCTGACACAGATGTACATACAGAAATAGTACATATTTATAGACCAAGCCTATAGTTTAAGGCAAATAAGCAGGCCTTGCCTTTAGTAGCATATTTTCCTGCATAAGGACTCTGATTTTAAATAGTGTGGATAATGGTGTCTTTGCTATCTGAGGAGTGTATGGGTATGACTCATGGTGTCATAAATACTACGGCTATTACAGTGAGCATCCAAGTGAAATTACACAAAATTATATATTTGCCAGGGTTCTTTTCTCTAACGGCCAAACTTCAAAATAGAAAGCTTTATTATTCATTTTGATGCATTTGAACTACTGAATGTTCTTGCTGGCCCACTAGACAGTTTAATAGGGCTCCTGAACATCATCAATAATTCATGCGTCTCTTAAACAGGGATGTGGTACTTGTTATTCAACTATAATCTGAGTGTGCTATATTGTGAGCTACTATAGGATGCTCAGGGACATGCTCAGTGCTGGTTCTTGACGTCATAGAGGTGACAAGTTCTTGGATTTGAGCACGCTGTGTGTGGTGCTCCCAAACAGGGAACGGTCCTCTTTGCCCTCTCCATAACTGTTGCTTTCCCTGAAAAGGAGACAACCATTAGCCGAGGATGTAGAGAGCTCCCTTCAGTACGATTTGCCTGATGGAAACAGTGTAAGTCATCCCCAGCATGTGACTGTCACTGCTGGTTGGGCTGAAGGTGGGAAACTGATGGTACAGCTGGAGAGGTGTGGAGGAAGCCCAGTCTGGGTATATGAGGGTTCAGATAGCATTAGGAAAAGTGGAAGTGAGTGATAAACTGGAAGGGACTATTCCAGTTCAAGACAGAACTGAAAATCGGGTGATTATTGTAGGAAATATTAACTGATATTTATGAAGAAACCTAATGGGATGTGATTTTTTGTTGTTGTTTCGAATTATGTCTTTGACTTTTTTTTTTTAATTCTTATTTTATTTGTCACAAACACTGTGACATCTCTTGTTGTGGTAAATACCATATCCAAAGAGAAGGTTTTAGAAGCAAACAGTATGAGAAAGGCTCAGGATGAGTACAAGGAGGGCTGTTCCTGGGGGTCTGTACTCCTGACATGCCTCACAGAAGTTTGCTGGCAGCATTGGCTTTCTTTGATCTGCTTTTGCCATTGGAGAACTGAGATATGCAAAGCATTGAGGCATCATGTGTCCAGGATGAGAACCTCAGCAGAACTGAGAAATGACTGTGAGTTTCCTGGATAGCAATCCAGTCTTTTTCTGCAAGAACCTTCCTCCTTTAGATTTGTCACATTTGAGCCATTCTCACGTGTCTCTACAGAGTAAGAAGTGAGAAAGAGTTAAAAAAATAAATGTGTAGTGTCTTGCACAGGTATTCATGAAAAACTGTTAACAGTGGTATTTTTGAATAAGAATTTGTTGTACAAAGCACAGCACCTTGTCAGAAAACTGCAAAACCCCAGTACAACATACAACCATTCAAGTGAGAGTTTTACTGTAGGTGGAATGAGTCCCAAGTGAAGACCTTTTTCCCTCTCCTTATTTGAACTTATTGTTCTTTATCAGGCTTCTAAGACAAATCTCATGCTGACTTCTTGAGTTCTGTGTTGATATCTGGATAAGGGTCAGATTGTGCCCCATGTTTGTTCAGGATGCAGGAGACTGTGAAGAACTCTATGGCTATACAGCTTTCAGGAGTCAAGCTACAATCCCCAGGCAACTGTGGGTTGTGCTGCTTTGAAAATAGCTTTTGTGCAGCTAGCTTAAGACTGGTACTGCAGCACAGTGTTGCACCCTGCCTGTGTGATGTCTGTGTTAAGTGAGCTGGGGAGCAGAAGGAGTCTGTTCAGCTCTGTCCCAGCCTGACGTTGCTTAAGGCTGGGGCGAGATGCAGTTGCACTGGCACTGGCTCAGTGTTCCTTATGCCTCACTCGTAGGGTTTCTAGCAAAAACGGGCTGGAGCTTCCATTTTCTATCCAGACTGCAATGAGGTTAGTTCTAACAGCGTGCAGCTCTTGCTGGAAATAGTTTTTAGGTGGTGGGTGTATTTGAAAAGAAAGATGATGGTTCTTCACTTGCTTTTGGCTCTACTGATGACATGAAGATTTCAACATTTCTCTCTTGACTGCTGCATTTCAGTGAACCTTTTACTCTGTCTGGCTGGAGTATTTGGGTCAAATGAAAATTCTGGCACCATGGTGAAAGAGCAGATGATGGCAGTGGCTGATGGTGATTACCAGCTGTTTTGCACTTATGCCTTGGAGTGATGGCCAGTGAGAAAAAGCCAGTTGTTCCATACCAAGGGTTACTGTGCTTGCTCATCTGGGACCTGCACCTGAGCAAAACCAGTTTCTGGTTGTCAACAAGGGCACCTGAGACCACAGCTTACGTAGCAGACTGGATAGGGGAAGTTGGAACTACCAGCATTTGAACCTGTTTCCGAGGTGTTTGACACAGGAGGGCTCCTCGTGGCTGAGATTTTGAGCAGTGCTGCCTCTATTGCCTATTGAGTGTCGAGCTGCTGCTTATGCAGTGGTACAGGTTATACTGCTCTTCCCAAACTACTCATCACCAACGACGTTGCTCTGAAATATGACAGGATGATACCATTTCATAAGGAATTGTTTTATCCCTACTTTCCTCCCTCATTGCTGTGACAAGTACTGGAGTCCCTCCAGACTGTCAGTGGGCTACAACCTGGGACCCTCTTTCCAAATCTGTTTTCTGCTTTATTTCTTAGTGTCATGTTTTGTTTCCATGGAAACTCTACAACCTAACTCAAATGATAAGCCTGTCAGGTGCATGAACAATGCTGTCATTATAGAGCATCCTCAGCTCCGGATGTTTGCTTGTTGTGTGTCCTACCAGGCAGGCAGTGTGGTGTCAGGAGAGGCTTCATGGCCACCAAAACTTGACGGCAGCCTGAAGGCTTTGGAAACGCTGGTGAAGCCAGCTGGTGCACCTCTGGAGAGGAGTTTCCTTTGGCTGGCGTTCCTTAAAGTTGTTGTGCCCATAGCAATTATAGGAAAGGAGGAATATTTTGCCACTTTAAAAAGAATGAGCTTGGGTTATGTATAAAAGCCTGTCTGCAAAGTTCATAGTGAAAAGAACAGACTTACAACAGTAGTAAAAGAAGTTAAAAGGAAAATGTGTTGTTTTCAGGAAAAATGGATTAACCACAAAATGTATCCTGGAGTGAAGTGTTAACTTTTATCACTGAGCATGGAAATATGTGAGGCAATTTTTGTGTGCTGTGATGAATAAGAGTGGTTGATTAGCATCAATATTTCCAGTTCTGTTTGCACCCTGGAATGTGCTCATGGCAATATCTTCCTCCTTTCAGCCCCATCCCTGCTGTTGTCATTGAAGAACATCAGTAAGAGAAAAAAGCTTGCTTTAGTGGAGACAAAAGTACTGTACCTGAAAGAACGGTTTCCCCTTTCCTCTCTTTGTGAAGCTTTACAGATCCTGTTATATTGGTAACCACTTTTTGTAAGTGCCACATTAGCAGGACAAAAAACACAGTGCACAAGAGAATTTGCAACTCTTTAAGGAAATGCCATTAGACTGTGAGATAAAATGTGGCTCTGCATCTCTAAAAATAATATATTTGCATCTCTATAAGGACTTCAATTTTGGTAGCTAGGAATAGTCTAGGCATCTTCATTGTAATTATTAAGAATTACTAGCTTGCACAATTACTGCTTTGAGAGAGATGTGAATGTACATGGTATTTTAGAGGACATGGAGAAGTGAAGAATTTATTGCTATTTTAAAAGCTGGAGTTTACTTGCTTGCTGCCAAACAGTGTAGGAATTCAAGAACTGCCGAGGTGGAGAAGGCTTCAGCTTCGTCTCATTTGGTGTCTCTGCTCTGACAGATGCTAAGGTGTTCAGAGAAAGGGAGGAGCCTTTCCTTGGGAGAGGTGAGAGAATTTCTTCAGCCAGTGAAAACCAGGAGGTGAAAGAGGGAGAACAGCCTAGAGGGTGGGAACAACAGCACGAGTTTCTGCAGCGTGGTGTGGGGTGGTCAGGCCACGGATTTGCTGACTGTCTGCTTATGTGACGCAAGAATAGTAACCTCTTCTGAACCAATTGCAAAATGCCCACAACTCTGCATCTTAGAACTGGTTTCATGTACCAAGGAGAACTATTTTCTGCTTTTCTTTTGTGAAACTCTATCTGTGTATTGTTGTTCTGTAATGGGATAGAATCTTTCCATCCAGCAGTGCAGGTCGGCTCTTTTCTTCTGCACCTTCTCTGTAGCGTCTGTCAGGTTTTTGTGTCGGCTTTTGGTTTTCCTTAACGTATTTCATGGATAAATTAGATAGGATGTACCTTTTGCATTAACACGGCCAGAACTGGAAGCCCTGCATAGGGCTGTACTAACAGGTGCAGATGCTCCTTGTCAACAGGCAGGTGTCAGCTCAGTGGCCATCCTTCTTTCATGGGTTGAGTCTTGGTGCAGGCTACCATTTGGCTATGGTTTTGACCTCCATAAGTGTTTCCTGCTGGAGAATGCTGTTGGAATAAGCTCTTAACATGCCTGTCTTCTGGTCCTTGAAAAGCCCCATTTTTCACAGCACATTTTCTTTTGAAGTCCGATTCAAAGCGCATTGTAATTGGTGTAGTCTCCTATGCATTCTAATGGAGCCAAATCAATGGTCATGCATTTGGGAACAAAGAAAATTGCCCGCATCTGCATGGTGGGAGGATTCAATCTTAGAGTGCCATGATGTTGAAGGGACTTGGATGTCAAGCTGAAAACCAGCCACATGTGAGCTTCAGCTCCGTGTGACTGAATATAGCCCTTGGGGTACCTGTGGGGGTAGGATTGTTGTTCCCGTACACCCTGCTGATGACATGACTGCTTAGACATTCAGCCTCTGTCTGATGTTAACACATTTTAGAAAAGGATTATAGAAATTTGTAAAGGGCTCATGAAAGTTCTGCAAAAATGACTGGGTGTCTGTAAAACATTCATTTTTAATGAGAGGCTCAGTCTAGTTAAAATAAGGTTAAGAGGATACTTATCGGAACTGTATAAATACTGCAGCAGGAGATTTATGGTTACAGGAGGCTTTTTAAACTAATAGGCAAAAGTGGAACTGTATAAATCAGTGGATGGAAGCTAAAATTAAGCTAATACATGTTGGAAGAAGTATAACCCTAAAAAATGTTACCTAAGAATGTAGTGGGTCTTTATCACTAGAAGTCCTTAGGAATGTATCCATTTTGAAGGTCAGCACATTACTGACTTTCAGGGTAGCTGCAGGAGACTCTCATTAAATATTTCTGCGTTATACTATGTGTAAGACCACATTAAATATTTAGACTCCCTACTCTTGGCCTTAAAGCCTAAGCACTTGGCAGTCACTTGTGTGAGGGAGCTTTGGAGAAAATTCAAAGTTTAAATTGAATATTAGGAAGAAAATCTCCTCACAAAAAGAGTTGTCAAACACTCGAACAGGCTGTCCAGGGAAGTGCTGGAGTCATCATCTCTGGAGGTACTTGGGGCACCTGGGGACGTGGTTTAGTGGTGGGCTCGACAGTGTTAGATTCACATCTGGACTCGATGATCACAGGGGGCACATCACACTGTTAGGTGCTAATTTACATGAGAATCCAACTCCATTGGGCAGATTGCTCCAGGATCCAACAATCCAATGATTTTAAAAGAAGTTTCACTTTTTTTACAGGTTTGGTTTATTATTTTTGTTAACATCTATTACTCTAAATTGATATTTCTTACTATATATTTTTGCCGGAGCAGCTTTTAGATGTAATGTTTTTAACGATATAAAAAAAATTATCTGGCTGATGCTTATGAATGTTTTCCCCCAAGAGCAAAATCTCTAGCTAAATATTCTGGGCAAGTAATAAAACTGTCTTTAAAAAACCTCTTTGAAATGTACATATTAAGTAAGTGAATAAAGGAAGAATCGATGAAGAATTTTTTTTTCTTTCCCAACTTTAAGCTGTAGGGTTCTTAGATGTTGCTTACAGACTTAATAGGTATAAAATTATCAGAAAGATTTTCTTTTTTCCAGATTTTACTTTCCTTTAAACAACTGTCATCAGATGTACAGGTCACTCTGTATGTTGCAAATGGGATTTTATACTAAGATCACAGTTTTGAGATTACTGCTGCCTTTTTTTATACAGCATTTTTTTAATGGTAAAACTAATTGTTGTAGGCATCAATGCCCTTTGAGAAGCACTCTCCAGCTCTGAGTTCTGTTGATACAACACTCAGGTGAAAGCATCACCCATGTAAGGGTCTCATCCCAGCTCCTCACAGACAGATTGCCACCCGTGACCGTGTGGCATCAGTCTGTGTCCTGCATCTGTTTTAGCTGCTTGTAAGTTGTATGCTTTGGAAAGCAGAAAGTGATTTTGAAATAAAAGTGTTTACAAGGGAGACTTGTTTTGGGAAGCTGTAAGCTGAGTTCTTCCTTTGGAGATTTTTAAATTCACTAAAAGACTTAAGCGTCAGTAAAAGCAAAGGGTGTGAGGCAGTTCAGCAGTGTCACAAAGTCCAAATGGATGATGTTTTAATGCCAGAGTTGTACTTCTAGAAAATAGTAGTAACAGCATTTCACCCTGCTCAGTCTGCTTAAAAATGTTTCATTTGCCTCAATAAAGCTTAGAGATGCCCTTGCATGGCTGATGCTCTTAGTGTTTCAGACCAGTGCTTTTAATGATAGTAATGTGTCTGTTGAAGTACAGCATATGGGTAATACAGGAGTAAGAACAATATAAATGAAACTAAACTGGCTCAATGTGCCCATTCCTGCTGGGGCAAAAAAAAAAACAAGCCAAGAATGAGAAGGACTGAAGAAGCAAAGAAGCTCATCAGTAAGAAAAACACAATGTGCAATCAGCTATGCTGGTCTTTGCAGAGAAATTGCCCCAGTGATGCTCCCAGAGGATGAAGCAGGCACAAGACAAAAAGGTAAGTGGGAATGAGGGAGCCTGTGCATTTAAAGGAATCCCACAAGCAGAGTTAAATGTGAACAGATGGTGATGAAGCACTATATGATGTAAAGCTGAAATACAGCCACTGGGTTACCTGGCGTGCCCCTGCAGCCTGAGCAGCAGAGCGGTCCAGGAGCACCCAGGCTGCCCCGATGTGGATGTGCTGTGTGAGTGAATGAAGCAGCGAACAGAGCCTTGTGCACTTTTATTAGGGGCATTTAGTTATTTCCCTTGCCAGTTTCCGTCCTTAAACTTTTCACTATGTTTGGATAAAACTTGCTCTTCCCTTGGTAAATGTTTGTTCCTTATGTTTGCCTCGACTTGTTTCATGGTAGTTATCGCTCTCGCTGTTCTTTCTCAAGTATTTATTGCAGGTGCACTTCAGGGATTGTGTGTTTGGGAATTCTTTTGAGGCTGAAGAACTCTTTCTAATCTTTGCCTGCTAAAATGTGCTAAAATCTTGGGAGTATTTTTTTTTTAAACTGTGATTTCAGTAGTGAATCTTTTGTAAAAACCAGCACCCATGTATCTAGTTCTGTTTAAAATCTGACTTTTCCAAGGTTTTTATAACTTAAAATTTTAAGCATCTAAAATACAGAATTTCGGTTACTTTTTTTCTGCACAAAATTCTATTTTTTCTACTTTACAGAGCTGTCATAGCCTTCTGGGAAGGTAAGGTTTGTGTGCCTAGAATTGATAACACGTTATTCCTAGCAAATGTCAGCTCCACTTCAAACAGAAATCCCTTTGATTTGGGGTGCCTCTGTAGGCCTGTATGGTCCTTCATCCCTAGGGTTATCTATACTGCAGACACCATGCAAACGTTTATTTAGTTTACTGCTAACAAATGTGTATTTTCCTTTTGCTGAAATTTTTGTGCACATTTTACAACCAGAGCATCTGTCTGAAGTCTTTGCTGCGGGAGAGAGCAGTGTAATGGTTTGTGCAGTATCCTTCCATTGTATGCTCTGCTCTTACTGAGTCCACAGCTTTCATTTGTCTTTCATGTTTTGTTTTTACCCAAGTATGAGGCTTTTCTTAGCCTGCAGACTTTGTGCAGCTACTGTTCTTCAGCTGCTGGTTTGTCCAAGGGACTGTAACACAAAGTGTATTTCTACTGTCAGAAAAAAAGAACATCTTCCCACTGAAAGTCACTAATACAGTGTTCCTGGAAGTACATAATGCAGCAATTGGAGTCATCACTTCAGGCTCAAATTTGCTGTGCTGAGTGTACTCTGACTTCAGGCAGTGTATTTTGCAGCTGAGGAAGGAAAAGCTTCTTGATTATGAATGTTAATAATTAAAGATATAGGAGACCACTATTTTGAAAGCCTATTTCTTAGAAAGAAAAGTTTTTCAGGTGACTAATACAATGTGTGTGGCATTATCATCATCATGCTGTGTGTGATACTGTTGCCTGGTGGGTTTCTTGTTGTTTGGAAGACTCTGAGAGTCAATGTTCAAATGGCCATTTCCTATAAATAGAAATAAAATGCATCTGAAGACAGCTATCCCAGACAATACAGTCTGGGTCTTAATCTGAAGTCTTTGCAAAGTGAAGAAAAATGTGATTCCCCAAATCGTCACTGTTTTTCTGCTATTCTATTTTATTCTCATTGAAACGTTCTTTAACTGATAATCTCTCAAATGATTCCTTATATTGATTTGAACAAATCACCGCTGTTGTGGAACTTAATTGGTCTACAATCGATGTGTAATACCATGGCTTGCTTTTTGTTTCTTCCTTAAATAACATAAACCTCCCCTCCCTGTGACCGGCTGAGTGTCTGGCTGTCCCCTCCAGCAGGGCTGGGGCACGGGGAGTGCAGTGGCCACCCCAGGAGCTGGGCACTGTCTCCCCGACTCTGCTGCACCCACTGGGGCTGAGGCGTCTGCACAAACTTGCCAAGGACGCAGGATAACGGAAATAATTTCTGAGGTTTTGAGTCTATTTATAACTTGAAAAAAAAAGAAAGTGCTTTTTAAAGGCAAAAATTGCATGAAATGTCTCCTGTCAAAATCTCACTCATCAATGTCAAATTCTCATGACATTGACAAAATAGCTATTTCTGCATGGAAAATGTGACAAAACTGAGTTTTGAATTTGCTGCTGACTTTTGTGTTCGCTGCTTTCCTTGGAATTAGCTCATTTCCCTGGGAAGGTGTTAATTTTAATCTCGCAACTCTAAAAATGGGTGACTTCTTTCTCAAAGTAATCTTGATGTTGAGTTTTTATTAAATCTGTAGTTCACTCTTTATGAAATACATATCAATGGAGCTGGGAGAATTGTGCATAGCAAATGGTACAGCCAGGTATCAAAGCAGTACATTTATGGCCTAGTCCATGACTCTGAGCTGGTGCCCTTAGAGATGTTTTTGCCCCAACAGTGCAGCAGAAGGGCAAAGCTGTTGCCATATGCTCTTTGTGAGGGGTAAGGTGGTCAGTCTGTTAAGGCCAACACAGGATATGCTTGGACTTAATAGACATCTTTATATCATGAAAATTTTCGTTTGTCTTGCTCAAGGGTAGATGAGAATAAGTCTGCTAGACAGTGGAAACTAAGTATGTGTGAATGCTCTGTGGATGTGGCCCCACTCTGCATTGACATAAATAAAAAAAATAAAAATGTAGCTGATAATCCTGACATGCAGTGAATTACAGGCAGGTATTTGTTTCTGAGATCAACTGCTTTTGCACTTATTTTCATATTCTTAGGAAACACCTTTACAGCAGGTCAAAACTGTTCAGAAGTTAATGGTCCTTCGTCTGCTTTTTAACCATGTGCCAAAAGCTGGCCCTTTAGGATGCAACATCCTCAGCTCTGGTGCAGAAGTCACTAAGCTGAGGGGTCCAGGCCCAATTTCTTGGAGAAAGAAATACCTCTGGACCTGCACAATTTTCTGCTCTGCTTCCCTCCCAGGCTCACTGGGTTCAGCTGCTTCTGGCTAATGTTCCTCCGTGGAGAGGCAGGACCTGCCAGGAAGCCGTTTGGAGGCTCTCCCGTGCTCATACTGAGGCTGACTTTTATCCTTCCTTTGCAGATGTCTCTCCTGTTTGCTTGTCTCCCAGGTGCTATTCAGAAGCCTGATTTATTTGCATATGTGTTTGGGTTTTTTTCAGTGCAGTCATTGTAATCTGTATTAGTGATATTCTGGGTTTCTGTTTTATATTCCTGCTTTCTTGGCAGCGAACTCCTCCTTTTGGAGAAAAGGGTGCTTTTTAAATATTTGTCATGTAGATCGAGCAGGCTGGGAGGTGAGAAAGGTGGCTAAAGATCCCCCCCCTTCTCCCCAGTAAATGTGCTGGTGTGGGCTCTGCAGACTCAGCTTTGTGGGCTGATGTATGGCTCTGACTGGGGCTGTACGTATGGCCCTGGACCACCAAAACCCACCACAGATCACACTCTCAGTTATAGGGGTTATAGTTTTGAAAGCTGTGACCCTGAACATACAGACAGAGCATGGCGAAAGCCAATGAAGTTAAATTTTGGTGACAGTGTTGCTAAGATGGCTTGGCTTGTCCTTTTGTGTGAGCAGAGTAGGATGGAGTGGGAAGGCGGTAGAGGATCATTGGAAAGGATGTTGGTTCCAGCAGGAGGTACATGGAAATGCATTCCTGGAGAGTAGGTTTGATAAGCATCTTGAAATCTCCTGGGCTTGACTGGGAGCTGGTGATATTTAAGTATATGACTGATCGGTTCAAATAAAGGTTTGTCCCTTACACAGCCACGCTGCTACTCAGAGATCTGTGTTTTGTGGCTGTCAGTGGGAAGAAGCAAAGAGAGCAGATGATGCTGAATTATACAGGCAGTAATGCATAATCATATTTTTCATTCATGGCGGAGGTGGATGAAATGTCTGTAGAGATATACTTGAAGTCCTTCTTAAATATTTTTAATAAAATCATGACTTGCTGGTTTCAAAGCAATCAGTTCTTCAATCTGTTTGATTACATGTAGAAACCAGGACATTTTCAACATAGAAGTCTGCATACAAGTTCTGCAACTCCAAGGTTTGTTGTAAATAGCATAAAAGTCATGAGGCATCTTCGCATGGGAATTAAGATGCAATCCTCCTTACTGCATATTGTCAATTCCTTTTTGATTAATTTCTTTTGTATGAGGAAATCCAATTCAGAACACTGAGTCCCAGTAGTAATAAATCTGGTACACATATGTACATCTCGCTTCAGTCTCAGAGCAGCCTATACGTTTTCTATGCTGCAATAAAAGCAACTTTAAAAAAGAGGAAAAGCCAAATCCTGTAATCCTTTGTTCGTCTAGAAGTGAAATTCTGCTGTGTTCTCTGCGTGAGAGAGAGACAGCTGCTCCACAACGTGCTAGAGCTTCGTGTGCTTCAAAAGAGGAAGCTCAGAGTAAATATTTGTAGCTGTCAGTGGAGTCCTCTTGGTGTGCAAACATTTGGTGCTGGGGCCTTCCCTGCTTGTTTTCAGACTTTTGGGCTGTGTGGATCCCGTGAGCCTGGCTTAAAAATTCCCTGAGAACAATGTAAATTAACCTCCTATTTTTGAGGTCCTTATTACCTTTTTTTACTGATCCAGCTGCTTTGTACATCTTCCTCCCAGCTGTGGTCCTTGACCCCCTGCAGGCATTTGTAGACTGCAAATGCAGAGCCTGTCATCTTTTTCTCAGCAAGCTGAATGGCTTGATTGGAAGGTGGAATTCCCATACAAGAGGCAGGTATAACAAGACAGGTGGCCTTGTGAATGCCTTTTGCATGTGTCTGCTCTATCACCGCGCCTTCAAACTCACCTCTCGTGGCAAAACACAAGGCCAGCATCCCCATCCTGCGAAGGCAGCAACAAGAGGTTGAGTTTGCCCAGGTTTGAAGAGTTGACCTAGGGCAGAGTGGAGAATGAACTTGCTTTCTGCCATGGCAATGAGCCGTGGCTGCAGCCCAGTGCAGGCTGAGTGCACCCAGAGCCCCTCTGCAGTGCAGCCGAGTGCTGCAGCAGGACCAACCTTTCAGCTGACTTGCCTTGCAGTCCCCGAGATTGGAGCTGCGTGGATTCACAGCCGTCTTTAAAAGACGCTGGATAACTGGAAAGTAAAGATGTGAGAACAAGGAGTTTGGGCTCCTAATCATCATCTTATACTGTGATTTCTTTTTTTTTTATTAATTTGAAAAGGGTGTAACCAAACCAGGAGAATGCACCTATTCAGAAGGATTGTGTGTCAGATATTCTTAAAAGATAGAGAAATTACTTCTTGTCCCTTATGTACAGTGTATATTCCTTTTGTGTGTGTAATTTGTTACTGTTTTGCTTCACTCGGTTCATTTATCCCAGGTGGTAGGTCTGGTGTTGGTTATAGATCATATGGAACTTTTCTGTGATTATAAAAAAAGAGGGTATTTTTTGTATTTGTTATCAAGGAAATATGTTGTGTATGTAACTATTTTAAGTGATAACCATCCTTTTATTTTGGTGCTATCCCTTTTGATAACTTCATAGTGTGTAGCTGTCCCCTAATTAGGGGATAGCAAGGTAACTCAGTTGCCACAGAAGTTATGCTGGTTTTTGAAAGATGCTTCATCCCTCAGTCCCCAGCTAATTTGGTACAAGCAGGGCTCCAAAATAACTTCTCAGAATGCTGTGGACTTAAGCCCATATAAGCTAATCTTTTATAACTGCTAGAGCAATAAAAACACAGCTAAACACCCCTAATTGAAGTCATCTTCATGACAGAGTGGTAAAACTTGCTAGGACTTCTCCCACTGATGACTATATTTATCTGGGTGTGCCAGTGCTGAGCGCTGAAGTGCTGGCTGGTGGTGTGTGCTGCCAGTGCTGGCTACTGAGCTCTGTGAAGTTTCATCCACTACGGTATTTGGTTATCCATTCAAAATCAGATTTTAATTAATCTACATTTGAACCGATTTTTCTAATGTTTCTAAGGAGTGGAATAACCACATCCAGTGTATATCAGTGCAGTTCATCTCTTGCTGCTTCAATTTAAACCCTAACCTTTTCAGTACAAGAATGTTTAGATGTCTAAGAATGTTTCTGTGTCTCTGGCACCAAAATCCTTCCTTTATTTTCTCAAATTTATGGAAGATAAACATTTATAGATCCTCCTGCAAGATATTTCCGTGTTGTAGAACGCTACGATAATGTGCATGTTAAAATATGTGTTTGGAGCTCTTTGTGATACCCAGTTTCAAAATGAAATTATACATCTCTTTAGGGAAGAAGCCTTGATAAATTATTTAAGCCTTTTAAAAATTAGTGTGTAATAAATACTGGCATATTCTTGTATGAAGTTCATTCTCTTATCTAAGGTTAAGCTATAAAAGGATATAAACCTTGAACCAGAGTAGAACTGATGCATTCATAATATCCACTTTAAATGCTAACTCAAATTTGATCAGGCTATTGTGCAAAACATGTTCATCTCCCATGAAATTTGCTCTCAGAGCAGCAACATTACAAAAGCTTGTAGACCCATTGGCTTAATACTACCAGGGTAACATGAACACTTAACAATCAACTTATAAGGCTAAGAAGGGACACTTCTTTTGAACAATGTCTTGCAGTATTGAAGGCTCTAATGTTCTCTCTTTGAGGCAGGAACCCCTCTATTTGAAAATGTCAGCATTGAGAGAATTTGGTGCTCGTCTGGGAGTTGATTTCAGCAACGGGTTATCAGATTTGTGTGGGAGGGGATTCCACCAGGCTGGAGGGGCATGTTTAAATCTGTGTACTTGTCAATGCTCGAGTGCTGAGCCAGGCTCAGACTGAAGTGGGTTTGGGACAAAAAACGGGAGTGAGGAAGTGAACACAGGCACAAGGAAGAACGGGGCAGGGAGAGCCTGTTTTGCACATGTGCCAAACCGGGTATCCATAAAATCTACATTTCCAATTATGGATAACAACAAGCCTGCGTAGCTTCAGAACAAGCTGGGCATGAGAAAGATGAGAGCAGGAGCACTCAGGAGTCAGGGAATGGAGCACTGCCCTGCCTTGGGCTTTGTCCCACGGTGGCTCCAGCAGCTGGCATTGTCCCACAGCCAGCAGATTTCGGGCTGAACAGCTGGGAACCACAGACTCCAAACATGGTAAACCCATGGCTGAGGAATGAGAGACTGCTGATTCCAGGTTGTTTATGTAACTCAAAGTCTTCATTCTCAGCATATCATGTTGAATGTTTTGCCTTTTTAAATGCCTGTGGAATAACGGGGCAAATAGTTGTGTGCCATTCTTTGTGTACTTTCCATGACTTATTTTGTTCAGTTAGTCCTTGTACTTTTGCTTCGTAATTGACAACTGGGTGTGGAAAATTGAAAGAAATACACTGCAGCGTGCTGGATATCCAAGAGAAAGTATTTGCAATGGTTATGCATCTGAATTGCATCGGTAGCCCCTTTTCACCCTTCCCTTTTCCTTGTTCCTGTACTGTGTAAGTGCACTACTAGTCTTTGGAGAATACTTGTTGCCCATGTACAGTGAAAGGAGCTGCCCAGAGTGGATTTGAGTATGAGCAGGTGACTTCAGTCTTCCTACAGCTACAGGCAGTGTGTCCTGCCTTCATCACAGTGGAGACTTACTTTTGTGTTAGTAGCTGCACTGTGCCCTGGGCCATGCTGCTGACTCTTTCTCCTTCATGTGGACGAGCCTGTGATCACCTGTCTGACCTGGCTGAAACGATGAAAATGCCTAACAGTCCGGGGTTGAGGTGTTTTGAATGGTTTCTGCTCCGTGAATGGTGGCATCCCAACCAGTCAGGAAATAAAGGAACAATCTGTATGCATTTTGCTTTATTATTTTTCAGTTCATTACCTTGTTAAAGTCCTTGTTGAGGAGTGTTGTCTTCTTGATATTAACGTAAGTCAGTAGAATAATAAAAGGAACAAAAACCTAGCTTGGACGGTCTACTATCTATTTTAAAATTCTATTTTATTCCTCCTTTCTTTGCTAAGGCTTTCTTTCTCTTCCATCACTGTAATACATTCAAGAATCCAATGAACAAAAACAACTGCATCCAGCACTGCAATGAATGAATACATCTTGATCATAGGAATACCATTTTTTTAGGCAAAAAATAGAACAGTCAGCCACGTGCTTCTGTGAGGTATTAAATTCTTAAAATGATTTCTCTTTTCTCTGTCTAACATGTGTCACTTTCTGTGGTGTGCTGAGGAATCTCTTGCCACCTTATTCTGCAAAAAAATCTTGGGGAATAAAGTTAGCAGTTTATCAAATCCTGATTTTAAGTTGCTTATGTCTTTTTTTCCCCAACTGCTACAAAAGTGCTTGGCTTTGCTTCAAGAGATCCACAGTAAATTTTGGGGAAATTCTGTCGAGTTAAAGTGATGGCGAGGTCTGTGGCTGTGCCCAGCAAATGATGTTTGCTGAGGAGCTGATCGTATCTTTGAAGTGGTGAAATAACTATTAAGCTTTTTTTTTTTGATTGCTAATGAGGGATATCCTGACATGACCTATAACTTATTAGCATTTTGTTTTGTTGTTGTGTATCTTGTTTACTAGACAAATTATTTTTACTTCAGATTGCTCAGCAAGAACTGTCTTATATTTAATTGTGTTCAACTGGAAAACAGAGGAGCTGAAATGTACTGATCAGATATTCTTTGAGACCTGAAAACTTCTTTAGTTTGGCTGAACACAAGTTTTATAAAATCATTTAGGACTTCTTCAGGGAAATATAGTAACTGTTCACTTTCATTTTGTCCTCTTTGCTCCATCATCTGTTTGTGAGGGATAATGTCAGCAAAGAAAGAGTTTGTATATTGATTTGTTTTCTTTGTAAGAAAATGTTTTGTGTTTTTTTTGGAACAGCAATTTGTTTTTTTCCCTAAAGTTTCTGACCTTTCCACTTCCATCTAGACCTTAAAACTCTGAGGTTATGGCTTATTAGATATCATCCATATCTATTGTTCCTTCCTTTCCTGCTAAGTTTTCTTTTGATGTTTGTGATATGTATAGGTGGTAACCATGTCAAATGAAGCTTCAGATCCTGGGTAAGAGCAGCCTGTCAGGTGGTGCCAGTGAATGTGGGATCTCCACTCCGCAATGAGCCACGTGGGATGCAGTAATTCTGTGTATGAGGCTTCCCTCACTGCATCTTGGGATTATTTACTGAAACAGATGTTATGCATAGATGTAATAGTATCAGTAACTTCGTCTGAACAGGTTGTAGCAACCAAATATGCCTTTAGCATCCACATTTAAAATCAGCTAGCTCATCATTACAGTCGTAATAGCTCTATAGCAGCCTTGCAGCTCTTTTGAGAAACAGGGAAGATGTGTCAGTACCTGCAGTAGTGTGCGTGCTCCTGTGGTATACTTGAAGCTGGATCACTAGGAATCAATTTATCTGGTGCAATAAATACCCCCAGTGCTTTGTGGAGGATACCCTAGGCTCCTCTCCACAGGTTATTAAAAATAAAATTAAAGGTGGGAAAATCTACTAGTGCAGCATCTTGTTTGTGACGGCAAGGAAATTCTACTGAGGGACTTTTTGGATTGATCCTCTATTGACGTGGCAGCCTTGCAGAAGAACTGGCTAAATGCAAATAAAAGGGGCAATTGCCAAGAGACTTAACAAGTATTGGGAGATTGATGCTATGAGTTTGAGCATGTACTGCTTTGTGTGGCAGTTAACATACTCCCATAAAACCTCAGTGTTTCCTCTCTTCTTACCAGCAAAAATCTGATACCAGCATGTTTTCAGTATTGGGATTGAAGTGGATTGACCCTGGCTGGGGCCAAATGAGCACCAAAGCTGCTCTGTCGCTCCCCTCCTCAGACTCACAGGGGAGAGAAAATATAATGAAAGGCTTGGGGTTGAGATAAGGACAGGGAGATCATGCAGTAATTACTGTCAAGGGCAAAACACTCATCTTGGGGAAATTAGTTTGATTTATTACCAGTCAAATCATACTAGGGTAATGAGAAATAAAAGCAAATGTTCAAACACCTTTCCCCCACCCCTCCCTTCTTCATGAACTCTGCTTCACTCAAGATTTTCTCTCCCTCCTCTCCTCCAGCAGCACAGGGTGACAGGGAACCGGGGCTGTGGTCTGTCCATCACGGCTTGTATCTGTTGCTCCTCCATCTGTGAGGAGGACTCCTCACACTCTTCCCTTGCTCCACCATGGGGTCTCTCACATGGGAGACAGCCCTCCATGAACTTCTCCAGTGTGAGTTCTCCTCAGAAGTAATTTCTTCCCCATTTCTTAAATACATTATCCCAGACGTGCCTCCGGTGTTGCTGATGGGCTCGGCCTTGGGCTGTTGGAACCAGCTGGCATTGGCTTTGTTGGACATGGGGGAAGCTTCTGGCAGCTTCTCAGGGAAGCCACATCTATGTTCCTTTCCCTGCAACCAAAACCTGACCACACAAACCTGGTACATTCCACCCCTACTCAGTTTGATGTTAATTTACAGGAATAATGCACATTTTCTGATGCAGGATGCTTGCTTATTCTTTAAACAGCATCTCCTACAGATATCTGCAGTAAGTTCTACAGCAGTTCTTGAGTATACTCATGCCTTGAATGCTGGGAAAAGGATTCCCCTGACATTGCTTGTATTTAGTAGAATCGTTCACCTCTGAATGTTTTGTCAGCAGGCAATTGCCTTTCCTTAATTTAGGGAGGTGATTGAGCTGTGCCTGATCCGGAGGTTTCCATTAGAACAAAGGGGCTGCTGCTGGAGTGGTGCAAATTTGTTCATTTGCACTCTCTGCATGTACAAATGAGAATGCACAGCCAACATTCCCAGGGGCAGGCAAATAATCCAGCTCTGATTCATTGTCTGCAAATGGGAGAATTCCCAGTTTGGTTCATTCTAAGGAAGATACATGAAAATAGTCCAGATATCCCCCCAGATACATTGTTACTGCTTCATCTCAAGATCATTGTCTGCTTATGGAACTTCTAGAGAAAATATTAACACAAAACAAATTTCCAATATGATATTAGCTCCTATGTACCTGCAAAAATATGTAATTTTAATTTATTGTAACCCTAACTTCTGTTTTCTAGGGGAAGTAACATGTTGTAAAGTAGATCAATTCCTATGCAATAAAAATCTGCTTTCCTTCTCACTGAGCCTGTTATGTATTTAGCAATTTACCAGTTTTTCATAACAATGAACACATTGTATAGTATGAATAATTTTACTGCCATTGTATTAAGTTTTAATAATACTTTAAATTGAACATTTTTTATGACATATGTAATTTCAGTGTTCCAGAAAAACATTCTAGAGAATAGAAGAAATTAATGGTGCTTACCAATAATGGATCTTGTCAAAATTAATTTTAAAATAACAATGATCATAGTAATTAATTGCAATGAGTTTCTTGTGTCAAGCACTCACTGCAATTTACATTTGATAAGAATGATGATTGTTCATCTGAACCTGTCTTGTGATCTTGACTAAATTTCGGCTTTATTTACCCAAATAAACATGAATGTAAGTCCACAAAATCTGTGGAAAAACCTTATAAAGTACAGTAGCTGCAATGCTTGTATAACTAAACCCACAAGAATATTTAAAACAATCAAGTAAGTATCATCCCAGGAGCAAAAGGCTGAGATTTGCAATTAATGATTATTGAGCTCAGCTGAGATTTTTACATCGATTCTCAAACTCGCTTGGTTTGCCAAGAGCATGAATTATGAGTGCAGTCTGTTGAAACCCAAAGTATACATCCTCTCACTGTGATTGCTGCAGACACTGTGCTGGGCTCTGCCAACAAAGTGCAGGTGATGCAGCATGGGGATGTGTAGTGGTGACTTTTATCTCTGAAAACTCCTTGAATGCTGACTCTCAGGGCTCAGGACAGCTGCTGCAAGAAGCAGTTAATGTGGGGTAAACCTGCAACTTAGTTTATGTTGCACCAATTTACTATTCTCTCTGATTTATACTTGAGACACAAAAGACATGCAGGTTGCATTGATCCAGTCTGCAAGCCAAGCTCTGAAAATCGGTCTTTTGGATATCTTCTTCAAGTGCTATAGTATCCTTTTTTCTGTTTTAATTAGTTACCTCTAGTAAGCAAATGCCAGAATCAAATTTGTGTTCCCTAATTCATACAGTCCCCACATGAAGTTTTTTGTACAAAGGACACTTCCTTTTTCAGGAAGGAAAAGTGTCTAATATCCAGCACCTTAAAGGCAGCAGTGCTCCGTGGCGCTGCAGGTCCGATGCTGTCATTTTGGCATCCTGCCTGGCTCAGGGACTTGCTCAAGTTTCCTCCTCCCGGGTAAAGCACTGAAAGCTCAGGGGACATTCCTGCTTCCTGGGGAATTCCTCTTTGCCAGTCAAGCAACACTTTGCTCTTTGTGCTTCCTGTAGAAGAAAAAGTGTTTAGGTCTCATACTTCATACAGCAACTGGTCAATAGTAAGTAACTCTGCATTTTCCTGTGGCATGTATTTTATTGTAAGTGGTAAGGACACTTCTCCACTGTAGGCCCTAAGAGAGAAAAGCCTCTTGAGTTAGCAAACACAGAGGAATTCTGAGGGGAAGACACCTGAGTGCTGCCCCACAGCATCAAGCATCCTGCTGGCGTCTGACAGGGTTGCTGGTCATATCTCCAGTGCTCGTACAGGAGACCTGGAGAGTATCAAGCACAAGTGTGTTATTGAATGTTGGATATTTTTCATAACAAAGAGTTACCCAGTCTGTAATTTTTATATGTCAAGCAGGTGCTGTTGGCACCGAGTGTGTAGTGACTGAGCCCAGAGCTCTGTTACTTGTGGGCACCATAGGGACCTCCCCTCTGGAGAATGGTGTTGTAGGGAGGAGGATGAGATGGGAAATTGGAGGCAGGTACTGAAAAAGTCTTGCACATACTGAGACATTCACTCTTGTTAATTAGTTGTTGCAATTATTGGTGTTTTGACACAAATTAAAAATTGCACTTTCAAGTAATAAGAAAGTATTCTTAGCGTACTCGAGAGAGTGAGAACAAGCAAAATGCAGATATTTGTCTGCATGCCAGACTTTAAGACATTTTAAACTGAATGTGTTATGTGTTGCAAACTTCTGGAGAACTAATCTAACCACATCATCTATTTCATAAAGCTGGTGTTTAAACTTCAAAATCACTGTTTTCAGGAGTTGTTTGTTTGGCCTTATACATTCAAATACATCTGAAACTTGTCATGCAAAATTCAAGTTAGAAAGCAATTCTCTGCAGTGAAGTCTCAAGAAAAAAAAAGGTAAGTAATTTTCTTGTGAGATGTTTACTATGAAGAGAGCAGTTTGTTGCTATAGAATCAAAAATAAGTTCTTCAGATTTGATTTTTGAATGTCTTTAGCTTCTGCACTTAAAACTGTGGAATGAATTATATTGAGACTGGAATATGCTCCAGGAGCAATGCATCTAGACTACCTCTTTTTGAAATGAATAGGCAGTGTATTAATGCACATATTAGGTCAATCTCTCTTGTCTGTCATAGCAACTGCTGCACGTGACCTCTCCCTGAAGGACAGTGTACTGTGTGACACCCAGCAGGAAAAGGAGCTAGTCTTTTTTACAGAGACCTGGTATATCCTGGCTGCAGGCTTGGAGGGAAAAACGAGGCTCTGAGAAAGGCTGGAGGGTGATGGAGCTCGTGGGTCAGCCTGGAGGAGTTGGTGCCGAGCTGGCACCAGCTGCACACTCACCTGAACTGGTGGTTTGGGGGAAGCAGCAAAGGCCCTGGCACAGCGGTAGCACACACTGCTGGTAGGGCTGTTTCTTCTATAAGACATCAAAACCTGAGACCCCAGCGCTGGGTAGTAATTACAGCTTTTGTGATATTCTCTGGTGATATTAACCAAGCTGTTACTTAAATCCTGATGGTAATTTGCTAATATGAGTACTCCTGCTAAATTCTAGTCTGCTTAATTATATTCTGTTTAGCTGCTTTTCCCACTGATACAGTTTTATTTTGCATTTTTTACCCTATTTTGTGGTATTGCATAAGACTTTGTAGCAGACACTGAATATTCAACCTGTCTTGAGAAATATCATCTGACTGGTATGTGAGATGGTCTGGGATTCTTCTCCTGTGAGGAGCTGCTGGACAGCAACATAAGGTTCTGCTGTGAGAAAAGTCCTGGAAATTTATGACAAAACAACATTTTGCCTCCTCTGATGCTTTGAAAATTCATTGCAGCAGATGGCCCTGTGCTCAGTGATTTCTACTGTTAGCTTTGATGGTGTTTACACATATAACCTTTAATACCCAAGGAAAACAAAAATTGAGGTCTTTCTGTGCTGACATAAGATGCAGAAGAATGAGTGGAGTATACTGGTAAATGAGTTATTGGTGTGCCTGCTGACCCTAAAAGCATCATCGCTTACCTCTTCAAAATAGAAATCACAGTAAGAAAATAAGTGAATACTTGAGGAAATACTAAGAAAGGACTTCTCTTAGTGATCAATGAATGCTGCCAGAGCTCTTCAGAAGTTTATCAAAAGCATCTTAAAGGAAATTTTTTATAAGAATCTACTTCATAATAAATGAACAGGTGGTTCATGAAAAAATAAGACTGTCTACAATAGACTAATTTGTCTAGCTCTGTACACTTTGAAAAGGTGTGAGTTGTCTGATGTAGGGGTTAGACGTGTGGAACAGCATCCATTTAGCCCTCTCTTTGGATTTGCAGGTGCTCTTCCCACTGGTTTTGCTATGAGAGGGTGGAATTTGTAACACTTGTATGGTTCTGCAAGGATAATACTGGTTTTTTTTGGTGAGTTCTCCAATCAGTGCTCAGTTCCTCGCAGCAGCAAGCCCCCCCTGCAGTTGTCTTTCTGCCAAGGAATGTGCCATGCAAGGGCTCTGCACGGCACCTTGGCCAGCGCCGATGGTCCCACTTAGCTCACTGCCCAGTCTGGCACTGATGGGAGGAATCCTGTCCCCAGAGATGGTGGGAACAGCCTGGGGTAGCACTTTGGTGGGAAAGCCTCAGAGAGGCAGGTCCCATGCTGTCTGCATTAGAGTTTTCTTGCAGAAGTGTGTAATAGAGGAGAAATGAGATAAAATGGCATTCTCTGGGTGGATTTTGACATCACAGATCCCTGTTGGTGTTTCCAACAGTGAGTGTTGCTTTCCCATTAATGTAATTACTTGTAGAGCTACAAACAAGTCAGCCCAGTGTAATTAAAGCACTGATGAGACCTGAATTTGTGGCTCTCTTTACAGGATTGTGTTCTTTTTAGATTAAAACTTCTAGGTTGGTTGTCTGAAATGCAGAAGGAGCTGAGCCTTGCTGCACAAGATGTCAGGGACACAGTGATCCTTCTAAGGACTGAAACCTGCCAGGGAGATTCACAGATGGGCAGCCGCAGCCTGGCTTAGGGCAGCCCAGACACCTGTGAGCAGATGTTCTGTTGGAGTGAGTCCAGAGGAGGCCACAAGGGTGCTCCAAGGGCTGGAGCATCTCTCCGGTGAAGACAGGCTGAGACCTGGGGCTATTCAGCCTGGAGAAGAGAAGGCTTGAGGGAGACCTGAGAGCCCCTTCCACTGCCTGAAGGGGCTTCAAGAGAGCTGGACAGGCACTTCTGACCAGGGCACATAGTGACAAGACAAGCAGGAATAGCTTTAAACTGAAAGAGGGCAGGTTTAGATTAGATTTTAGAATGAATTTCTTCCCTTCGAGAGTGGTCAGGCCCTGGAACAGGTTGCCCAGAGAAATTATGGATGCCCCATCGCTGGAAGTGTTCAAGACCAGGATGGATGGGGCCCTGAACATTTTGGTCTAGTGGAAAGTGTCCCTCCCCAACAGCAGGGAAGTTGGTACTAGGTGATCTTTAAGGTCCTTTCCAACCCTAACCATTCTGCAGTTCTGTGGTTCTGAGGGTTTCTATTTTTATATATTTATTTGTTTTAACAGCAGGCAGGAACTTGAATAAGAAGAGGCAAGCTGAGTTTTGATAGGCATGGGGAGTCTTTTGGTAGGTGATGCACTCTGATGGGGACTTTGGTGCACTTGGGGAGTACCAGGATCCACGGAATTTTTCATAAGGCATGTCCTTCATCTCGTACAGTCCACAGTGTCTCTGCAGAGTGCAGTTTTTTGTTTAAAGGAGTGGGTATGAAACACTGTTGAGAAAGATGAAGTGCCTCACTCTTTAGTGCCCCATGCCAGAGATCAGCAGGTGAGGCTCATTTGGAGGTGAAATCTGTCTGCACAGACAGACTGGGCTGATGCCCTGCTGGTGGCTCAGGAATTCACAGAATCCTAGAATCAAGGCTGGAAAAGACCTCTAAGATCATCGAGTCCAACTATTAATGTAGCACAGTCATGTCCACCACTAAACCATGTCTTCAAATGCCACAAGTTTTTTGAGCGCTTCCAGGGATGGTGATTGTACCACTTGAGAGGGGTGCCAAGCAGAATACCTTGCAAACAGAAGTCCTGTGTTCATAGAGGATGTAGCACTGACAAGTGTTTTTTCCCTTCTTGTTTGGTTCCTGTCCTTTGGCCCTGACTTCTGTGCAGAAGTGGGTAGATATTTAATTTCTTTCCCTATCTGCCTCTGACCTCCTGCTCTGGCCAGTGTGGAGAGAGTTGGATTGCTCATTTTACCTTGAGCTGTGACCCTCAAGTGTTCTTTGTTCAAGTGTTCTCTGGGCTGGAGTGGCCTGGAAATGGTGGAAGGTAATAGGATGAGCCACCACTTCCAACCCTGGTAACCCATTGTAAAGAGCTGGCTGATCACCACTGCCTTGCAGAAAGATGATGAGCTCATGTGGTGCTGACAATCTGGGATGGTCTTTTAAATGGGATGATGACTAGTAAATGTGGGCTATGCAGCTTTCTATTGAATTGATTAAATTTCTTAAGGTATAAATCCTCTAGGCGAGATTATACATTACCGCAGCAAATTATCCAAATGTACAAGAGTTATTGAGGAGTTAAATGCATCTGAGTTATGAAGTGCCAAACATCCTGGGAACAGACAAGTCTGATTATGTCCTTTATTGTGTTAGAGCCATTTTATGGGTAATATGTCTGAATAAATCTGAAAATGCCAAACCTATGTATTAGCAACAGATTTGTCTTGATGCTCCACACTACTGAACAGTGCACTGCACAAGAACTGCATTTGGCAGTGTGAAGGGCTGGGGATGTGAAGGAGAGCCCATCTGGAGGGATGGCACTGCTATGCATCTCTCTTACCTCTGCCTAAAACCCACACCTGTATGGGTTTGGGTGGCTGTTGTTGTTGGCTGACCCTGCTCTTTTCTGGGGGATGTTCTAAAAACGTTTCCTGTTAGTCTGGGTGAGTAATGTGGTCAAGTTGAAATTCACCTCTGCATGGTCTTTATATTCCAGCTACGCTTCTGATATGCTCTTGTCTTTTTTCTGGTGATTGGAGCATAAGTATACCATGGAAAACTGAGCTAGTGCTACTGTCTGTACAGATATCTTGACAAGTGAATGTAACAGGTTGTTGCTATTTGTGTTTCATATGAATAGAAGTGGCCTCTCCAAATACTAGCACAAATGAAAGAAAAAAAAATCTAATTAGAAAAAAAGAAAAAAGCAATCAGCATATTTTATTTTGGTGGGTGCTTTGTATTTTGGCATTTTTGACAAGTTTTTATTGTTGGATTTTTGGGATTTTTTTGCTTGTTTTCCCTTGCTTTAGGTTAATATCAATACAACTGTGCTTGAAGGAAAAATTAAATAGCTGGACTGCCAACAACTACCTGCACTAGCAGGAGGATATCTTTGTGAGGGGAAAGCTGCTCACTGCCCACAGGTGAGATCTAAAGAGATCCCTGCTCTGTGGGAGTGCTCCACCAAAAAATTAGCCTCCTGAAAGGACTGTTATGTGTGCACATCTATAAATCTTGTCACCAGAAACACTGAACAAACACCTTCGGTAATAACACTGAACAATTAAGTGTCCCTGCTGTTTGTGACTAGGTAGCCAAGAGCTAAGCTGGATGGCTGGTTCCAGTTGCTCTCTGATGCCCTGTAACCTTGCTGTGGTGGGAAGGTATGTGGGGTGAGGTCTATCCTCCATGCTGGGCAGCTCTGAACAGTCTGACTCTTGGGGTGTTAAACTGATTTTGCATCACTTACTGTTAAATTAATCAGACTGGAGAAATTAAGAGAATACTCCCTGACGCCGAAGCGCCCATGCCCAAATGCACCATAGCTTCCCTGGTATCACTCACGGGTATAGGTCTGCAGAATTGCTCATGACAAGAAGGTGGTACAGGAAATAATCTCAGTAGAACTGAAACAAGCTGTGTCACAGATTCACTGTCTCCTCTGTCACAGTGGAGAACTTTTCAGAAGGAGGAGTCATGTGCCAGGCTATTACATATATTGCACTGGAAATCTTGCCACACCATACTATGCTGCAGTATCTAAGGCTTTTATTGAAGTTATTTACCTTATGGGCCCCTGTTTTTTCATGATTGTAATTAAATAGGGTAAGCTAAGAAGTGTAAATACTTTGTTGTGTGAAACATACAGATAGCAGCAAGCAACAGAGGGAGCCACTTTTGCTTTAAATGAATGGCAGATCAAATCACATTCAGCTGGGCTTGGTATGTTCTGTCTACCAACATATATTTGCTCTTATTTCTCATCTGTATAATGCAGCCGAGTGCTAAAATGTGCACCATACACAACCTAAATAAGAAACAGATGAGGCAGTTCACAAATTATTCAGCGAGTGGTCAGCCATGGATGGCTTTACAGAATTACTGTTTAAGGCTTGAGTAATTGAGCATCTTCTGTAATGTAACCCTAACCCTGGTTTCTGTGGACAGTAAACCCTAAGAAGAGGCCAGAAATTTAAAGGTCAGTTTCATTTGAGGTTCTGAGGCTTTACTAGTTCCAGTAACAGAAAAAAAAAGTACAAATTGCAGAACATTTGGATTTGAAGTCTGCTTTCAGTACTGTTTAACTATTTAATTGCCTGCATTTAAAACTTGCCTCCCGAAATTTTTTTGTTTGTTTCAATACCTGTATGAACAATAGGCACCTCATCTCCCACAGAAATAAATGCAGAAATGATTACAAGTAGTGCTGTGAAGGAGGACTGTGTAGCAGTGGTTGTATTGCTGGCAGACACAGTTACAGCTGCATCCTTTTGCAGTCATAATGGAGAGCTACTTGCCCAATGAAGTCGAAAGTCACCTCCTGCACCAGTTTGCAGAATCACCTCTAACCCCAAGGTGACATGGAGAGTGAGTATCAGAGACTGAGTAGGGGATGGCACCACAGTCTGGAGTCAGAGTCAGAAATGCCTGGGCTGAGGAGCTGCGCCAAGGGGATAAAGCTTGCAGGAGAAGGAGCTTGTGATGAGCGAAGTGTAAACTGAGAACAAGAACAGTCATTGTGGCTTGTGTTCATAAAGTGCTTAGAACTGGAGCCCTAGTACATGTTGGTGACTCTGAGGTGTTGTGGTAGTGTAGATACTTACTGAGAAAGATGATGAATGTGGGAGTTCATGATTATGACTAATTATGGCAATATAACAGCATTTCCTATGACACTTTAAATGTTCTTGGATGAGCATTTGGTTATATATTTTAGAGTCTGTTTTATTAAAGGGAGTCCTTGAATAAGTAGCAATATTTAGAGCATAATTTAGAAAAAGAAAAAAACCACCATCACTCTGGGGAATCTGCCCATTTACTGATTTCATTATGCAGCTAAATAAGTGCCCTCAAAGATGCTGAAACGTGTCAGGAAGCTCTGCCAGTGTGGAGTCACAATACGCAGAGCTCTGATCTGTCACCTGCAGAGCAGCTGGGTCATACACAATCCCATTGATGGGTACGAGTAACTTTGCCTCTTCTGAGTGAAGATATTGTTGGTTTGTAAAGAAATCTTCAGTGCTTCTGCTGTTCAGACTAACACAATACATGTTTCTTTGTCTTTTGGGTGGTGGGAGACTTGCCTTCAATCAGAAGCCTGTTTCTGCCTGAGTGTCAGTCAGGACTGTTGGAGAATTGTTTCTAAGTGGTCTAGAAAATGGTGGAGTATGCTGAGGTTTTTTCCCCTTTGTTCTTTTTCCTTTTCTAAGCCTTTCTTTCCTGCTTGTGTGTTTTCATTTAGTCAGGCTGACGTGCAGGCTGCAGCAGTTTGCTCTGAGGAACTGTCAGGCTCTGCTGAGCTCCCCTCAAACCTCCCAGGGAACTGCTCCATGGCGGGTTCCTTCGCCTTTTCCAGTGGAACAGTGGGAAGGTCCCTGCCGGGGCACAGCTCAACTCTCCTCTCCCAACCTGCCCACCTCTGGGCTAGGCCCTGTAAGGGCACCTGGAGGAGCACCTTTGGACACCACAGCTTGTATTTGTCTCGAACGCCAACACCTTGGTACAGGATAGACTGCATGTCTCTCTGCCGAGTGTGCAGTGAGGCTGGAGCACGCTCTGGGTTTGGATGCAAATGTTTCTCCTTTGCTCTCCCTGTGGCACCACATTCCCCGAAGTGGAGAGAAGCAAGGCAGAGCATCAGTGTTCAAGCCTAAAAGGCTGGGTTGAGTTGTTTTGTTTGTTTTTGTGTAACCACCCTTGGTCCTGTATTTTGTGTTTCAGTCCTGCTGCTGAGCGAGTCCAGGTTACTGAGTCCAAAGTTTCCAAAGAGATACTACGTTTTTCCAAATACTGACAAAATTCCTGCTTTCATTTGTGTTTTTATCCCCCTTATGGGAAAATATGAAATACCTTCGCTGCTTTTCATATTAAAAACTTTTTTTCAGTATGTTTCCTATGGGGAATAAACAAAAAAAAGCCTTGAGAATACTTCAGCAGTTGCTCATGATGTGCAAATGTATTTGCATGCTCTTTTTTTAACCCTGTTTTTAAGCCTATTCTTAAAACATCTAATTTCCAACAGGAATGAAAGAAAAAATTAAAAATATTGAAACAGGAGGTAGAAATGCAGTTGCTTTTCTTTTTTTGCCAAGGAAAAATTTCATTTCTCTGAAGACAGAGAGTAGGCGATGGTGAGGACAGCTGTGAATCATTCATCGTTGAGACCTTCAGTTGCTTGAGGAGATGCACATCTCAGCTCGTGGCTGATCTTACGCCCCAAATCTCCAAGCTCTGGAGCAGCCTGTAGCTAGGGAATATGAGCAAGGAGTAGGTTCTTGAGGGAGAAAAACAGCAAAAAAGTGCATGTAGTTCAGGCTATTTGTGTCAGATCTGTGTCACCAGGCTCTCTGAGAGAAGGATGGCACCTGGCAGATTTCTTGTCTAAAAAAAATGGAAAAAAATAGGCTGAGACCTTTCTTTTCTTTAAAAAAAAGGTAATTATATGAGTTGGCAGGAACCTGGAGTGTCTGCTGGTTTGCACGTAGCACAGAGAGTTTGGCATTTGCCAAGACTTGGGGTTTTCTTTGTCTTGTTTTTTCTTTCGGCAGTTTTCTGAAGCTGGATGATTTGTTTCTGAGTTTGATCTCCCTCAGTGTCTGTCTGAAATGTCAAAAACATATCTGACTAATCGATGACATTGGGATAACCTTCTTGTGTTTATAAGGATACCAAGAGACTTCACCTCCCAGGCTTTGAGATCTGTCTGCTCTCCCTTGTGCTGGAAGCCTCATTGTTTCACCATATTGTGGAGTTGTTTCAGTGCCCACAGGAAGCATCAGAATTGCAAATTCTTCAATTTAAAAGGTATCTTGAAAAATGCCACCAACCAACCAAAGAAAACACAAGTGTAACTATGTGTTTTTTTAACCCAGGACAGAAGAAACCATACCTCCTCTCAGATCTTCAGTCAGACCCTCTGACCCGTTGCTTTTGCTGTGTGTGTTCTTTCATGCCACTGTAATGATGTGAACAGCTAGTGTATCCCATCCTACCCTGCTTACTTCCTTTTATTGGGCAGGAGGGGTTTGTCCTGTGCATCAGAGGGATGGGAACTGTGAATTGTATCCTGCTCAGGATGAAGTCTCCTGGATATATACATGCTCCAGCTCATCCTGTGGCCAGTGCTGAGTGTCTGCACACTCCTCTGCCTCTCCAAAGGCCCCCTCATGTGCAGCTGCAGAGGTTTTGACGTGCCTCCTCAGTCACCGGGCTGCTAAAGTTGGGAACATTTCTGGTTGTTGCTGTGCAGATCAGGGCATCCATATGGAGCACCCCAGGCATCATGAAGTGTTATTTCTGAAAGTGTGATAGAAACATCTCTGGCTGGGTAGCCCCTGCGTCTGCAGCTGTTCTCCAAGCTGCTGAGACAGCGAGCGACGGGGCGTTCATTAGAGGGAAGGTGCAGACTCTCAGCATCTCCAGAGTCCGTAATGACACTTTAAGAGTCTGGCCACCTTTGTGGGACATCCCCACCAAAGCTGTTAATCAGGCTGTAGAGTGAGGCTGAGAACGACAGGCACTAATCTAGCCCAGTGCTTCCCATTGCTGGCACTGCACAGCCCGTCTCTGTTAACGGCAGTGAGCCGTCAGTTCTGCTTCTGAGAAACTCCAAGGAAACATTTCGTGATTGAGGAAAAAGAAACCATGCGGGCTCACATGGCCTGCAGCTTATTTTGGGTAAACACATGTAAATCCCTAAGGGGCTCGTTCATGCAATGTTTGCATTTTTCTGGAGGTTGGATCAACTCAAGTTATTGTGACCGTAAAGCAGTAAAACTGAAATGCCCTGGAAATGTGATCCTGAACATGGATGAGATGTGTTGTTGATTTTTTTTAGAATTTGAAATTCCTTTCTGTGCCAAATATGGGTACTGCAGTGTTGAAATGAAGCTGAAATCTGGCCTGATGACAGCTATAGCTAGCTTTAAAGTATAAACCATCTGTATTTTATGTCTTTAAAAGAGAATTATCGCAGTTGTGTTTCTGTGTATATGGTCAAAGGAAGATTCTCATCACATAGTGTTGTGATTCTGTCGACAGGTATGGAGTTACTGTTCCTGTATCTTCAAACATATTGAGATCAGGCCTGGGCTTTAAGTGTTTAAGTGATTGCACAATAACAGACAAGTTGTGTCTGCCTGAAGTGGCGTGGAATGATCTTTAATTAATTGACTGTCTTTCTTGCAGGTACTGTCACCCACCACTGCTTCACCTCTGTAATGTAGGATAACACACAACTGCAAAGGTGTGAAAAAACATAAATCCAAATCTGTACCTGTATGGTTACAGGGCATAGCAGATAAAATATTAGATGCTACTGAGTGAAATATCTGTAGCTCTATGAACAGATTAACTGTCTCCACAAGACACCAGGGATATTATATGGAGGAGGGTGTGCAGACAGGGAAATGACTAAATATAATGTTAAAAGATACATAACATGAACCAAATGCATAGCACTACTTACAATTTGAATCTTCATGCATAGCTCCATATGGATTAAACACTCATTGAAACAAGTGCATGATAGATGATAGAACAAATCACAAAAAGCATGGTACGGTATCATGCACAAAGAGCACATTTAAATGCTTATGAAGGAGAGAAAGACTTCTTTGGGCACCAATCACAGGGGCTTTGCCTTCTGGTGAATGGCAGCCCAGTTTGGTACTGCCCTAACAGGGAAAGCTGAAATCTGCAATGAAGACAGCTATATATGGTGATTCTGGAATCAGGATTTTATAGAATTTAGAGGAGCCAGCTAAAATGAAATGCCAGCAGCCAGTTTGTGTCCCATCACGTGAAGGCATTACACCCTTCTGCACATCACCTTTCCAGAGACCTGGGTGGGAGAGTGAAGTGGCAGCAGTTTGCTGGGGCGGGAAATGCTGGGAGTGCTGGCTATCAGGAATCAGGTCTGCACTGATGAAACCCCACATTTTTGATGGTGTATGTCATCAGAATTAATAAATTAATATTTACTCCTTTTCCTCCAGCTGTAAGGCCCGACCTAACAATTTAAGCACTTACTGATGACTGGAGTGTGCTCTGTAAAGTGTTTGTGTATGAATTACTCAAGCATTCAGGTCTGGTTTCTTTTATCCTACATAGATCTCCAATATTTCCTCGCTGGATGTTGTTGGTGTGTTTTTCTCTTGAGCTGACACTAGAGAGGAAAAGCAGTGCTGGATCTTACCTGTGACCCAACAGTTTCTTGCCTGCAGTAACCACGAATGCAAATTAGATGGTTTATCAGTAGCTCATTTGCCATTCTTAATGTCAGTGTGCAGATGGCTTCAGGGGAAAGGGGTTTGTATACAAGTAAAGCCTACATCTTGATTAATTCTAGACGAGCTCAAACAAAAGCTGCTTACCCTTTAATAATGCCACGTCTTTAAGCTCAGCAGCACATGTATGGCTTAGGGACAATGTGTGTGCCAGACCTGCATGCAAGGGGATGAAACGTCTCCCTTCATGGTGTAGGACTGTGTTGAAGTACTGGGAGAAAGTGCTGAATGATGAGATGGATGGAAAAAGTGTGGCACAACTTCTGTGGTAGGGCAGAAGACCCCAAGATACCTCCTGGTTAATATGCATGAGGCAGAAACAGCAAGGAGTGGGAAGGAGCGAGAGAAATCCTGGTGCTCTCCCTCACCCCATATCTCCCAACTGGCAATGGGCTGATGATGGCCAGAGCTCATCCCTGTCACCACAGAGGTGCCTGATGCCTTGTGCTGGGGCTGCCCCCCACACTGCTCTGCTCCCTGGCTGGGGTGGTGGGAAATGCCCAGGCTCTCAGACATCAACTTCTTTTGAGCTGTGTTTGTGTCTGCAATTAAAGCTCTAAAAGACTTGTGGCTCTTCATTAATGCCAGGTTTTGAAAAGGAGAGAAAAAGACAACTTGAGTTTGGTATGAAACCTTCAGGTCATCTTGTACCAAATGTAAGGTCAGATAGGTTTAAACCTCATTGATAGCTTTGAAGGAATAGATAAAAGCATCCACAGTTATTTGAAGAAAAAATGCAATTAAGAAATTAGATTATGGCCAAGACAAATTAACGTAAAATTATACTCTGAAACCTGGTGTAAACTAGAGGAGAGAGGTAGGAGGAGGGGTTTGAATGCCAGAAGCAACCTGCAGTTACGTTGGAGAAGTTTCTGGGAAACCATAAGGCAAACATAAAGAGGTGAACTGTGTCTATGAAAACAGGCTTAAAAGAGTGAAAACTTTCAAAGGAAAACAAGAACAAGTCAACAGTGCTAACCAATCTGGTATGTAGTGATTGACATGAGCAGGACAGAACACCTTACAAACAGTTTTTATTTGGGATTATGTTTCATGTGTCCTCGCTGCTGCAAATAAGAAATATTACTCTCATTTGACACACTTGCCATCTAGCAAAGTATTTCCCAGCATATGAATAATAGCTTAGTGATATGCTTGTGAACGAACAAATCAAGGTTTATGTGGTGGTAGTTTTCCTGTGAAAATAAAAGGAATGTTTGTGGAAAACCTATTGACTTCAGAGAGGCATCTTTTTGTGTTGTAATTTCTAAAGAAAGCTATCTTAGCAACATGGTTCCTTCTTGCTAAACAGGAAAAATGAAAATAAAAACTCGATGGCTTGAAAGGAGTAGGCAGGTTCGCTCTCAAGCAGAGGATACAAAAGGGAGGGTCACAGCTTTGTGTGCGGGGACACCTGGCCAGTTTCAATTGATTCCCTCGAAGGATTTCAACTCCTGTTTTTTATAACACAAATGTTCAGGTGCTAAGTAATTTGAAATGAGAAAAGACCTTCTTGGTTTTTCCCCTGCTGCATAAAAGGCATATCTGTATGTCGATGGTTTTTTTTCCTGCTCTGATTAGGGAGATGATTTAATCATTTCCATTGAGTGGCTTTTCCAGGGATGGGAAGAGATAAACTCCTGTAGCTTGCCTGACATTCATCCCTCTATTCTTCTTTGATTAATTTTCTCAATTTTTTTTCTCCTCTTATGTATTCTAATTCCTTTCTGCAATCCCCTCAAAGCATTTAGCATCCACTGCATGATTGTTCTGTCCACACATATGTGTTCTGTTCTCTTTGCATAGTAATCTCTACAGCCTTGTAATCTCTGTGGATGCCTGAACTAAACAACTAATTGTGTTTATCTGCAAACTGCTCTGATGACTTGGTCCACTGAAAAAGAGCATTAAGAGCAGGTGGCGAGCTGTGATTGCTGTTTCTGATTGGAGAAGAATTATGCATGTCTTTATTTTTATTATCTCTTTCCTCTGTCTTCCCACCTGCTGTTGGCTCGGGTCTCAACTCTGCGGCAGGCCCTGCCTTTTTTCCTCTCTCTGCACTCAGACATGGAGTTAATGCTGCAGAGGGGCCCTGGTTCTCAGCTGCTGTACTAATAGCACGATTGACATTGAGTACTAGGGCAAAATGTTGATTGAGAACCGGGAGAAGACATAATAGCGTGAATTAATGAGGGAGGGAAGGATTAAAATTGTGCTCTTAGCTTCCAGTCATGCCAAATATTTTCAGAGCAGTATTTTAACAATAAGAATGAGAAAATTGCTAAACATTTGAGGTGCCCGAAGGGCTTGGTGGTTAACTCAAGACTGGGTACGCTCCTTCCCTCTCAGGGAAACTCAGCTGTTTTTGGCTGGATTTCCAATGTCATCTGTTCCAAGACGTGAGCGGACAGGGCTCACTGCCTCTGAGATTGCTTGCTGGGATGCTCTCAATCCACAGCAGAGTGAAAGGTCAATGTTCTTCATGCTGCTGAGGTTTGGCACTGAAGAACCTGCCACACAGAGGACTGACCTCGCTGTGCCTGCAGCTGGAGGAAATCACGGTTATCTGTGGGCCACCTGCCGAGTGCAAGTGGGAATCCTCCAGGAACAGAGCTTTAAAAGCCAGAGGTTCCTGAGGAAAATATAATAGTTAGCTGTTATTACGTTTCCTTTGATGGAAGTACTGCCTTGAGATCTGGCTCAGTCAGTGGGAAGGGGTCATGGCTGCATTCCTGTTGGGTTCTTTATGTGCAGAAGGCCCAGAACATAAAACCTGTGAAGGGCTTTCTAACAGCTTAGACCTTGGCAATGCTTATGTCGGTTTCTGAAAGGGACTTCCCTTACTGAATCAACTCCTCATGAGTATGGCACACTGTGCAACTGTTTGCTGTTGCTTGGCAAGTCCCTGGCAAGCTATGAGCCACAAAACGTCACTTAAGGGTTGAAATCCATCTTACTTTCCTCAGGGTTAAATGCATGACCCCTTTTTACAGTTTTAGCTAGACTTAGCTCCCCAAAATTCAGGAACATTTGCGTGGTGAAACAGGCAGCCCTGATCTGCACTGTATGTCCAAGGAGGCTCATGATATCTCGCTGGCATTGTTATCCCCAAGTTTTTTCTTTGCAAGCAATCCAGCTCTGTTCACAGTTTTGATACCAAGGACCTAATTCTGGACTGGTTTCAAATTTTTCTGTCTTGTCTGATTTGAACGTAAGGGGGGCAGTTTGCTTTTGGGCAATGGAGCAGTGGATCTGTGAGCAGGGGCACTGCAGGTACCCCGGGGACACCCACAGCCCACGTGTCCCAGGAACGTTCCTCAGGTCCCTGAGGGGAAGCCAAGGGAAACAGGCAAGTACTCAGCATGATGCACTTGGTGCAGCATCCAGTAACACCAGCAGTGAAGGGGTTTTCTGAGTCAGAGGGTTATGTGCAATCCCAGTTTGGGACAAAGGGTTGACATGAGTGCTCTGGGATGGAGCTGCACAGCTTTTGGAGCATGAGAGCTGCTGAGCCTGAATCTGGTTCTGCTTGGTCTCGGAGACCTTTGCTTCATGGGGACACAAGAAGCTTGCTGCAGGGAAGGATGAAGCAGCCCTGAGACTGGGCCCATGGTGCCCTGCAAGAAAATCAGGGGCTTGCAGTCATTGGAGAGTCCTGCTTATTGTACTGAAACCGAACTGTTCTTGTAAGCTGATATCAGTGCCCCAATCCTCTTTTAAGCCCTGCTTCAATCTTAACCTCTTGGGTTTGGCACAAAGTTCCAGTGGATTAGCTGACATTTTATGTTTAGTTTAAATTGCTGGCCGTTCGTCCCTTTGACTGTTCTCTCATTTCACAGCACAAGGAGAAGCCTAGAAATTTTTGGCCTATTGTCTGTAGGCTCCTCATTGCTTTGTACCATCTTTTGTTTTTTTTATTGCTGTAATTCGTGACATAGAAGTGTAAAAAATGAGATGCACAGCCTATCCAGATGGGAAGAAGCTGAGAATGAAAGTGGGGTGGGCAGCAGAATGGAGAGCCTGGCACCACAGCTGCCCAAGGAAAGCTTCCCAGGCCACTGCGTTGGTGTGAGCCTGGTCCAGCCTCTGGTGCCTGGAATTTTTTCTGCCTAGAAATGACGTGAGCAGGGAAGACTGGGATTCAAATGCTCACAGCACTGCCTCTGTTTCCAAGAGGACTTTCAAGAAAAGGCCAGTGGTGCTGGCTGCCCCATAAGCTTTTCATTAGTGACTCACTTAGCACTGGGAATAAACAGGGAGCTGATTCAAGCTGGGCCTGTCTTGGACTTTTCCCATGAATCCTATTTTTACCTTCAGAAATGCAAATCAGAAGTATTTTGCTGAAACTAGTGAGGTACTTTATAATTTATTTGTCAAATTAGTGGGAAATTTGTGAAGCACACGGTTCCAAAAGTGTAAGATTTGTTGCTGCTAATATCCATTCCCTCTGGACAGAGAAGGCTGTTCAGATGCACCTCGGGGTGTGTCCATGCTCTACTCCGTCCTGTGTGATAAAGCAGCAAACTGAATTGAGAAGCTGATCAAAATCTAAAGTAACCTTTTTTTCCACGGGAGGCTTGGTTGGTTTTTATTTCCTGCTAAAACTCAGGATGAACCTCACATCCATGGCACATAACCCTTGTGTGTTTTGGGAACACTCTTGGCTTTATACTTTTGTATACAGGGATACGTAATTTTTCTTAGGTGTTTGGCAGATGCCTGGCACTTGCCAGCAGCATTTGTTCCCAGTGCCCTGTGCTGTCCTTCCCTCCCCAGCTGTGATTCAGAAGCTTTCTCTGAATATCCGATAGCTTCTCCTGGTAACAAAATGCGGGTTCCTCTGAAAAGGAAATTATGCCGTGAAATAATACTTCATAGCAATCCTCAGCACTAAGCCTTTTACAAGCTGTCAATATTTAGGATTTGTCTGTATGTAGAGGCTTAGTTTTATCTGCGGGTGAAGCCAGATAAGAAGAGAATTTGTGAGCACAAGGGAATGAGTGGGCTGGTTCGTGTGCTCAGAGAGCTCCACATCCCTGCTCCCGCTTGCAGCACGGCACCAGGTAAGGGATGAAGTTTTCCCTCTGTCCAAGGTGGATGTAAAGATGTTTTGAGATGTGAGTTGACTGAAAGAGGAGGCAAAACGCAGGCTAGTGTAGCAGAGTGTTGCAGTCTCCTGCTCGGGATCTAAATTGGTCATGGTGGTAGCTCTCTGCCTGCGTAGTACTAACATGTGGAATAACTGCTTTTTGGGCTACTAAGTTTGGATTAGGAACGTAGAAAAGAAGACTAGACTGACACCCTTCTGTTAGTAATTTCTTCTCTGCAACTGCATTTAATGTCTGTCGCTCTGGTGCTTGTGGTCTTCCATTCTCATGTGTAACCCAGCACCAGGATTACCCGAGTTGAAGAGATGTCTGTAGGAATTACTGTCCTGAATTCTGCTCTGTGCAGAAACTCAGTTTTTCCATCTTCATCCACTACTTCCTGCAGGCTGTGGATTGACAGCCTGTTAAAGCAGTGTGAGAGCCCTGAGTCTCACTGGTCTCCCAGGGTGGGACGTTGCAGCCAGGATGAGAAGCAGCATCACTGGTTGTGCTTCCTTCTAAATTAGAATTAGCCTGTGAATCACAAATTCTCTGTGAACGACCTATGCTCTCAATGTAACTGTATGAGGGCTAACACCTCTCCCCTAAGGGATTTATTTCCTTACCATTGGTTGAGGTTTTCTGTCTCTTTGAGGTCATTGTTTATTGAAGTGTCTTTCCACTTCATTATCGTCTATCAATTGTGTTTTATCATTATATTCAGGGTATTTCTAATGGTTATTGTACCCAGCTGATGCCCTTGAAGTTATTAATTTGGCTCTCTATCTTCCAGCATTTCACTGCTTGCTGAAATGCTGACAGTTTCACACAGCCTGTCCTGTCCTCTCCTTGCTGTACCTGAAATATTATTCTTTCTGCTTTTCTAATATGTATTCCAGTGGCCTTTTGTCAAACACTGGTACTGATGCCTGGTGAAACAGGAGAAAATAATTACAGTTCTTTGAAATAATAATAATGCCTGTTCGGTATTTCTGAATGTAAAATACACCTCCAAGCAAACATATTAGCACTTTGCCTTCTTATAATTGATATCTATACCAGTTTTATCTGGTTTTCATGTGATAGAGAGAGATTAATTACCTGTTTGTACAACACAGTTCTGGAGGCAGTGGGTACTTGGCTGCAGGGCAAAGCCCAAACAGGATTAAGCAACTGCAGGGTGAAAAGTTCCCTGAGGATGGATGGATCAACAGGAGCAAATGTGGAGGTTGGTAAGAGTGAAAAGATGCATAAAAAGTTTCTCATTGATCAGTCACTTGCTTGGGTGGCACCTGCATGTATCCTGTCTCTCCCTTTGGTTTGTCACTGAGGCGCGGGCTTAAGAAAGGATGTGCTGTAGCAAAGAGCTGTGGGGCTGCTTCTGTAAAACTCAAGGTGGAGAGAAATCCACTTAGAAGGGCAAAGGCAGGGCTGTGTGTGCTGCACCTTGGGGAAAGGCTGTCAGTTTTGAGGTGAAGTATCTGTCAGAAGAAAAGCTGAAGCAAAACTAGAAAACTGTCCAACCTGTCTGGATGCAGCCCTACAGAAAAAACATAACAAGGGTGTATTGTTGTTAACAAGCACTTTAGTGAAGGGCAGAGAGGGCTGATTAACAACAGAAGATGTGGACAAAGACCACAGACAGAACTGGAAGTGCCACTTCCCATGGTTTGCAGAGAACAATTGAGGCCTCCAAATATTTACAGAGGTCTGGAGATATCTAATAGGCTTGGCATAGCAGAGATATAAAAACAGATTAATTAATTTTCATTGTAATAAGCCTTGCTTTATTAAAAAATGCCTGGAATTTTATTAATTGCAAAGATACATGTTATGAGACATGCCAATGCTACATCAGGGATGCAACCTCTGCATTGACAGCTTTGACAGGTGACGAGGGCTGCCTACACCAATCTTCTGTCTGAACAGTTTGTGTTGAAATGGGTAAAGAAGCGCCAAGTGAGCTCAGTTAATAAAAAGTAAATCATCAAAGCTGAGCAGGCTCATTTTTGCTGGAACAGTTTAAGGACTATTCATACGACCAGCTCAAATGGATGGAGAGGAATATAATCTCTGGTGGGAGGCATGGAGACAAGCTGTTGAGGGAGTGCTGGGGCACAGCTTCAGGTGGGAGAGGACATCCCTGTGTTGTCAGAGAAACTGGATTTTTGGCTGCCTTCTCCGTGTCCACCCTGCCAATAGCAATCCTGTTTGTAGCGTTCCTGTGCTGTTAAGATTACTGTTTATCACAATGCTGTTAGTGGGTCTTGGATGCAATTCTGCAGCATGTTACCACAGGCACTGGAATCTTTTTGTTGTATTGCACATTTAAGCAGAAGCACCTTATAAACCACATATGCTCGTGACATTAATTTCATTGCTTTTGTTAATGCTCCTGGAGAGCAGTCTCTTTAATTTTACATGATACATTGTAGTTGAAGTATAAATATCTATCTCAATGTGCTTGCAGGAAAAACTGAACTGTAATACCTCTGGGGGAATACAACTCCATAGGGACTCAGAGTAAATATTTCTTGAAGTCCATTGAAGTTATTTCACTGCTCTAATCTAAGACTTCTCATGAGTTTCAATAGTTATGCAAAAAAATCACAAATCAACGTGGTTGTGATCTCCTTGGAGTGTCTCCTCTGGCCTGCTGGATAAGAAGCAAGAAGATGCTAAGAATTATTTATAGCTGTGTTAACCCGCCGTATTCTTATGGCTAATTCAGCACTGGTGTGGGATCCTTTTCACATGGTGTTGGAATATCTACTAAGTAAAACCTTAGCTTTTATTTTTCCCAAAGACCTGGTTTTTGTTTGTCTGAATTTACTACCTAAAATACTATTTAGATAGTAAATTCTGGCTAACTTTTCCTGCTGCTCTCTGTCTGTTCTTTCATCTGAAGAATGTAATGCTGGAATTAAAATTTCTCATTTCTGCTACATTGGGGGGTTGTTGTTTTGTCCTGAAGGTAGTAGTGGAAGAATCTGTGCCTTTTTATGAGGTCTGTATTGGCATTCTGAATTAATTCTAGCATTAGAAATGAGCCAGCATATCAGGGATGATAGGCCTCTCTTGTGCTGGCTTGTGGAAGGAGGTAAGTGTCTCCTAGTGCTGCTGTTTGATGGTTATCCTTTCTGTGCAAGGGAACCTGCTTTTATTTCTGTGTTGAATGAGAAGTTGCTGAAACTGCATAGCTGAGGGTGGATAAAATAGAGCAGTCTTTGGTAAACCTGCCGGATAAACCTGGGCCAGGCAACGGGTATGACCGCTGTTTTCAGAGCTGCCACTGAAATAAGTTTCCTTCTTGGATTTCAGCTGGATTTGCATGGCTGTCTGCAAGTGTGTCATGTTTGAACTGTATGGTCTATGACCACAAAACTTCAGAATGCTGCTCTCTATGGTTGGCTGAACTTTCCATAGTTAAAATTGGCTTAACTTTGCATAGGAAGTGTTTCAGCAGTATCATAGGAGTTGGTGTAGGGCACAGCTTGCTGTGGAAGCCATCTCCAGAGGGAAATGCAATATTTGTCTGATGTTTCTGTCATGTTATTTTGGAATAGCAGGGCTCATGCTTTGGCTTATAGTACTGTATAAGCTACAAGGAGAAAGAAATAGAGCAGCTTGTAGGGAGCTGTGGTAGGAAGTGAGAGAATCGCATACTTGAGTAATTCATTAGGTGATTCATCCTGTACTTTGGATCTGTAATAAGAATTAGTACTTCTCCTTATGCAGTGGAGGGAAAAATTAATTCAGAGTTTCTAGAACAGCATAAGAAGTGACTTTGAAGCCTTGTCAAGTGTTCCTTTGATTTAGAGATCCAGTACATGGGGGCAGATTATCAGTCTGGGCCAGCTGAGGAACTGCCTTGTATGAAATCATCTTGATCAGCACTGAAATCTGCTGATGGAAAGTTGTGAGCAAAGCCAAATATGTGCCTGCCTCTTTGATATTGGCTTCAGTAAGGTGCTCAAAAGCATATAAAATACAGTAGTCTTGTTTGAATTAAAGCAGTCCAAGGATGCAGGTTGTCTTCAGATGGTGACCTCTTTAGCTGCTGGCAAAAAATGTTGCATTTCTTAACTAGAATGGGCAAACAAGGTAGGACTGAGCTCTCTGCTTCTCCTCAAAAAGCAGAAACTGTTATGTGTGCAAGAGAAAATCTTTCCAGTTCTTTAACAAAGAAAGGATGGACCTCTCGATCAGACTGTTGGATCACTCCAGCTGCAATTGACTCAGTGGTATAGACTGGGGCACGGTGTCCTTTTGTCCCTCTGGTATTCCAGCTGTACCTTCCTCTGTCTGAAGCCATGGTTCTAATCCTTCTCACTCAGGAGGTCCCAGAAGACTCTTCAACATCATTTCAGATACTTTTTGAGCGTACCTCTTAACCTGTCACTCTGTGTACATGGGGCCTTATTGCTGAGGTAGCAGTGCTCTTTGTTTTAATTTCCCAGTATGAGACTAAAGGGTTTGTAGTTTTTGGAAAACTACAAAGTGAAATCACTGAAATAATCGTGTGCTTGAACAATCATTTGAAAATATAAGTAATCCTTAGTCAGTAACTGTGTGCACGCTTTTTGTAATATATTTGCAAAGCAACTTTAAATAATGTAGCTTCAACAGCCTTGGAATTTTGTACACAATGATCCTGAATGAGCTTGGAAAGTGGTTCTATAATTTTATAGACTGTTTTCCAACATTTTCTTTATGTTTGGTTTGGTTTGTTTGGGGTTTTTTTGTTGTTTAATTTTGTTCCTTTTTTTTTTCCTTGTTTGTTTCTTGAGCAGCTGTCCATTTTGATTGTTCATCTTCCACTTTTATTCCTAGAGAGCTTTATTCACATCTGCAGCTTCTCTAGCTTTTTCCTAGTGCCATCTGACCCCCTTCCATGTGGCCAAGGCAGCGCTCCTGCTTTCTGCCCACAGCTCTGCCTGGCTGCTGCCTGTCTTGAACCATTCCTCAGAGAAGAGGCACTCCTTGAACCCTCCTGCTTCTTCAGGGAAGCCAACACTTCTGTTTGTCTTCTGGCAGGATTTGTGTGCCCTGCAACTGACTTACTTATTGACCTGCTCTTCATATCTTCTGCCTCTGTCATTCCTCCTTGATGCACCTTCTGCCTCTGCTTTCACCTTTCAGGCTGAGTTCCTTCATCTCCAATAAATCCTCAAGAGGGGCAGTGTGTTGGGCTCCTCAAATATGAGTGCCTTGACTTTTATTTATTTTTGTCCAACTGCTCCCTCCTCATTCTCTTTTACTTCCACCTTCTGCATTTCTGCTCATCTGTCCACACCAGGCCCAGACTCAGAGAATGTGCCAAAGGTATCCCTGTCCTATCCCAGCCTCCTTGTGTGAATCCCAGCATATCCATTGCACTTCTCTCCCCTCAAAGCTGGGGCTGCCAAGAGAGAGCACTCTGGTGTTGTGCTGTGATATATTTTGTTGTGCCTTTGCACTCAAATCTTGTATGGAGAGATGCTGTCTCTCTGTTGGATGATGGTTTACAGTGCAGGTTTTATAATGAAGATTTTGAGGTATTAAACACATGAACACTTGAAATGTGTTGTACCTGTTTAGTTCTCAACCTTAGGGAAATTTTCTGCTGCTTGTGCAATAAACTTGTGATGATAACAATATTTTACCAAGGAGGGAACAGATCTAATATTTGTTGTCTAAGGTTGTAACTCTGAGTGTGACTTGCAGTAGATTTTGATGCAATTTGACAAGTTTTATGCTGATTCACTTTGCATATGGAAGAGCTGAAAACTATTCATGCCAACCTTAGCGTGCAGGATGTGAGTCACTGCCTGATGGTCATTGCCTGGTCTGGCTAAGAGGGATATTTTCTGTGAACCGAGTCTGTGAATCTTTGAAAATTACCCTTTTACATATTCATGAAAATTTACCTAAATTCATTGCAGCTTTGCACTGAAAGTGAATTGTGTTCTAGGAAGTGCCATATGGCCTGTGCTTTTATCTTTGAACAATTACTGCATCAGAATTATAAAGTCCCAAAACCTGTTCTCAAACCATTGGAAGCAAAAATCATTTAACTGCCATGGTGGCCACGTAGCTGTGTGCAATCCCCTGCAGGCTTCTTCAAGTCTCTGTTCAGGAGCACACCAACATGTGGCCCTGAGCTGCTGTCTTTTTTTTGGGGGGGGTTTTAACCCATCTCTGATGATCCTCCTCGAACACTGGTCTGGATGTAAGGAGCAGAGTGGGCCAGCTTGATTTTTGTGGAGAGCCAAAAAGTGGGGGTTGTGTGATGTTTAATGATGAGCCAGTTCTTGGGATGACCCACTCTGTGATACTGGAGCCAGTTGCTGCCCTGGAAGCAGCATCTCAATCTATCCCCTCTGCTTGCTCCATGCAGTCCTGCTGTACTGCCAGGCAAGGATCAATTTTAACATGCCCTGGCCATGGGAAAGAACGTCTCAAGACTCTTTGGGCTGTTTTGAGTACATTGCATACAGAGGTTCTAGGAAACACAGCTATATTAGCCCTCAGAGAATATTCTGCCTCAGGGTTGGAGTTGAAGTCTCCTCCTGATACACATGCAGAACTATTTCCTAACAGTGTGACTATTACCTATATCGCTGCTTCGCTGGAAAGTCACCATGATGGGTGTTGCTGTATTTCAAATGTGCTTCAATTTAATCTAGATCTTGCTGGGGAAATAAACATCATCATCCCTAAAGAGACACTTGGCTAGGAAACCAGTTTCCCTGAATGGTTTTAAGGGAGCTAATTTCTTGTTGAACATCTGTCCCTTTGGGTGACTGGCAGTGGTTAGCCATGATGCACTGGTTTTCACTGAACAGTGTCTTCAAAGGCAGTGTGGAGCTGGAGCAGACCTGCAGCCTCAGACTCCAAGGTAGCATTCCTGTTCTCTGGTAAAAAAGTGACTATTTTGTAATGGCAGATCAGCATGAGATGGCATGCTTTTTATTTATTTTTTTTTAACATTAAGGAAAAAAAAATCCCATACCTCTTTGTTAAGAGGATTAATTAGTCACTGGATGGAAGCCATTAAGTGTAAAATACTAATATTGTTCTTCTGAGGAGCATATCAGCCAGAACTGGCCAAGTATTGAAGCGTATGTTTGTCTTTCTCCCATGAACTAATTCATTAGAGTAATTAGTATTTGAAATCTCCTACAGAGATCTACATGGAGGAGGGAAAGAGGGCTTTGCCTAAAAATTAGCTTTATAGAAATCTTTTTTTCCAGCTGGCTCTATTTTCAGTTCTTCCTTCCACTCAGACCTGCTTCTTTGCTTTCACTCCTGGTACTGGTAAATTCTTCAGTAAAAGCACTAATGTCGTGTTACAGCACAGACAGAAGATGAGAGAAAGGATGTTTCTTTCTCTCCCTGCTTATTTCTGAGACAGCAAGCTAAATAGTTATTTCCTTGCAGGCATACAGGGAGCTGAGGAGAAACAGGAAGGGGAACCACCTCCTGGCATTCCCACTCAGCATAGGGTGGGTGATGCACAGATGTGAGCGGGGTGTCCTGAGAGCTTGTTTTCAACCTTTTCTGAAGCTCTTTCCTCACCCAGGCAGCTGTTTCTCCCCTTGAGTTCCAGCAAATAGCTCCCTTTCTCTCCCACCCCTGCCCAGCAGTTGCAGATGCCTCCCCAGCATCCCACTAGCTTGGGATGGAGTCCTTCCAACCACTTTGAACTGCCACTTAAAAGATGGAATGACCCTACCACAGCCTTTAAAGGACATAAGAAAACTCTTTAGATTCTAAAACATTTTTATATTCTAAAAGCTTGCCACAAAGCCGCCCGTGGTGAGCCTGGATGTGACAGTTGTAGCACTGCAGAGACAAGGGATGGGATGAAGTGTTGCTGTGGCATGAGCACTGTGACATCGTGATCTCTGCCATGGAGACAAATCCTGCTGTTTTCTCTCGGGAGTGGCTCTCCGTGTACAACCCAAAGTGGTGCAGGGGCCATATCCATGAGACAGACTGTGTTTTATATATATTCAATACAATCTCAGGCACCAGTTGTTGATCTGTGCTGCCTCTTAGGCTCAGCTGTTCACCATTCCCTTTGACGCTTCTCCTCCCACCACCCTCCACCTGCAGGGCAAGGCAGAGCAGGATCTCTGCTCCCCTCTTCCACCTCCTGATTTCAAACCGTGGTAAGGGCTGCCTTCTGTACTGCAGGTTTTGCTGTGTATGTTTTTCTGAACAGCTCTCTGCCTCTCACTCGTCTGCCTTCCTAGTCGTGCAGGCACACAGGAGACTCTCTGGAGGAAAAGTGCTAAAAGATTATTGTTTCAGTTAAAACGAAAAACAAACAAAAACCCCAACAAACTTTCCCTTCCTGCTTTCATCAGGCTACAGCTCCTGTGGGATGCTTAAACTGCCACCTAGAATTGCAAGCGCAGCTGGGACCTGGATTTTCTCCTTACCAACAACAGCCCAGTCTGCAGCAGGTCAATTAACAGCTTATGACAAAGGGTGTTCAGGTGTAAATGCTTTGGCAGGTGCTTGGGCCGCTAACTTGGATTGGCTGCGAGTTTGGAGTTTCAGTTCACTCCAACGAGCTGCAGCTGTGCTGGAAATGCGTGAGAGGATAAGAGGCTCTGGTGCAAAACTCACCAGAACGTCTTCGTTCAGGATGCTTTGGGCACGAGGAACTGTTAACAACAGGCAATTTATGAAGAAGAGCCTTGCAGTAACATACCCGGCACCTAAGATAGCAGATTGCTAAACAGGTATTTTCAGCTGTGCATTCTATTTTCGTGTGTGTGCACATCCTTAAATATTTCTAAGAATTTAATGATTAGGGTTGGGGGAGGGAGAGATTTTGGACGTCTAACCGTGGGTCGGTAACGATAATTGAAATTTCTGTCGGTGCTGCAGCAGTGGTCAGAGGTTCTGTGAGCAGCTCTGGAATAGCTCTTTGTTGCAGGGCTCCAAGCCTGCACTTGGTGTGTGGCCATTATTTTCTGAGACCATATGCCCTAAACAAGCTAAATCCGTGTAAGAAAGTGAATTCAGAAAGTTTATTGCTTATTGATTTGGAATAGTTGCTAAGAGTAGAGGCTTGACAGGAATAATAGTTAAAAGTTTCGGTCCCTTCCCAGGTGAGGGATTTACACAAATACTGGTGTGACACCACAGCAGGGGAGCAGCGAAACCCAGAAGGGCCATCTCCCCTGACCTGCTGTGAGGATAACCAGGCAGGTGGATTTGGTGATGGACCTTCCTCACTCCAGCCTTCTGTGTTTGCAGTTCTCCCAGCATCGTTAGAAACTTTAATCATACAGCTATTTTGTACTTTAATCAACTTTTCCTTGCTCCTTGGAGAACAGCAGCTGTGGGGGTTACTCACTGAGTGAATCACAGGAAAAATTAGTAGTTGTCTTTGTGACTTATCCCCTCACCCGCTTACCAGATTTCTGGTTGGGGTTTTGGTGTGTGGTTTGTTTTTTTTGGTGTGTTTTTTTTTTTTTTCCTTTTCGTTTGTTTTGTTTTTCACCTGTGTTTGACATTAAATTTTAGCTTCATGTGGATGTCTGGGAAAGTCCGGGTGATGTAGATGCTAGTGTAAATTGGCCCTCCTCTGTGGTACTTCAGCATGGATTGAGTTATTGTACAGTGTTTAAATGAAGTGTATTTGGGGGTGTTATATATAACTAGACTGTTCTAAGAAGCAGGAGCATTGCAAAGCATTTTTCTTTGTAACACCTCTAATTTTTTGCCCAGCTGTGGCTGCATTTCTCTTTCACTCTTCGTTCCTACCTGGCAGAGTTGCATTTAGACCTGGAGCAAATGGCAGCCACCCTGCTGGCCCTTGGAGAAGCATCGTCAGGTGCTTCTCAATCTGGTTGTGGATGATGAAGGTTTAACTCTCCATTCCTGCACAGCCACAGGGATGGCCGTGCCTGGCACTTGGTGTGATCATTCAAAGGGCGCACTTTTGTTGGCAGAGGGTCAGTGCAGTGCGAGAACCTCTCAAATCCATCTGCCAGGGGCATGTTGGTGTAACAATGTGCCAGCTGAAAAATTTCAATAGCTTGCTGTTGGCCAGCTGGATTTTCAGAGAACCACCAGCCTGCAGCTGATGGTTTTCAGACCCGAGGTCTGGTTCTCGGAATCAGTAGAAGTAAAAACAAAATCAAATACTGGTCATGAGCTTATGTAGGCTGGATTAATGTTAAAAGCAAAAAAAAAAAATTCATTACAAAGAACTTTGAGTTGCTATGGGGCTATTTTTTGTTATTTTTCTTGCTTTGCATTTTAAAAAATTTTATTCTTTTTCATTTATTTAATTTTTGAAGTGCACTTGAAAGTCTTGCCCTTGCGTTTTCGCTTCCTGAGTGTTGCTGCCCTCCCTTCCCAGATCCATTAGAGCGGTGGCGTTTCTGGGTTGAGTTGAGCTCTGCCACCCCTTTGCTCGCCTGCCACAGAGGGCTCTGCTGCCTTCCCCTCGCTGTCATCCCCGTGTCATCGTCCCTCTGCTGCTGGGGATGGCACAGACCCAGGCAAACCTGTGTGCCCCTCCGTGCTCGCTGCAGGAAGCCGACCCCAGGAGACAGTACAAACCCGTGGGATTTCCAGCTGAGCTACCTGCGCTGCCTATTTCCGTGGGTCTTGCTGGCAGTGGTTTTAGCTGCTGCTTAAATATTTAGTTTTCCAATTCAGCTGCCATTTGGTGTGAGGAAAGATGCCCTCTGGAAGAAGTTAGAATGCGCCTTGCCAAGCGCTGTCCTGGCTGTTTCTGAGGAGCAGTTTTGGTTGACCGCAATTTCTCAGAGCAAAAGAGATTAACAAAAACTAATTAATTTTTTCCCCCAAGATTTGAGCCATATAAATAAACAGCTAATGTAGCTTTTCTGAGAAGCGCAAAGTGATGTATTTACCTTCCCATGCAATTTTTGAATATCTGGGATGCGGGGCGGCTCCTTTTGCCGAACCTGAAGCAAGACAAGTGCTCCAGGAAATGTTAAAACACAGTAGTTGTGGTGAGCTGAGTGTTGCCATTATCCACTCTGCGGGTTTTCAGAAGTGACTGTCAGAAGTGCTTGTCTTCATTGCCAGCTGGCACGATAAATGTAAACTCTTAAATGTTTTTGTTTCTTTTGGGTTGATGGATTTTTTTTTTTTTAATTTGCTTGTTTGGTCATTATTTATTTATTTTTAGCAAGGGGAAAATGATGATGCTAAACTAATTGGTGGTAAATGTAAGTAACATTTCAGGAAGAAACTTCACTGCTTTGAAATTCATATTTCTGCAGCAGCATGTGAAAGCTTTGTAAACTTCCACAGGATGTTTTGACAGTCTCAGGAACTGTCCTGCCACTGCAGATGCTGCTGTGGACGCTGAAGTGATGCACAAACCACAGATATTATAATGATACATGATCACGTTTATCTTTTCACCTCTTGTCCTGGGCTTTAGTCTAACCAAATATATCTGGGAAACCACTGGAAAGGGATAATCATCAAATCTTAATTTTTCAGGTCAAATTTCCAGGATATGAAGGTAAACAGCCAGGATTTTCTGGTTACATCATTTTCTTCTTGTCTTTTTTTGAGTGCCTGGGGACAAGAAGTGAGTGTTTACTGCCCTACAAAATCCTTCTTAAGTGTGAATCACAGTTACGATTTATTTTTAAATAGACTGATGTACAGGTTAAGTCAGAACTGGTCTGCTGCTTTTGCCTTTAATACAATTACTTCTATACTTTGCACAATTCACAAAGAATTCTAGAGTAAATTAAAGTTTTTGAATATGGTATGAAATCCTAATCAAGTTTTAACAGGAAAAAAAGTTTCATCACTTCAGTTTGAACAAAATTCAGATATTTTAAAAGTTTACACATTAAAAAAAAAGGCAACAGAATTGCAGAGTTTTTAACATTGGGTTTTCTATATTTGGTCCCACTTGCTGAGTTCCCAAAAAACACAGGACGTATCTGAAAAGCCTTCAGTCCCAATGTGTCGGGAGACGCTCAGTTATCTGGGCATTAGTCCTTCCCCTAAAGGTACCAGATGCATGGAGGTTTGGATGTCAACCTTCTGGGTTTTTGTGAAAACCTACGTGCATGACCTTGAACGAGTAGCTGAGTCAGCTGGTAGCTCATTCCCCCTCTGGAAAATGTGGATGATAAAAGCTCTGGCTGCTAAGCCAGGACAAATTGTAGAAGGATGCAAACTGTTGGAGAAGGCAGGAGATCAGTATGTTCCCTCATTCGGTGTCTTTCAGTTCAGACCCTTCTGTTTAAACCCAATTGAACAGAACTGTTGTTTGGGGAGAAACAAACAGAAAAGCAGAGAGCAGCAAGGCAGGAGTGGGTGTGTGGGTAACCCAGGGCCTGGGGGGTGTGTGGGTCAGCTGAAGGAGCAAGCAGGAGACACCTTGGCTTCCTTCCCAAAACTCTGCTGCTCCCAAATCCAGGCTGGGTTTGCAAACTCATGGGTAGGTCAGGCCTGTGTCCAAAGTGCTCTTGTGCAAGCTGTGTTAGGGACACGGGGCTCCTGCTCGCCTTCCTGAGCCTATTTTGTTTTTCCTTGACTTCTGTTGTGCTTTGTACCCGTACTCTGTTGTTATAATGTGGTGGAAATGTAACCACTCAAAATCCATGCAGACGGATTTTGGAGCAATATTGGTCTTTCCTAGTGAAAAGAATGGAAATCGTTATTCTTTTTGACAGCCAAACTTCTCCAGAGAGTGAATAGGAGGCATTATTCTTAAGTAATGAGAGGATTAAGTGAAAATTTCTCAAAGCAGTAATATATTCAGCTCCAGATTTGAAATGTTCAAAACATTACTCTGTGACTGCAAAAAATTACTTTAGCCAATGTAAAATGCCAGGGAAATTCCACCATGGATGCTTTGTGATTTGGGGAGAAAACATTTTACTTTTTATATATCTATCTATATATAAAAATGTAATTTTTTTATTTTTTTATTTTTTTTACAAAATCAAATGCAACTGCTTTCATTAAGTGGGAAAACCAAAGGGCTGCCTGGAGATCACTCTTTTTTCTACAAGTAGCTAAAAAAGGCAAGCATTAGAGGATGGTGTTAAAATAGTACCTTGCACCTCTCTTTAAGGATATCAGTCTTCTATTCAAAAGAGAAGCAGAACTGTAACACTGTGGGCAATATTTTATACTAGAACAATGAGCTGAACAGATAGATTTAAACTCCTTGTTTCATAAATGTTTAAAATAATCCTCACAGATTTAAACTTCATTTTTTGTAATCATTGCTTTCCTTATTATGCATCAGCTTTTAAGTTCCACTGTGAAAGAACTAAAATTTCAAATGTGAAAGCTGTTATTACTGGTAGGGAGTGGCAATTTTATATACAGATCATGATGAAACCTCTCCATGTCACTTTCCTTCCTGATTTTCCTTTCTGCACCTAGAATGAAAACAAATATTTTTATAAGGTCAGCAACTGATTGCTGAGTGTCAGAGTGCATGGGGTCTTCTGGACATCCCCAGCGATGAGCAGTGACCAGTGGAGAGCCACATCCCTCTGTGTTTAAGTACATTTGCTCTCATCTCTGCCTTTGCACCTGTAGGGAAGCTGGGCTTGGTGCGATCAGAGGCACTGGCTGCGAGCTCTCTCGTGTCACAGCATTCCTTACCCTTTCCCATTCATCTCATTGCACCAGTGTTTGGTTCAATGCAGCTACAAACTCTGCTGGTGTTCTGAGGCTGCAGCGGTCCTGGGAATTCTTGAGTGGCAACCTCTAGCATTTGTTTTGATGATGTTGAGCAATGTTAAAAAACAAATGGCAAGGCAAGAACATACTGCTGTATATTACATGTACACTGCTGGATATCTTCAAAACAGCTTGTAATGATCTGCCACTGAATCTTGCATGCGAGTCTTTGCAGAGGTAGTACAGAAATCTGTGTGAGTGGCTAGGGAAGACTCTGCTGTGGGAAGCTTTCCCAGGTGCTTCAGGGTGTGAATAATCCCTTTTGGCGACTTGCAGTAAATGAATGGTCTAACTTTGTCTGCCTGCACTTGCAATCTGATTATTTCCTGTTATTTGCAACATTTTGTTGATTGAATTTTCTTAGTGGTAGTAAATAATAACCATATGTTGGCATTCAGAGCTTTATTGTACAATAGGCATTAATGCAGTGTAGCTGGTTAGAGCTTTCATACCCCATGACATGGAGTGTAATGCTAGAAGAATTAAAGACACACTAGTTCAGCTCCTCGTGCAGCGTTCTATGTTATAGAAATATCTCCTTAAAACTGAAGTGGGGTATTTCTGCAGTTCTAAAAGACACCAGGTATTTTCAGGCATCTGGTTTTGGTCTATTGCTAAGAAACAAACTTAATAAATATAAATGAAGTTGAGCTTCATGCTTTTAGCAGATCCAAACTGCTCCCTCTATGACTATAAAGCTGGTGTTGCCATCCCATATACCCTCATTAGATGGACCAGAAAGGCTGCAGAGTCATCTAGCTTTCAGATTATGACATATCATGCTTTCCTTTGGCAGGCTGGAAATGATAATAAGATTTGTTATTTACTGTATTTCTTCTTGGGACAGAGCTGCCCCCTTGCCATCAGAGCAACCATGAGCAGTAGGTGTGCACTGATTTATCTTTTTTTCTCCTATAGTATTTCAATACTAGGATTGTTGGGGGGAGTGTGTGACATTTATCTATTTTTAATTCTTCTGGCATGTTTTCTGAGTGGAAAGGACAGTCTATCAGGCTGGCATCAGGCCCTGTACTAAAACATCCCATCTCTGGGGACGGGGGAGGTGGGTTACCACCTCGATCCACATTAGGCATGCTGCTTTCTTACAGCCACTATAAATACTGCTTTGATTGGCAAGGTAAAGGATTGTATTTTTGGTACTGCAGGTACATACAGGGCTGCAGTTTACCATAATCACGTGCTGCTGATTTCCAAATGAACGATCCTCACCTTGACATTTCAGTACCTGCAGCGCAGCTCTCTGGGGCTGCGGTGGGTGATGGGCAGGTGATGCTTCCCTGCTCTCCCCGCCTGCCTTGCCACTGGGACTGGCAGCAGTGAAGGTAGGTAGGCTCCAGGGGAGGTAGGAACTTGAGATAAGGTAAAAACCTGCCTGTGTGTCAAATATGTTCTGGAGAGGGTGCTGCTTTTCCAGAGTGCCGCTTTCCCTGTGCCGGGTGCCCAGCACCTCCTGGCAGATGAGCACTGGGAACAGATTCAGAAATGCTGTTCGCCCAGCTTCATCTCTCTCGCTCTGTGCATCCATCTCCTGTTCTGTGTTTGGTTTGTTAATCTGATTTATCAGCCATCTTCCTGTAAAGTACAGGATTAACTTTTGTGTGGTATTTTGAACATTATACTCGTATTCAGGATACTTTGTAGGGTAAATAAAACATGCTCCGATATCAGGGATGCATTATTAGCCCCTGGTGCTTTCACCTGACATCTTCTTCTGTAAAAAATGTTTTCCACTGCAGTTTCAAAAAGACTTATTTTATACAGTTTTTAGTGCGGTCTTTCAGCATCATCTCTATGTAGTTCTGGTTTTTATTTGTGGTCATTAAGCCATGTCTTTGACAAGTCTCTTTCAGTTGTGATGAGAGTGTGTTTTTCCACAGATCAAGATGACTGAAACTGTTTCATGTCTCCAGCGGTGTAGACATGTAACAGGGTGCAGATTGCATGATAATTCCCTGGTGGGTAGAGTTAGAAAGAAAAAAAAATTATTTGTGAAATTAAAAGATCATTTAAATTATAGCCCTTTGTTCTACCTTGTTAGTTAACATTCCAAACAGCAATGAACAAACTGCATAATTTGTTGTGCGAAAACGTACCAAGTGTGGAGCCATCTGTGTAACAGTTGACACTATTTATATTCAAAAGGGACATTGCCATAGCTGGAAGAGCTGGAAGAGCCCCTATTCCCAGCTAACCATTTCCAGTGTGACTCCAAATTATTGATTTACATTCATTCTCTATGAACCTATTATGAGTTCATCTGCCACTTTCAACTCTCATATCATGTTGATGTACTTCTAATTTTCCAAACTGAATAGTGATTTACTGCAAAGATGTTGGGATGAATTGTTCTCCAGTGAATATCTGAAAGCCTCCCGTGCTCCAGATATTTTCATTTGAAACCTGCGTTGAGAGTTCTGGTACATAACAAGGCCAGCAGCAATTCCTTGGTAATCCTGGAAATGTCCCTTTCTTTTCTGTCCTTCCCGATCCACTGAGTATATGCTTGCATTTCCAAAAAGAGCATTTATGACATAACATGCTCAGTGTCTTTGGATGGAATTACCTTTCTGGTCTTCCTGGGCTCTACCTGGAGTGCTTGTGGGCAGCGTGAGTTGGTTTTCGTGTCTGTTTAGGAGGGAGAGTCACGATGAAAGACCCCTTCTGGCCCATGCTCCTGCAGTGAGCTCAGTGCTGCAGTATCTCTGCAGCCCCCCATGTCTTCAGTGGAATATTTGGGCCCTCAGCTGCCAGCAGCAGTGGCTTGGATAGCCTGGAATGCCGTGATGTTTTCCTGCAGTGCTTGTACAGTAGTCATACTGCAATCAGAAGAGTCAGAATGCACATTTGTGCTTTGAGCTGTGACGGCTTGGTTCCCAGGGAGGTGGCTGGAAAGCCTGTTCCTACAGCTGGGACCAGCCCTAACCTTGCTCTGAAGAGAGGCTGCTGAGCCTGCAAACCTCCTCTGCCCAGGTGATGATTCTGGGTGATAGCAGATGAGTTGCTTGATGAACTCACCATTTAGCACTCATTTCCTGGCTGAGCCAGAGCCTGGTCTTGTGGATGGCCCCATTTCTTTCTCCTGTGGCTTTAGAAGCTGCTTTGCTGAAGTAGTTGCTTCCTAAGGTGGATGATACCCCTGTGGCTTCTGGGGGGGATCCAGCAGGTTGTGGGCTGTGATGTGGAAGGGTTCTGGTGACAGTAATGGTGATAGCTGCCTCTCAGTGTGCCCACAGAGGTGTCAGCTGTAAATGGTGACATGGGACAGTTGTGCAGTGTGTCCTGCCACTTCAGAGTGGGGAGAGCCTGCACTGGGAACGCTGGTGAGAGTCTGGGATTGACTGATCCTGGTGAGTCCCTCCAAGTATGGCAAAAGGTTGCTGAAGCTTCTGGCTTTGCGGGAGACATTGCTTTTGGGCTCGAGCCTTCCTCCACATGGGGAGCTCAGCAGGAGCAGGGAGACCCTCCAATTCACCAGGACACAATCTCTCCCGGTAGCATATGGAGGCTCCCTGTGTTCAGCCAGGACCTGCTGGGCTCACTGGGGAGTCTGCTCTTGGGGCAGAGGTCCTGATGAGCCTAGCCCTGTAATCCCACATTCCTCTTCACTTCTAGCCTCAGGGACCACATCTTCCCACATGCATGCGGTCACCGAGAGTTCCTTGGTGCTGCCACAGTGTCAGTCCCACTCTGTGTGAAACGCCTCCTGGATGCTGCCACTGCTGAATGGGACTTAAGGCTGGGTTAACCTGCTGATGTGAGGAGTCTGAATCAGATTCTACTGTGCAACTGCACCAGAACACATAAAATGTGCTCAGCCTTTTCCTCCTTACTCCCCCGTCTTCACCCTGACATCCAGCAACACCAGGTGATGTTGAGATGGTTTTGTGAGCAGTCAAATCGTGTGAAAAGGAACTTTTCCAAGTGCTGTAACAACATGTAACATAACTCAAATATGTATTGTAGTTCAGAGACAACACCTCGGCTTGTTCTGTTAAAGTATAATTAATTACCATTTCAATAGGGCTACTAGGTTTATGTACTCATTCAGTGCGTTGAAAAATAATAACAAAGGTTCTTATTATCTAACAGATGATGTTATACATTGTGGGTGCAACCTATTAATGTGGAAATATGGGCACATTCGTCCAGGATAATTTGTATGGTGTGTTTCCTGACCTAATAATGGAAAAAGTAGGTTAGCTTCCAAGTTTTCTGAGATGGGAGTTAAAGCTTTATAGCAAGGAAGTCTTTGATAGTTTTACATAAATGGCTGAAACTTGCAAACCTTGCATATTTAAAATGGTTTATCCCACAATGATGACTTGAAGATATTTCTAATTAATTGTAGTAGTACATCACCACTGAATTTCCTTGGCTTTCCCATTATCTCACTGTTTTTTGCAACGTAGTGGAATTAAAAAGCACTGAAAGATACGGCTTACCAAACATGGTGTCATCTGAGAAAATGTGGGCTTCTAAAGAGATTTTATAAAATGTAGTTTACAGAAGTTTATGCAAAGCAGTTTTTCTTCTTCAGGAAGCATTTAGTTTAGCATTGAGCATTCAGGTGCTTTATTGTTGCTGGAGAGGATATAGCAGGGGATGCCTATAAATACTGAACTGCTTGGTCTGAGCCCGGCTAACATTTTGCCAGAGGTGTGTTTGTGAAGTAGCTGGTGTATTTATGACCATCTCTAAGATGGTTTCAGTGTTTAATCAATATCTATCCTAGCCATCAAATCGACAACCTTCCTTTTGGAGCTTTGCTTCTTTGCTAGCATAAATGTGAGATGCTGAGCTATGTCTCAGGAAAATAAAGCTTGCCATGTTGGATTAGAGTTGGTGTACATCAAATGCCACGCTCTTAAGATGCACCTGCACTGCAGGCAGAGCTGTGAGTGCAGTGTGTGCAGGGGCATTCCATGCACTTGACAGCTCCCCATCCATCAGTTCCTCTTGAGTGTCATCCAGCTCCTTCAGCTTCCGTGTCCCAGTTCTGTGTCGCTCTGCCTGTAGCGTGGGGCAGATGCAGACCGACAATGAGAAGGCAAAATGAAAAGACCCAACTTGGGCGGCATTGCAGGGAGTTTTGGGACTCTTGCTCCAACCCTTGTGACACGTGGGGAAAGGCACTGAGTACTTGAGCCTTCATCTCTGTGTGGTGCTTTACGCTCTGAAGAAATTCTTGATGGACTTCTCTCTGTGCGTTGCTTGCTGTCATTTTGTATTGTTCAGTGAAAACACCTGCTTGAGCTCTCCTGCTGTGCAGGAATGAGTTCTTTTAAAGACTGTCCACTTCTCCAGTGCTTTCACTGTTCTCTTCAGCTAAATTTCACAGCCACAGTCTCTCAGACAGCAGGTATCTTGCCACTGGATGCTCAGATATTCAGGTTTTTAATATAGCACACCTTGTTAGTAGCTGGTTGTCAGAAGAGGCATGCTCTGTAGAGTATTTTCTGAAGGAATGGTTACTGTGGATATGAAGATGACTTCTGCTGTTTTGCTTTGCCCTCCGCAGAGTGGCACATGAGTGTTCTGCCTGAAGAGCAGAGTCTTGGGTTTTTCCTGCTTTGGGTCTATTAACGCCTTGTCTCCGGTACTGAAAATGAAGAGTACTGTAAATTCTCAGTCTTTTGTTTTGCCTTCTGTTTTGTGAAACACCTGTGGTCTAGGATCTGCGCTGAATCTGTCAGATGGTTTTTTTTAGAGCAGTAATTTCTGATAGATTCACAAGCCGAATTCAGAGAGTGGCCGAACATGCTCTGGTTCTGACCATGTGCGGGGTTGTGAGGCTGAGAAAAACTTTGTATTGTGGGCCTGTTCTCTCCCTCTTTTGTAGTCAATTTCTGCAAAAAGTTCTTGGGTTTATTTTAGAATGAGAAATGTGGTTGAAGAAAATCACAGTGTGAAGAGCATGCAGTGATTGGAAGGAGTAGCTGCTTGTATTTGCCTGGTGATTTTGTGTGGCTTTTTAATGGTACCTGAGTAAAGTATTTTATATACTTGTTTGTTTTTAGAAGTGAACTCAAACTGATGTTTTGTCTTTGTTTTTGGTCTAATGACATCCCAGAAAGTATACAAAAACTATTAGGGACTTGGTTTCTGTGGAATTTCTAACAAGGCTTGATAGCAGAGGAGTTTAGGGGGAAAAAAAAGTTATCTGAAATCCTGTTTACTCATAGTTGTCTGTTCAAATTCCATTGTAGGAATGATAATTGTTTTAGCATTCCCAATCCTTGTTTTTTAATGTTTGTTTGCAGAAAGAAAATTGGATCGATCTCAAAATAATCAGTTTTCTTTCTTTTTTATTATGACAATATTTTCTATGTGAAATGACATGTTTTCATAAAAGTAAATGTTGGACTGCTCTGAGCTGTCCTGTTTCCTGGAGGACAGGGCAACCTCGTAGGTGTATGGACAGGTAGGAGAGGTGCAGAAGGTGGAAAGAGAAAAGAGTGCAGGTGTCTCCCCATCCCTATTCCCAGGTGAGGATGGAGGACTGTGGAGTGGAAGGCCACAGTGCAGCCTCAAGACATGCTAAAACCCCTCCTATAGAAGGACGGCTGGCTTGCACCCTGTCCCAAAGCAGATGCTGTGGCACAGCCCTCCAATTAAGCCTTGCACTCATTCAAAGAGGAGAAAAAATGCTCCCTTAAGCTTTGGAGACCAAGCGTGTCCATTGGAGTGAGCGACAGACAGGCTGGGCATGATCTTCTCATCAAAGCTGGATTTGATTCTGTTGCCAGAATGCTTTACAGGGTAAAGAGCATTGCTGCTCATTAATTAGTAAAATTGGAGCTGGCTCAAGTGGTGCTTGGAAATATTAACTATTAGCCTTTGGATTCATGCCCTTGAAGAAAAATGAGTTTTATGTTAGTTTCCCAGTTTTCCTTAATAATTCCCCATCTCTTAAAATAATCCTTCAGTTCGGGAAGCATGAGCAGCTTTGGGCAGATGGACCACTCTGAAGGCCAGCACCACAAACCAGGAGTCTTTTAGGAACAAATGAATAGTGCAGTGGAAGTTCTGGATCTAGCAAAGCAACACGGCCAGCAGTAAGAGTGGGTTTGGAAAACTCTTAGGAGCTCCTGTCGCTGTCATTACTGCTCTAGGCAGAAGATCAAAATGACCAAAAGCTGTGAAGCTTTTTCTGGCAGCACCCTTTGTCACCTTTCCCGTGCCAGATTGTATTTTTCTCCCTCTATCCCCTCTTTCACCGTGGGGGACAGAGCTCAGCCATTGCCTGGCTTTCTGGACCCTTTCACGTGAGCCCTCACACTGCCCTTTTTTTAGGGGTGCTGGAGCTTTGACTTTAAGCTCAAGGTTGAGGTGTGGGTCTGGCATAACTCTTTGGACCTGCCTGTAACCCAGGAACCCCCTCCAGTTGTTCTGGGTACAATCACTCCCTGCCACTTGGAGTTTGAACACAGAAACCTGACAATGTGCCACATCTCCAGCTTTGGGCTGGTAAGTCTCTGCTTTCCAGAGCCCAGTCGCTGGGCACGTGCCAGGTATGTACGGACATGTGTTGATACGCAGTGGGCTGGAAGCCTTTCAGGGTTTTCCTTGTTCCCTTGGAAAAAAGGGTCAGTGGCCCTGTAACATTGCTAAAGGTGTTCAGAGAAAGAGATTGCGTCGATGCCAAATGGCGTTGTCAGTCTGATCAAGTGTGATTGACGAACAGGTTTGAGAGGAACCGAATGGTTCTTCTGCCCTGTGAATGGATATGCTTTTTAGATATAAGAAGACCTGCCTCTGTTATAAAATTAGAACATGGATGTGCATAGGCATTATATAACTGAGAAGCAAATACTGTATGTGGCAACATGACAGATTAATATATATTGAAGGCCTTGATTTGTTCTCATTTCTGCCTTCTGGTGGTTTATGGAAACATATGAAAAATTTTCAAATGACCTTTAAAATTAGCTCATAACCTATGTAGTTTATTGTCATTTTCTGTTCCTGAGCCTGCAGTGTTAAAGGATTCATAATTCAGTATTTCAAAATTGTCAGTGGCTTCACTATATGAAATTTTAAATATTCTGAATGTATTTCTGGCATTCAGTGGTTGTATTTGTTCATTCAGATGTAATGGATATTGAATAGTACCTATTATCAGCTTGATACAGAAAATATATTTGGGTAATTACATGTGCCTACACTTGATATAAATTTAAATCATTTTCTGCCAAGAGGTCTGGTAAAAGAGAACACCATTTTTTTGCATTTTATGAAGATTCAGTTAAGAATTTTTGAATTCATGAGAGAGATTTGTGGGAGAACGGAGGAGACACTTCTCTGGCGCTGGTGCACAAAGCGAGGTGTCAGTTCTGTACTTTTAGCAAACCTTTCTGTGCTCTTTGAATCATTTTCTGTGTTTTACTGACTTGCAGAGATTACAGCCTCTTCATTATAAGTATGTGAGCCTTTTTCTGAAGTAGATCTAGAAATGGATGATGTAGAGAGTGATATGTTCTTCACTTTTTTTGTTTTTTAATTTTGAGAGTGTATATTTCATTTGCTTAACTGGTCTGACACGAAAAATGGACTGCCTTGTCTGAAAGCCTGCCCTGTCTGTGCAGTCCTTTGGCTTCACGCAGGACGGGTTCTCTCTGGTGTCAATGCTGTGCTCTGCCAGCAGTGTCTCTGCAGCGAGCTGGTTCTCTCATCCTACTGACCAGGCCAGCACCCCTAAGGATCAGTAGCTGCTGGAAGGAGGAAAAGAGCCTCTGTTTTGGATTTTCTGTTTTCTGCAGCCCCAGCCTTTGAGCCAGGAACAGGCACAGTTCACTGACCCAGCGCAGGCAGCAGTTTTGCTGAACACACAGAACATTTAGATTGGTTTAAACTCTAGCGAATGTTATTTTCACAATGGCCATGCAGTTCCTTTAGGTCAAGACTAGGAAGTGTGTTTCATGTGCGTGGAAGAATTTTAATCTGACTTTATTTATCATTCTATGAATTAATGGCTGGGAAGAAGAATTGCGTTTTGTTCGCATTCATAGGAACCGCTATGATGCATCTTATGCTGCCATAGCAACATAGGAGTGCATGAGTTAGAACTCCCAATTATTAGAAAAAACTAAATTAAACCAAATATTGGGCAAATTGTATTTGCATAACAACCTGGGTTCTGCCTTCTCTCCTGCGGTTTTGACCTTGTTTCAGGTAAAGGGGTATCCTTGATTCCTGAGCAACAGGCCAGACTGCCATTAACAGTTATACTGGCATGAAGAGTATGTCAACTCAAATTTGTGAACATATATTCAGGCTGCTCAGTGTGCTTGAAACTGCCTTGAAGAGTATTTTACAAGGTAGTGATGAATAGTAAGAAAAGTTCTTTGGCTTATTTTCCTCTTCTGTGAGATAAAGATTCTTGTATTTATTTTTTTCTACATAATGACAGGTGTAACAAAAAATTCCATGGAAAGTGAGATTGCTGAAAGGTGAGGAAATAGCAAGAATCATTAACCATGTAGAGTCTGATGTATTGTTGTTCATTTCTGACCTCATGTTAGAGGAGAGTTCTGAGCAACCTGGCCCAGAGGAAGGTGTCCCTGCCCAGAGCAAAGGAGTTGGACTAGATGATCTTTAAGGTCTCTTCCAACCCAAACCATTCCAGGATCCTATGGTTTTAGAAATATTGTGAGGATGAGAATTCTACATTGCTTTCTGTATGGCACACTTCTCTGTTAGGACAAAAAAGGACACTTTCTAGGGAGCGAAATGGGAAGACATTTCTGGAAAATATTTCTTTTATTATGGTCATTATTTCATTTGGAAAACAACCTGCTACTACCCTAATGTCAGAAAGTACTATTTTTTGAGCTCTCAGGGCAAGTGGAAAACCTCATTTTTCTTGTGTTGTCAATGACAAAGTGAGAAATGATAAGAGGAAATGTGCTGTGGTATTGCTTTGTTTTTAATCTTATTTTTGCTGGTCTTTTTTATTTTAAACTTTATTAATATATCTATTGTGGCTTGATCTTTTGTCAGAGATTACTAATATGTCTCCAACCCAGCTTTTCTTCTGTGATTTTATAAATACCTGGTTGCAATATCCATAAGAACATCTGTGGGCTTTAATAAAGTTTTACTTGTTATGAACTTTCTTTGCCTGAAGCATAAAGTTCTGAAAGTATACTTTTAGCGCTGCTTTACCAAAAGTTTCAAAATACGCTGCCGTTGAGAGGATCAGGGAATCATTTTCTTATTCTGCAGCGCTCCTAGAAGTTGTCAGTTATGTGCTTTTAAAGATCCATGTAACAGTACACGTGTTTCAGATAAAAGTGCAAGTGCAGCCCCTTTTAAAACTTCTGCTTAAAGCACTGATAACTCTGTTGGCTTCCAGTAATGCTGCAGTACCATTAGGCTGAAATATTGATAATTGCAATTAAACTTAGATTATTTCCCGTACACTTTCTTTCTGCAATGCCTTTTGATGTACTCCCTTTCCTTTGACTTAGTAGATTTGAAATACTTTTTTGGTTTTTTTTCCTTCTACAACTGCGACTTGGGGATTCCAGTTGTCTACATCAACCTTTTTTTTTCCAGTACAGACCAGTTTCCAGCACTGCCCCCGGGGCTTGGGCTACCAGAGGATGATTTTCCTTTGTGAAGCAACTTGCCATGACCTCTTCATGCTGGCTTTATAGTGTCCTCATTGTACATGCTGTGTGTATTTGTCACATACACAGCGCATGCAATGTGGACATAATGGAGCTCAACGGCCGCCTGAAAATAGATTAAATACCTGCGAGAAATGTTGTGGTGGGCTTGGTTATGTTTTGGGGGGGGGTTCAGTTGTAGGCTTTTAAGACTTACTTGGTATGCATGCGTACTGTTCTTGTGTATGAGGTGGGATCCAAAAATTGCATTGTAGAAACAGTTCATCAGTGAAAATGAGGCAGTGGCAAGAACTCGCAGGGTCCTTGCAGCTCTCCAGGCTTCCATGAAAGAAACCTACTAGCAGGACTTAAACAATGTGGGAATCTAATTTTGGCCCCTGACAGCAAGGTGATTAATTTTAGCTTCATATATTCTATTATTGTTATTTTGTTATGTTTAATTCCTGTCCCCCTGCCCCCCCCAAGTCTGTGCTTTGTTCTATCACTGAGATTTTTTGGGGGAAAATGCCTTTTTCATACAATAGGAAGATGTTGTGTAAATATTGTATCAATATTTATGTTTGGGGGTTTTATTTGTTGTTGGGTTTTTTTGTTTGTTTGAGGTTTCTTTAAACCAAAAGAGCAAAGCAAAACTGAATGTTCTGGTCTTGTTTTTAATAAATAAATCCTATCATTTTTATTCTGTTATTTCATGAAAAGTGCTCTAATTGTTGTTTTTGTTTTGGGCAGTTCTAGTCACCTGTCAGCATTAGCAAATACAGAGCCACATTCCATGTTTTCTCTGCCATGAATTAGCACTTTTAAATTATGAGCTTTCTCACTAGGTGATTTTGGCAAACTGAACGTTTGTATGGATAGTAGTTACCCTCATAAATGCTAAAATAGAAGGAATTAGATATTTAAAAGTGAAAATTGTTGCGGGGCAAAACATTGCACCTGAAGTGACTTGTGGAGGCTGCAAAACTGTAAGTGCATTCTCAGCTGGATGTCGCTGAATCTGTGATGGTGCTTTCAGGACCTGAAGCCCTGATGGAGAACAGGAGCTGCATTAGAAAGCTGCGCTCCTTTCACTGTGCTGGAATTAAGTTTAGAAGGGAGGGGTGTGTGTGGTGGCACGGGAGGTGTTGTCAGGGACAGTGAGGACATGCCAACAAACAGCTGTCCCAGAGGAACTGCACTGGAGGGGTATCAGCTCAGAATCCTCGTGTCGTTGCCTGTCCTGAGTCTACACAAAGACAAATAAAGACCTGACACGAGATGATGAAAATTAGTTTCAGATGTTTGGAAAAAAAAGTGTACCCAGTAAAGAGAGAATCATGGAAGCAGTGGTTTACTTACAGGTATTTTTCCAAGAGGATGTGACCCCTCAAAGCTCTGTCCTGCAGGTGTTGGTAGTGGTAGTGGGAGGTGATGGAGCTCCTCTCTGACCTCGCTGGAGTGAAGGTCTCCTTGAAGGCTGGTGCTCTTCTCTGCCAGGACAGTTTTGCTTTTGCTGGATTATTTTTTTATGCTTTCCTATAAATCACTATTTGCATTAATCCAATTGCTGGAAAAGGATTATACTCTAAGAATAAAATCCAGTCGTAATTAAAAATGTAAAAGCAGCTTATGTTTTTAGGCCAAAGTTATTAGAGGAAGGTATCAACCTACCAATACTAATACCCCAATCTCAGCTGGGAGGCTGTTATCGTGATGAGAGTGCCTGATAACAGCCTGGTTACTCAATATTTTATTGTAGATAACTTCTGCTTGTGTTTGCCTTGCATCTTTGTGCATCATAAGCTACTCACACCAGTTTTGCCTCTCACAGGCTTTGTGGGCATCCTGGTTTTTTTTCGTATTTCTAGAAAACTGTGCTTTTAGGAGCTAATCTATCTGTGTAGCAGAAGCAAGAAGAGTTTGTGATGGACTGTTCAGGGCACAAGTGCTGTGGGAATCACCTCTGTAAGAGGATTGAGTCATGTTCCAGTCTTCAACATCTGCATCTTAAGCCATCTTTTCATAATGAATACTTCCTTATCAAATATCCTCTTTGCATTTGTAGTTTCCATCAACCCCCTGTCTGGATAAAGAAAAATGGCAAACTGGGACAGCTCTCAGCCATTCTGTTATTCATGCCATGTGTCCTGCTTTTGGACATGCACTTGTCTGGGTTACAGTTTGCAAGCCCACTTTGTCAGTCTTTCTGAGTAGAGCACTTTTTAATTACCTCTTTAGAATTAAATCAATGTAGGGGCTAGAGTTACCTATTATTATTTTTAATCCAAAGATTGAAACTTTCTTTGACCTTTGCTTTCTTCAAATCAGAGGCATTTAATTTGGTCTCTGCTGTTCTGAATCAAATGGGTTCTCTGTGCAGGAAAGGATGCTGAAGGACTTATTCCTTGACAAAGGATTTAGGTGAAAAATGATGGATCCGAGTGGCTCTCAAACTGCATTTTTCAGAATCATCTCCACCTACACTGTGCTCAACTTCCCAGACTCAATCATCCTTCACCTGATAGTATGTGTTTTTTGGTCCTCTGATGGCAAATGAGGTTTGCAGCTGAAGCAGTGAACGGAGTTGTGTGGAGCATCAGTGCCAAACTGCTAAAGGGACAGAAACAAATAACCTCCCAAATGTCTATTTGTCTGCCTGTGAGCTATAGAGAGTTCTTAATGAAGTAATCTCTCTGATGTTTCTTTTGGTTTAGGTATGATTTTTTTTTTAATGTTTTAGGCTTTCTTTTTCTTGAGTTTTCTTTCCCAGTTTGTTTTCGTGAAGATACTTTGATCTTGCCTTTCAATAATGGCGTATTTGTGATCTTTGCTCTCCTCCAAGTGGCCCTCTGTGGCTTGTGCTTCCTTTTTTTTTGGGTGTCAGAAACAATGTCGACGTTCTTCTCTGCCTGATTTAGGGAAACTTTCAATTACCTATCCAATATTGTTGGTGTCCCAAGCAGGTGCTGAGGTACTGATTCCTGTTGTACTTGGCTCTTCTTTCTCTTGCTCTGGGCTGGGGTTCAGCTGCTCATGTTGAGCTTGGCAGTGCTGGTTCTGGGGTGCCTGATGACATAGCTCCAGCTGCTAGTCCAAGTTATTTTGAAATGTTTATTTACATAAAATAAGTTTAGTCTCTAGATAGCGCTGAGGAATTCTCTGTATCTCTAGTCTGTTCTAGCAAGAAAGATGCTGTGCCAGAAAAAGCGATTTCATAAGAGGCAACATTAAAGGACTACATGTTTTTACTGCTGTGCACAGCTGAAGAATTCCAAATTTAGTATTGTCTGCATGTGGTGGAAAAATACAAACTTGGGGAAAAAAGACTAAAAAAAGAGAAACGCAAAGAGTCAGCAGAGGGTTCTTTCATGTATTTCCCTGTAAAAGTCTTGAACCTCAGCAAAGTGCTGATTTTTCCTCTGCTGACACACTTGCAGCTCTGCTGCGTACGGGATGAAATTTGCTTCTTGCTGTCAACAGTCTTGCTCAGCTCGTGTTTGTGGGAGCAGCAGAATTTCACGTGTGCAAGGCTTCTGGAGGGCAACGAGTGCTGGAGATGGGAGCCTGTTATACAGGGAGAACTTGAGACTTTGCCTGTTGCCCTAAATAACTGCTAAAGAACAGGACTGCAAATCTACCTTTCAGATGTTCCCTAGGGACTCTGCTCCCCTTCCCTAAAACTGGATGTGAACTACCAAGCACCTTGGGTTCCCATCGTCTGCTCCCCTTGTAAATCACTGGTGCCAGGGAGGGAGCCGTGCCCGTGCCCTGGCTCACGGGCAGCTGCTGGGGCAGGCACAGCTCAGCTGCAGCAGCCGGCTCTTGCTTTCTGCCTGTGCTCGGGCTGCTGAGTTTCTGCCAGCACACCCTCTGCACAGAGGGGGCTGCCTAAACCTGCCCCGATGGGCCATGCCCAGTGCCTTGTGAGTGTGCCCGTGTATGCATGCCCGCTCTTAGGAGTCCTTCATTCCCCATCCTCCTGTTTTCTCTTGCTGAAGATCAACTGGATCAGGAGCTCTGAGCAGAGGAAGGTGGGTCTGTGTGAAGAGTTTGGTGCTGGTTACTGCTATGTTGGTGTTTGAGAAAACAACTGTGTGGTGATGCGCTGGGGAGGAGGGGATGTATTTCACCTTTATGAATGATATACCTTTTGGGTTTTTGTGATAAAGCCAAGCCCTGGAGTGCAGAATCACAGAAACATTTAGGTTAGAAGACAGAGTCCAACCGTGTGCTGTTAACCTTCATTCTGTACCAGTTCCTGAGCGATAACTCCTGCCCTGGGTACTGCAGAGCCACGCTCTGCTGCTGAGTCCTCTTTGCAGTGAACGAAACATCTGCAGGTCCAGGTTGAGGTACGTGGCAGTGTGACAGACGTGGCACAGGATCTGCCCAGGGGAAAGGCACTGGCTGCAGTTCTGCCTCCTGGTACTGGAGGCTGGAATTTTGAAGCCGCATTTCAGCACAAAGCATGGAAAGGAATGAGCTGCCTCTGGGCAGCTGCTGAGGCTGACCTTGTCTCCCTCTTGCCCCTTTCCTGCCCTGGTGCCTTGTGGGTTAGGAATGACTGGGACTGCTTGTGAAGGCACGTGGGTGAGGAACAAGGTCCAGAAAGATCCTGGCTTCAGGATCCAGGGCACGTTCCCAAAGCTCTGTGGAGTGCAGAGCTCTGCATTTTTTCCCTTCTCTTCCATTAATTGTTTTCAGATAGTTTATTATTTCCTGCATTTTTTTTTACAGTCCATTTTCTTTCCTCTGTTTGCCTTTTTCCCCATAATTCCCTTCTTTCTCTGTAGGATTATGTTTTGCGTGAGAACTGTTGGTAGAACAGAACTTTGGTAGAACTACACAGTTCTTTTGTTTTGAGCTTTTTCATATTCAACAATTCGAAAAGCTGTAGGGCTTTTTAATTGCTCTGACAATGAAGAACAAAGTTTCTTTTGGTATTTCTTTGTTATGATTCCTTGAACAACTTTAAAATTGTAATTAATATTGTAACTTTTACTGTGGGCTTCTTTTGCATTATGCTGATAACGTGGGTTTGAAGCTGCCATAGGTATATTCCCAAAGGCTGTGCACAAATGAATTCACTGCTATTGATGAGCATTCAAACTGACAAAAACAGTGACACTGAGAGTTAGATGTTGAAAAAGGACATAACACAAATAATTTAAATATTTTTCTCGTGTTTGAGTATATTTGTGGTGTCTGATTGAGCTGGTTAGCAAAATAAAGACAGATGGCAATGAATTCATTCCAACACGTTTTCAGCTATTCTGACTTCTCCCAGCCCTTGTGCAAATGATTTTCTTGTTTAAATTTCCCTTGCTGCTGTTGTCCACACCCTGTCTGGGAAATTCAGAGAGAGCGTGCCTAGAATATGTATGGAGAATTGATTTTTATATGCAAAATAAAAACAAAAATAACAGAAAGAGGAGCTGCCTGTGATTAACCTATATATTCAGGGTGCAGTGAGTAAGAATTTAACTTCTCCTTTAAAGGTCATGTCAAAACTTAACATGATTAGAACAGAGTTTATCATAATTGAATTTTAGTCAGGTGCCCTTCAAATTTTAAAGATGGCACAGTGATTTGCAGTGCTGTCTTTGTTAGGAAGAGTGAGCACTTTGCTGTTAATTTAAGCAATGAGCAGGAAGAGCCGGCACCCGCCCTGGCCTGCCTGTGCATCCCTCGGCAGCTCACCTGTTTCTCTGGACACTGCCAGGGTGATGGGACCATCACTTCTGTGTGTGGGAATGGTCAGCAAATATGCTCTGTTGAAAATTGTTAACAGTTTATAGGTCACAGCAGAGAAAGAAAATGGGGATGACAGGCAATGCCCTGCAAGGGCTGTAACCACTTGTAATTGTTGCTTTTTCCAACAACTCCAGTGTTCATGAAGATTCTGCCATAAGTAAATATAATCTGTAATGTTTTTATCTTAATACAATAATTATATTATCCATTGAACTCATCTGTGGCTTTAAAGGAACACTTGCTATTTCAAGGATTGCGTTAACCAGTCAGCGTCTCATCTCATTCCTTGGACATATTTCAAAAGTGCCCGTTGTCTTGTTACTTCCATATGGAGAAGCTACTGAAGTCCACGTATATTGCTGGTAATGCATTACTTAATGTGAAAATGTATGCAGACAACACAATAGTAAAGCAATATTCACTGTAGTATAAATCGCTGGGGGTTTTTTTGAGGCATCTGCACAGAATTTGTGTAACTGCTCAATTGGTTTGGTTCTTCTATGGAATTTGTAGATCTGAGGCAACACACGCTTGAATAGAGGAGATTAAACTTGTTTTCCCTTGCTGTTGGGCATCCTAACAGTGCCTGTAGTGTGGATATGCTCTGCTGTTGTCCCTTCCAGGCCACCTCTCTGTTTGCCCCCCTGCCTGTGGTGGGTGTGTGCGTGAGCAGAGTGAGGAGGGGACAGGTCTAGCTTTAGCACTCCTAATCTTCTTCCTTCTGTGCTCCTGGAGGATGCTGACAGCCTGCTGCTGACAGGAACTGCCAGCCCCTGGAAGGGAAGGATGCCCACAGGGTATAAACTGTAGGAGTACTGTCTTAGTCGGGCTGCTCAAGATCAGGGTTAGAGCCTGTGCCCATCAGAAAGCTTGGAAGTTGTGAGTGAGGGGGTGTTAAAGGAGAAGGATTAGTCTTCCTGCGGGAGCACTGTCTGTCTGTGCTAACAGCCTCCTGCAGCTCGGTGTGACTGGAATCCTGGCAGCAAGTGCTTGGTTTGCCACTCTCCATCCATTTAATGCTTGTTCCACCCCTGGCAGAGCTCTGGGTATGCCTGGGATTTCTGCAGCAGCTGCCCCATAACCAGGTCTGGCCTGGCCTGCCACTGTCACAGTCTGTCCTGAGCCAGAGCATTGCTTAGACTACCCTTAAATGAAGGTGGCTGTGGGATTGTGGTCAGAAGGCTCCAACTGAGGCAGCTGCAAAATCTAACGTTTTCTGACTCTGAATTGACAGAGTCCATTAATGGAAATGTTTTCTCCCTAGATGTAATAGACCAAACAAGAAGAAAAGCATAAATAGTGAGGTTAAAAACTGCGTGCTAAAAATGTAGTGCTGTTCTGTGCTGGAGGTGGTGAGAGGACCAGAAGTACTTCGATGGAAGGAAAGAGGTGGAAACTTACGGGGAGGAAAAAAAAGTAAGGGCTTGTGCATATGCATCATTCTGTGGAGAGGGTAGGAGGGAATACATTGACATCTCTAGATGCAAACTAGGGTTACAAGCAGTCAAGAGGAGAAGCATGCTCAGGCTCCAGCAGGTATTTTGGGAGAGAGGAACAAAGTACCAGCAGTTCAGGGTGAGGCCAGCCCATCCAGCAGCCCTGTCCATGTCTGTAAAGCCCCTTGAGACCTCCCCGGGGACAGGGAGTGCCAGAAGTGTCAACCCCACTTCTGTTTCCTTTCGCTAACCTGGAGATCAGCTTGGTTCTCCAAATGAAACCTTTGGGGAGGCCAGGAGGTAAAGGCCACCAACAAACCCGGGAATGTCAGCCCTTGGAGAGGTGGTGAGTTTGTCATCTCCAAACATTTTAGATGGAAGAGCTGTGTTTGTAGGAATATGAGCATCTTCTCAGGGGCTTTTGCTGCCCTCGAGGGCTCTGTTGCAGTGCTGGTTTGTTGACCGCACACAGGGTCTGTCCTGAGCTCAGATTGTTCAGCTGTGTGCCTGCAAAAGCAGCTCCTGCCCAGGTTATCCCTCCCCACAATTCCTAACATTCCTCACCAGTTCAGCATGCACCTCCCCAGCACTGTGTGCTGGCAAAAGGCAGTCATGGAAGAAGCAGTGTGGGGATGGCAGGCTGGTGATGTGCTCCCCTATTTCTCCAGAGTGCACTCTGGTGGCTCAGGAGCGCTGACACATTGAGCTCTGACAAACCTAAGGCCTGGCTTTTATCACAAGTCTAGTTTACGGAAGAAGTAATTATTTCTTTTTTATTCTGTTTGCCACCAAAATAGCATGCAATTGAGGGGAACGTGCTGTATTTTTGTGTTCTTTGTATGTCTCATACTTTGGCATTTACTGTAGTGCTGTAGCACGTTCACCATGTGGTATAGTCTCATTCAGTCCCATCTCTTTTGCATTTCCTACAGTGAAAGGTGTCTCTTTTCTTTCTCTCTCTTTTCTCCTTTCCTGTGTTCCTATCTTGCTATCCATTCCAGATACCTGTTCTTAGGAAACTTTCAGAACAGGCTTCACAGAGTCATTTGTTCTTCTTTTTGGTTTGAATTTATTCAGCTCATCACAGCCTGACTTCCTTACAGGAAGAAACTGTGTTGCCAGGTCCTAGCACTGACAGCATGAGAGAACATTTTCACAGGATAGAGATAGGAGTATGTCTGCGGCAAATAAAAACCCACATTAGACTTGTTCATATCTTGAAAAGAGTAGCAGAGTCACATTTCACCACATGAAGATAACCAAACCACCGTGCTCATACAATAACACAAACCCAGGAGATTAAGCAGCTCCCACTGCATTCTGTCGCTATGATGCTGCAGGTACCTGAGTGTTACCCACTTAAAGCTCAAGTGGGGCTGCCAAAATGTGCCATACTCATGTTTCTCTTACTGCAGGTGGTTCTGACTCCTGTGAGTCTTTGCAAATTGTCATTTTTGTAAATGAAGACTTTCGACTTTCAAGTCATTAAGGTGTGACCTCTGAAATGCCATTGCTAGTTTATTCTCTCTCCATCACCAGTAATGGAAAGACTGTGCTGTGTGTTCTTTTAACTCACTTATTTGTTAAGTTCACAGATCATGATATTTTTAGCTTCTGCTGAATACCCTCTGCTTTTAGGGCAGTCTAGTAAAGCTCCTGTGCTTTATGTTTCCCTGGTTTATGTGGCTCTGTTGCGATATTGTTAGTCCAAGAAATGTTCTCTTCTTACTGTTTCATCTGGGGAGAAATTGGTGGCAGATGTGGCTTGCTCAAAGATGGGACAGTTTGGTGCAGACTGGTCCTGCTTGCATGAACTGCCTGGAGCCTGCATTGAGAGGTCTCTGCTCTGGTATGGATTGCTGCAGAGTTAGTCTGACTTTGTAATGAGCTCTCACCCACAGACACATAATAGAATTGTAGAATCATGGCATGGTTAAGGTTGAAAAAGACCTCTAAGATGATCGAGTCCACCCATAAACCTTGCACTGCCGTGTTCCCCACTAAACCATGTGCCCAAGTGCCACATCCACGTGTTTTTTGAACCCTTCCAAGATTGTGACTACACCTGTGCTGGGCACCCTGTTTGCAGTGCCTGATCACCCTTTCAGTGAAGAAATTTTCCTTAAGATCTAAACCTTCTCTGGTGCAACTCTCCCAGCTCTGTTGCCCTTCTCTGGACACGCTGCAGCCCCTTGATATCTTTCTTGTCATGAGGTGCCCAGAACTGAACACAGGACTCAGGGTGTGGCCTCACCAGTGCCCGGTACAGAAGGTCGGTCACTGTTCTTGTCATGCTGGCCACAGTATAGCTGATACAAGCCAGGATGCTACTGGCCTTCTCATCCATGCTCATGTGTTCAGGGTATCACTTATTTAAAAATACTTTAACTGTGTTACATTATTTCCCTCACAAAGGTTATGGGGTTTAGGTAAGTAGACCGAGAGTTTAGTTGAAATGTGTGAAAGATTTCGGAGAAGTACGACCTTGCTGTGCAGGAGGATTTCTCAGTGAAAATGCTTTCACATTGAACAGTAAAGAAAAACAAGAAGTTTGTCTGAGGGCCAAATGTGTGATTCATACCATTAGGGTGAAGTTTGGCACTTCATATCATCATCTCATGTCTGAGAATGAGCTTATGCTTCTCCTTTAGAGACGTGATTTACTTTTTTTCTGGCCCTTTCTTTGACCTGCTCACCAAAGATTCCTGATGCTGCTGAGCGATGATGGATGTGTTCAGAGGAGAAGCTGTCACATCACCCTTGGGTGGCTGTGGCCTTTGAGGATGGGAAGAACTAGAGCCAAAATTGGTGCCTGAGAAGGTTTGCTTTTGGCTTTGTTTCTTCTTCTCCCAATCTTTCTATTTTTGATTGTTTGAGGGTGTGGGCTGGGGCAGGAGGGGAACTGGATGTCTGATTATGAGCATGACTTCAGAGATAAAGAAGTAAAAGCTGGAGGATACAAATGTAAAGGTTGCAGAGGTATGTCCTCCTGAGTTGCTTGTATAGGAGAGAGCCTGTCAAGGGTTGTGCTCCGAACTTGGGGTCTTCAGTCACTTCTGGAAAGATGAAATCATCCTGGTACTTCAAGGAAGCGAAGTGAGTAATCTTTTTAATACCCAATTATTGGAGCTGATTGAAGCTGTAGAAAATTTGCCATCACAGGGATGTTTCCAATGAAATTTCACATTTTAATAGGTGTATGCTTTTGAGAAATCTTGTTTTTCTTCATATTGATGCAATTCTGAATTGGAACAGACAAAAGAGTATTTTTGTAGAAATACTTACAAAAATACTGCTCTGTGTCTGGACCAGATCTATGTAACAGTTGCTAGGAGCCAAAAATGAGTGTGACACTTCAGAATCTGACTTGATGTGTGGGAACTAATTTTTATTTAGAAAAAAATAAGATCACATGGATGCATAGATATTTTCTTTTCTTTTTTTTCCTCCTAGTTCTCCTTGCCAACTTGGGCTGAAATTAGAATGGTGTAAGTCACTAAATTGCTACAAGAAAGCCTGTTTTTTAATAGCTCTAACTTAGCAACCTAGAATTAAAGTTCACGTGTGTCAGATGGCATCTAAATTATCGAGGATACTTCTTGGTTTTTTTTTTCTTTAGCAAAACTAAACTTCTAATTTTCAGGGCAGCCAGTTGCCTTGTGCATGTGTTATTTTTGCTGGCTGATGCTTCCCTGGGGTAGCAGAGCTTTCAATGAGTTTGCTTTCCTGCTTTTCCCCTGAAGGTAACCAGTTTTGCCCTTTGCCCCAAAGTGTGTTCATCGACTGCTCTAAATTCTAAGACTGATGTTATAGTAAATATAGTAATGTTATAGTAAACTATTTATTGCTTATAAATTGTGTTGTATTGAATGCTTGCACTTTCGTTGTCATGTCAGAACATGCCTTTTATTTTTATGAATTGTTTAATTAACCATGACAATTGTTTTTCTGAGTTGTGAGAAACATTATGTTCCAAATTCTTTTGGAGAAGAGGTGTTGCTTGCTTGGAGAATCATGTTTTTATGGGGATATGTAATGAGAGTCACTGCACAGGGAAGGCCCTGCTTTCCTCTTGCTTAAGTGGTTTTGGTTTTTTTCTTTCCTTCCTGCCATAATGTTCCAGGCCTGCCAGGGGGTGTGTACAACACTGAGGGATAGTGTGCTGGCGAGGTTATTTGGTGTGCTGCCTCAGTGGAGGCAGGGGATGGAAATCCACGTGCCAGCAAAGATCCAAGGGCTCTTGGTGTGTTAGAGAGCACAGATACACCTGAGAATGGTCACGTAGGAATTAGGTCTTCTCCCCCCTCCAAAGGTGGCAGACTCATAGCCCAGCTGAAATGTATCTGCACCAACGAACACAGCACGAGCAACAAACAGGAGTGTGTGAAAGCCTTTGTGCAGCAGAAAAACTGTGGAACTTGGGGAAAAAAATGAGTTTATGACTTTTGGAGGAAGAGGCAGGTAACTCAGGAGACTACGAGGATGTCGTGCAGGGAAAAGATTAGAAGGGCCAAAGCCCAACTAGAACCTACTCTGGATACTGCTATAAAAGACATTAAATTGTTTCTATAATTAGATCAGGAACAAAAGAAGGGCTAAGGAGAATCTCCGTCTTTTACAGGATGCAGAGGGAAACAGTGGCAAAGGATGAGGAAAAGGCAGAGGTACCTAATGCCTTCTTTGCCTCAGTCTTTAATAGTAAATCCAGTTGTTCTCTGGGCCTCTCAAGTGAGAAGACAGAGATGGGGAGCAGAACGAAGCCCCCATAATCCAAGGGGAAAGTCGGTGGGGTGGGATGGGATCCACCCAAGGGTACTGAGGGAGCTGATGGAAGAGTTCACAGAGCCACTGTCCATCACTTACCAGCAGTGCTGGCTGACGGAGGAGGTCCCTTTGGAAGTTCGCAATTATGATGCCCATCTACAGGAAGAGCCAGAAGGAGGATCTGGGGAGCTTCAGGCCTTTTATAAGAAGGATTTTCCATGAGATGATAAAAATTTCCTGTGTGATCCTGCTTTTATTTTTCCTTCAACAATAATTCCTAGCTGCTGATCTTTGTGTGTTTAGCTCCGCTGCTCTCTGCCTCAAGGGTTTGTATTAGTGGATTTCTCACATCCGTGCAGTGAAAATCAGAGTACCAGAGGCAATTCCCAGGTCCCACAGCAGCGTAGCTGGGATCCCAGAGAGGAAATGTTGGCCCATCAGGATTACACTGAGGTTGTTTATCCCAGTCCACTGCAGGAATGAGCGCTGGGGCTGCATGTGCTGAAATAGTTCCCAGTTACGGCTCTGTGGCCATGGATCCCCTCTAGCTGCCAGTGTTGCAAGTGCAGAACAGTAAGTTCACATCCCATCAGGATGCATTCATCCTTCTGTACCGAACCAACCAAAGGCACACAGCCTCTTGTCACAGTAACAACCTTAGTTGGTTCACAGTCTATAGGAGCCCCAGAATCTGTGGCACTGAAAAGGTACTTTTCAAGGTAAAAATTGTTAGAAATACCTTCCTTCTAAAATACATACGGGGTTGAGGGTTTAGAGTTTCCTTTTTCAAATCAAAGATGACAATTCAGTTTTTAAAGTTTTGAGGTTGACCCAGTGCCCGTTGTGCACAAGTAAATTACTTGGATTCTCGTAAGATGATAAACCTCGCTGGGGCACCACTGGTAATTGATACAGTGATTCAGCACTGCTTTAGCATTTATTTTCATAAGGCTTTTTGTCTATAAGAGCTGAGTTATGCCCACATGGGATATGGAAAAACTCTGTTTTGAGCATTTTATTTGATTCCATCACTGAACCCACTAAGAGCAAGAGAAAGTACCCAGATAAGGTTACAGGAGTGTGCTGCACATGTGGTACTAGTCCTTGGTCCCACAAGTCTTTGGGTTTTGTCGTGCTGGATCATCCGATGGTGTCTCCTGGTATGATGCCTGAATAAAATAACTTGTTCCTGTGTATTTCAGGCAGCCTCAAATGTTGTGGGTTTGGACTGAAATCCTTTGTAATGCTTTCAGTTCTACAGGGACTTACACTGGTGAGACATGTATAAGCTCACAGCTTTTGTAACTCTAATCTTGTTAGTTAAAAGGTGGCATGCTGATAGTTTCATTTCACAGTTGAATTTTTTTAATTATCCCTGAAGGTGGATTTTAGCTTCTCAATTTTGGCCATGAGGTAGCATAACCTACAACACAGTATGCAGAAAGAAACCTCAAATTGAATGTGCTTCAGGTCATTTTTTAGCTCCGAATCTATATTTATCTGCACAAGAAAGTTTTAACTTGACCTAAGGAAAAAAAGAACAAATCAATAAATCCAATGAGGGCTCGCTATGTAGCACTGATATAAAATATGATTTATTTAGTCTGTAATCGCCAAAAACTATTATATACTGCTGCCACCAGGGGAATATAAGAGCTGAATGGTTAAGCACAACTTGCTTTAAATGTTTTGTGTTTTGGCTCCACTATAGATAAAGGATGATATTGAAATCAATATTGAATTGAAATATCCAAGCAGTAACTTTTATGGATTTTTTAATAACCATACATCAATATATGTGTGTATATATAAAAATACATGATATACTTTACCACCCATATATGAGCATGTATAATGTGTATGCAATTATATATCCAGTGTTCCCTGTCTATGTATCACTGTAGAATTCCTCAACGGCAGACCTGATCTCCTGGATATTCAGGACTCCATTCACTTTGAGGTGCTCTTACTTTGGCCAAATGCTTCTATTCACAGGTTAGCCCTTAGCAAGACTAAAAGACTTTTAATTTGCCTAATTAATTTTTGACCTCTGAGAACTAGAGCATCTTGCAACACTGGGACTTTTCTGCTCTCATTCTTGTTCTCCTTAGATGGAGAGAAAATAATGTTCCTCTTCAATCCTGCCTCCTTGGCCAGGTCATGGAAAGCTCCACGAGGTGAGCCCCTTCCCATGGGTTGTGCATTCACAGCTGGAGGAGGGAGAGTCACCTGCTTTTGCAGGTCTAGAGAAAAGGGTGTGATTAAAGGTACCTCTAAGAAGACATTAAACATCTTTATAAAAACTTTGAGCAAAGAAGAACCTTCATACAGAGACTTTTCTTAAGGAGGCAGATGCAAGGAAGAAAGACTTTCCTTCTCTGGTTGTTTGAAGCTCTGGGTATGTCTGAATGAAAGACCAGGAGCAGATAAGCTGAGAAGGTGGGAAATACCAGGGAAACTCCAGACAAGGAGTTGTATTTTCACTTTAGTTCTTGAGTGACTGTCCTGCCCAGCACTGTGAAATATGATGAATATGAGGAAACTGAATAACAGAGAAGAAAGTTTTAATATGTTGCTGGCTGTTGGTCCACAGGAACTGAAGCAAAAGCTGATCAGTGGGGGACAATTACAGATCCTTGTTCCATAGTCTAGAAAGTGTTGTGCAAAGGGGTGTTCAGTGAAATGGAATTAAATGCTCCAGACCATTGAAAAATGCTTGTTTCTGGGCACCATAAATATGGTATTTAAGTGTTCTGGCTGGGACTGATCTATCTCCAAGCTTATTAGGGTATTAGAAATCGTAGAAGGGAGTATACTTTCGGATAGAAAGTGGTGTAGGAATTTACCACCGTGTCTGTATACTTTGAACCAAGTTTTCAAATCAGTCAGTAAATGGCATTTCCATGTCATATGTTAATTTTGAAGAGCACAGATTTTCCAGAGTGTGCTCTGTTTAATGTTTAATGCCTGTGCACTGACTGTATACAACATTTAAGGTTAAGTGCAGAGTGCATGTTGTTGAGCAAATGAGGCGTTGAGAGCTTGTGAGAAACTTCAGGAAAATGTATTCCGTATGCTTTGCTGGCTGACCCTGAAATGCAGAATATCCACTCATGTGGCTGTTATGCAGACCTTGTCTTGTTTTGAACCTCGAGATGGAAATCCTTGCAGCTCTCTAAGCTGCTTCCACCCATGTACCAGCACTGGGCAGGTACTTGGTACCTAATGAGCCAAGGGCTTTGCATGGGTTTTCCTGTGCAGCTTTACCTCTGCCTCTCTGCACTTCGGTGACCTTCAGAGAGGGCACATTTAGTTAAAGCCCCACCCAAGGGATTCAAACTCTTAGCTAAAACTGAATGAAGACATGGTGGTGTTGTTTTTCCTTTCAGGATGTAAGGAAGGCAGTCTTACTCTAGGTGCTGAAAAGATACTGCAGTTAGGTGAGATAGATGGAGGGGGGAAAGCCATATGTTGTACTTTGAAGCTTTCAAGCTTAGTAGGTAGAATAAGATGTCAAACTACTGCACATCTGGATGGAAGTTCACTTCTTCCTCTGAAAAAGCTTCAGGTAGAGTCATTACAAAGGGACTTAGTTAACAAAGGAATGAATCAAGGCACTGTGTTCCTGCACTCTGCTCTTGGGAAGCTCTGAAAGACTTCACAGTGCCTGTGTCTCCTCAGTGAAGTCACTGATCTCTGCAGCCATGACATCTGAAATCCATCACACCCAAGATATTCATCTGTTTGACAAAATATTTATTTTTTTTGTTCTAACAGCATGGGAATTACAGCAACTGCTTCACGTAAGAACTGAGAACACCAGTTAAATAATTTCTGAGCTTATATTTGCCTCCCTGGGTGATTGATCCCCAGAGCCTCCCAATGGGGCTGACCTTAATCACTGAGTAGGATAAAAGAAACATATATATATATATGTATATATAATATGAAAGAGCTGTGCCACAAGTTGGTATGTGTCATTCCTGAAAAACTGGATCAGGGTGTGATCTCTGGAAAGGGCTGGCACCCACAGTTTATGGCAGGATCATCTAATTCTGAATTTTATGATATTTTTGAAGACGGAGATCGAACAGGTTAAGTTGGATGTGTGCGTAAGAGAACACTGTTGAACACACAATGGGAACAGGGATATATTTCCAAACCCTGAGTGGGGATTTCTTTTTTTTTGACGGTGGTGTTTTTGTCAGGTTCTGGGACACTGCTGGATTTTAGGAATATCTTCACAGAACAGCAATGTGACTTTACAGAGATAAATGTTACTTTTAGACTTCCTTGGAAGAAAAGCTGAATAAAAAAGAAATCTATAAGGAAATAACTTGTTCTCTTTGCTGTTCTTCTGTCTGCTCTTTGTCATGTCTCTTCTTTTTCTCCCCCCTCCCCTCAGTGTCCCACTTACGCAACGCGCTGCAGGGTAAGCGCTTGAGCAGCAAATGAACTGGGTAGGCAGAAGCTTGATTTTTCTGAATAGTTATCGCCTTACACCCCACTGGCACTTGACAGCTTGGACTCTCCAAACTCATGAAAACCATGGCAGTTGCATTTTCATATCTATTTTTACTGAAATGCTATTTTGCTTCTGTAACTTGGTGCCTTGTGCTTAGGCAAAGGGGCTGAGGACTGTGCCTTCTCTGTTTCACACACTGCCAGGCTTGGTGCAATGAGTCAGGAAATAACATTTTCATCTATTAGCTGAACAAGCTTTTGAGGAATTGTGACTCTCCTCTGATTAGTGGGGAAATAATGGGTTGCATAAGTAGTGCTGAGGAAAGGGTGATGATTTTAAGATGGCCAGTGGTGAGGAGAAATAAAGTAAACATTAGCACTATGCAGTGGCTATCATTTGGGATTATGCGAGTAAAAGAAAAGCTTAATAGAACTGAAATCCAAAATGTTTTGCAGAAAACCCATGAAAGTGACTTTTTGGTGGTTGTTCTTGTAAGAGATGAAAGGTGAAATACGCCCTCTGCTCTTCCTGATACCTCATCTGCTGGCAAAGTTGGTTACCTGTTGCCTTGCTGTGTTTCCCAAATGGTGTGGCTTGTCACCGATACTGCTGTGGGAATTTTTGCTTAGTTTCTTCTCCAGTTTCAAGAAGAGAACACAAAAATTCTTTCAGGTTTAGTTCGCACAAATCTAGTGGTGTCTGGAATAGTTTGGGGGATCTGAACTTGCAGTTTGGTAACATTTTGATGCAGTTGCATTATCTGTTAATCACCATTCTGACCAGGTGAACAATGAACATTTTTTTTTAATATATTTTCAAGCCATTGCAAATCATCTGAGATTATTTTAAGATTTTTGTGTGTGTTTGCTTCTGCCTGGGTTTATCACTGAAAATAATTTATCATCTTGCCATTCTAATATTCAGAAAGACATGTTCTGTTCTGTCAGTTATCTTGGAAGGTTTCTTGGCTCTGGTTTTAACTCATATATTGTTTATACTTGAAAGATACTTTGCATCTTGGAAATTTTCCAGTTATCTCTGAAAATACATGGTTTTCCCAGTTTCTGGAATGTCATTGCAAAATGCAAAGCAGATAATAACTACTGCACATTGAACTCTATCATGCAGAGTGTGTTTCCCACTGCAGTAACTCCTAACTGGTTATATGGCAAGCCCTGGAGAATTTCTCAATTATTTCTAGGGAATTCTAAACATCAGTTGTATGTACAGAATTAATGACTTATTTCTGCTCCTGAATATTTGAGAAACTACCCTCTTGTGACTTACAGGGCTTTGCTTTGATGACTGAAATTGAAACATATTTGACAGAGAGTTTGCAATCCTGAGCTTAGACTTTCATGAGTTCTGTTTTCCTGTTATTCTTCGTCTGAATCAGGGCAATTAAATGCAAAATCATGTCTGAATTCCCTGGGAGGGTGTCTGAACCAACTGCTAGGGGGCCTGTGAGCCTCCCTGTGACAAATGCTAGCTGTGGTCAGCTCTGGCTTAATATCCATAAAATGCTTCAGCAACTTCAGCCCCATGGAAAAGAGGATGTCCTGTTCACTCACAGGGTGATTTGAAGGGAGTTCCAATAAGTAATAATCTCTTTTTTCTTTTTTTTTTTTTCTGATGCTGATATGCCCTTTGATGATCTAAAAGAGTGAACAAACAGTGCCGTATCGAAAATGACAGATTACAGTAAATTAGATGAGTCTCTAAATGCCAAGGAAAAAAAATTTCAAAGGTATCTAGAGAAATTCCAAATGCAGCCAAAAAACTACTTGGAGATTCAATCTGTGAAAGGACAAGCTGATGAATTTAGGGCTTCTAATCCAAGCTAAATAAATCAGAACTGAGGGGGGGAAGCTTAGTAAAGCTCTGGGAGATGTAGGGGTAATAAAGGACTGACAAATAGGCATGACTGTGTGACATGATGAAACAGCAGAAATGACAACTATAATAATGCGTAGTGCTGAGTCCTGGAAGAAAGAAACAAAAACCCGCTGCTGTCTGTGATAGCGAGAGTGGATCTGGAATAGCAGTTTCATTTTGGGGACCAATGTTAGGAAAGCCTTAGGGGGGATACGTGAGTTGGGAGGAGCTGTGATCGCTCAGAGACAGAGGCATTTCTGGCTTTGGCAGATGTGAGTGTATGTGCAGACAATGGCAGAGACAAGGGAAGTGCCCTAAACAGGAGGAAAGGTCAGGGTAGAGGAGGTAAAAATTATATGGCGAAAAAAACCCAAAGCAAATGAAGTTTCTGACCAGAGGGCATTCCAACTTTTGGAAATCCTTTCAGAAGGTGGAAGGGCAGGACTTCTGCTCCCTGCCCCGACACTCAGCTCTGGAAAGCGTGCTGCGTGGTAGGATGCTCCATTTGAATTGCAATTTTGGGGAGGTATTGACTGGGTGCTCTCATGGGTCCCTTCAGCCCCAGCCAGTGTTTCATGTGAAAAAAGGTGAGGAAGGAACAAGGGTGAGCACTGTGTCAGTGTGGTAGAATTTGCTGTTACCATAGATACCTGTGACTGTACATAAGCATTAAACTGGTACGGCTGAGCTCTGTGGGAAAAGCTGCTGTGGCTTGGTTTCCTCTTCATGCAAACAGCTCGGAATGTTTGGAAATGTTTAAGATAACTCCTCATCCACATCTACCTCTACAACCATCTCATGAAATTAAGGATTGCAACTAAAAGCAAAATCCCAGAAGAGGCAGAGGACATTTCTGCAATCCCAATAAAGAGCAGATTTGCCAGACACGTGCAAGTAAAATATTACTAAAGTAGGCAGCCCTGTATCCTTGAAATTACTCATGTTTTACCTCCTTGTGACAGACAAGTCTCTTCTTTCTCTGAGCCATTGCTATCTTGTTGATATGGACTTTTTTTTCCTAAATTGCTTTGCAATTAGCTAATGAAGAGTGGTAGACAAGAGATGATGAGTTCTGTCAGGAAATGTGTGTTTTAGCTTTCTTATTATTTCTCTTCAGGGCAGCCTGAGGGCATTGGTTTTACTGGAGCATGGTGATCAGGGGAAAGGTGTCTGATTTAGACACCAAAAGCTATTTTTAAATTCTAAAGCTGCACATTTCTGTATTGCTTGTAATCATGGTAGCTTGTCCTCTTGTTCGAGTATGCTTTTGAGGAAAAACTGGCTCTTTCCTTTTCATAGCCATAGCAACGAGTCCCTGCTATCAGCCTTGACTGTAATCTGCCTTGGTCCAGAAGAGGGACCTGAGCTTGCACTGGAAATCACCTTCCTGTCAGTCAGAGCATTTGGTGGCACCTCTAATAATACATCGCTCTGCTCTCCTTAGGTCATTGCTTTTTATTTCTTTTATGTCCTCAGAGACAGCTGCTCATAAATGGTAACCACGTCTTATTATTCTTTTGAAGGTACATACTTTGAAAAAACACTGTAATTTTAGAATGTTATAGAATATCCTGAGTTGGAAGGGATCCGCAAGAATCATCAAAGCCCAACTCCTGACGCCGCACAGGACAGCCCCAACAAACCCACTCATGTGCCTGAGAGCACTGTGCAAAGTCTCCTAGAGCTCTGTCAGCCTTGGGGCAGTGACCACTGCCCTGGAGAGCCTGTTCAGTGCCCTGGGAGAAGAACCTTGCCCTAATATTGAATCTGAAGCTCCCCTGACACAGCTTCACGCAGTTCCCTTTTAGCAGCAGGACGTGGGTGCTTCTGAGCACACCTGGAGCAGGTACTGAATTTCTCCTGCCCTTTATTTGACTCACCTGACTCCTGGAGAAGTTTTGATACAGTAAATTAATTCTGTTCCAATGAAGGGAAATATTTCTGAAATATTGGATTTATTACAGGACAGGACTTTGCTTCTCAGAGCATCACTTTTATGCTCCTGCTCTTCACAGGTTACAAGCACTGCACGTTTCCGGAATCTCTCATAATTTTGTGTTTACTTCTCAGTCCCCAGGTTCTTTACCAGGGTCTTCCCTTCAGAAGTTCAGACATGTGCTGAGCTCCTGTCTCTGGTGAACTCCTGGTGTCAGAAGGAGTTCAGACTCTCACTTTTCCCTTTGGAAAGGCAAGCCTGGGTAATTTTCTTCTAAACAGCTCCTTGAAGTTTTGCTCAGCAGTTAATGAGTACTGGTGTCTCTAGCTCAGAGCATGTGGAGGAGAAAGGAATCTGTGGCTTTGTGGTTCTAAGCTCAGGAACCTATTTGAGTAATAAATATAACTTCTGTTTTTATATAATAAATGTTGAAATATTCTCTCATACTGTTTATTTGGAAGTTTTGCTACACACTGTAATTTTAGACTTCTCCAAAGTTTTTGTTAGTATTTCTAATGTCTTGTAAGAGTAAGTCTTAGGGAAAAGTGGTTGTTATGATACTCTAATAACAACAGTAAAGACCACCAAAGAACAAAACAAAAAACATTAGTAATTAAACTGCAAAGTACAGTCTACTTAAAATTGCCACCATTTTCACAAGCTGAAGGGAAACTCATTTAAAGGAAATGCCATCTTCGTGGTTGTATTTCGATTAGCTTCCAGGTCATATGAAATGTGGAGAGTTGCTTTCTCCTCTTGATTTGGTATTAGCCCTTCTTTAGCGAAGCGATGTGTGTGGCTCTGTTCTCCATAACATGTTTGATGACGCTTTTGTAATTAATTTTCCAGGTTTATGTCAGTTCTTCAGATATTTCGTTTTTGCATCTCATCACCATTTTCTTTTCTGCTTCTCAATCCCATTGGGAAATAGCTGACACATCAAGAAAATTGCAGAAATAAAGGTGAAAAAGGTAAATTGAAATCCGAGTCAGTGAAACAACAAATCTGTCACCTTCATTGCTGGGAGATACATAAGGACCACAGTTCCTCAGCCACCATAAATCCTTGAGCCCCACTGGGCTGCACTGCTTTTTCCTTGCAGGCTGCTGAGGCCCAGGGACAATAATTATCCTTTGCTTATTTGCTCAGTTTGGAAGGTAAAGCTTCTTTTAGGCTCCCTGAGGCAGTCTCCTTCATAGTTGTGAATCAGCCTTGATTTAGAGATGCTGGAAGGTGTCCTATCCCTCCCCATTGCCTATGGATAAGGCTGGGGGTGAGGAGCCGCCTCTGTGCGGTGCATGACTGAGTTTACTGCGTGTGGTGTCTGGGTGATGACTCAATGGTGCAGTGAAGGAAGAGCATTTCCATTCAGTTGTCTTCCAAAATTATAAATCACATGCTTCAGCTGAAGGAAAAATATGTCCAAAGAGTCGCAGGACTGGTGTCAGAACACTCTTCTTGCTGGGCTTCCTATATTTTATGTCATGATTTTCAAGAAGAACCTCCAGTCCCTTTTGTGACGGAGAGAAGTGTGGGAAAGAATGAGATGAGATTTAAGAACCACGTAGCCTGCAGAGCAGCTACCTTTCATTTACTTGCTGCTCCACCAGCCTCAGAACTGTCAGCTAGGCTTAAGAGCTTATAATTTAGTTCTGCTGGAAGGCAAGTAATTATATTTCTCGACATGCCACCTCTTACTTTGCCTTGTTCTAAGAGACAGAGTTGGCAGATTAAGGGCCTTTTCTTTAATTTATGTTCATCAACAAGTCTCTCATCAGTTTCTCTATCATTTTCTCTGTTGCACTGATAACTCTGAAAGTGCATTACACCCTTTGGTGAGCAATGAGGGAGCCTAAACTGCTGCAGCAAGAGCAGTGCTGGGTCCCTGAGAAGCTCCAGAACTGAACTGCAAAAATCTGGCCTCTTTTAAACCCAGCCTGTGTGCTTGGAGAGGAGCTGCCTAAAAACTGAGTGGGCTTGGAGGGCAGTCCCATTCCCACTGAAATGTCATTGTTTTTTCTGAAGGTGGCAAAATGCACCATGTTTTAGGTACAGGCTGAAGAGTGATAAAATGATTAGAAAGAGAAGTTAAGCCAGTTCTGAGTAAGGACAGGTAGCCCTGAACAGCGATATGTTTAGTTTGCTTATTTTTCTAGTCCTTGTTGGCTGTTTTCTTCCTTTGCCTTGTCCTTTGCTTCTGGTTTGTCTCTGGCATGTTTGCTGTACACGTATGGGTGTTGGAATCCATGCATATTTTTTAGCTGCCAAAAATAACCTTAGAAATGCTCAAATGCATTATGCAGTGCCAGAATGTGGAATTCCTGGTGTGAAAGCCAGGAGACCATGCCTAATTTTCTTCTTTAAAAAATAATTATCTTTCCATAAATATCCCCCCCCCCAAAAAAAAAACAAAACCCACCAAACAAACCCAACTAACAAAAAAAACCAAAACACCCAAAAACCAACCAACCAACTACAAGAAAAAGCAAAAAACCACTGCCCCAAACCCCCCACAAAACTCACTTGCTGAAATTTCAAATAAAAAGAGATCTTCCCAAGTTTCAAACAACTACCATCAATTCATTTAGCATGTCAATTCCCCCCCCCCGCCCCGAAGTTTCTGGGTTTTGTAAGTGAATAGTAACTTCAGCTGGTTTTTAGGTGACACAGGATCATCTTTCCCCATCCTAGGAATGCCTGCTTTTTACTAGTGCTTCCCATTCCTTTGAATACTGTGGATAGCTGTGTGTGTAGATTTTGTGTGTAAACCAGCCTTTTTAGATTTATATTGTCGTGTGACAAGTTGTTTCCCCCAGATCTCTATGTATTTGGTGCTAGGATTTCATACCATTAAAATGCCTTCTCCTGGGAAGTCAATAGAGCTGTTTGTCTCGTTCATCTGCTAAAGTTGTATTTAAGAAATTTGCAGTTTGGAACACCTTTTCATCTTTGCCTAAAATTGCTTTATTTCATTCAGTTGAGGAATATGTCTGTCTTTGGGAATAGCTATGGCAAATGGGCATTGGGGACTAGTGTTTGCAAATGGAAGAGGGGGAGAATTTTTAATAAACAGAACTCTGTAATATATATATATAAAATTTTTTTGGTCATACTGTAGAGGGTCTTACAAATCAGTCTCTTAAAATTTACTGAGGAGGAGGAGGATGCAGTGATGTAATAGGATTCACTGCACCTTAGGGGAACATCTATAAAGATCTCTTTTGTAGTACACAAGCCTTTAAGTGTCATGAAATGTTTGTGTACATTAAAATGGGATGTAAACGCAGCAGGCCCGCACAGTGGGGAATCTGCCAATGGCAATTGTATTGACTGCCCAGCATGGGGCTCCCCTAAGCAGGGACTTTACTAACTAGAGTGAAAAGCCTTTTATTTTCAGGTCCATTGACATCGTGAATGGTGTGCAGATGTAAACAAACTGCCTCACGTTGTGCATTACATGCTTCATCTTTTGGAAATCTGCAGGCAAATGGAAGTGTTCAAAGGGTGGAAGGATGAGATACAAAGAATATGTGACTGCTGAGGACAGGCTGAGGGAACTGGGTTTCTTGAGGCTAAAGAGGGCTCTGTGACTTTGCAATATGTGAAAGTTTGTTGTGAAGAGAATTTTCATGGATTATTATCTGGCAGTTGCAGAAAATAAATAAATAATGGATTTTGACTTAGGAAATACTCTCAAGCTACAGGGACTGTGAAGCATTAGAGCTGGATGCTTGTGGAAGTTGTGAAATCTGCTTTGCTGATTAATTCACTAGAGGTTAAAGCCCAGTTAGATGATTTCTAGTAAAGGCAGGTAATATATGTTTTTTATCCTGCCTCAGAACAGGGGAAAGGGCAACAGCCACTTGAAGTCAGTCAGCTCTTTTGACTTGTTTCCATCTGCGAGTTAAGATGAGAAATAGCTATTTACAGAGTTGCTGTAGGTTTCAATAACACTACACAGGGTGTCATTTTCTTGCCCATCTGTGTGAGGGCACCCAAAGATGACACCAGTGCTGCTCCAGGAAAGCAAGTCAGTGTTAAACCTAGTGGTGAACACAGGACAAAATACAGTTCTGCAAACAAGACAGCTGTAGTCTGATCAGTGATGTCCTACAAAAATAAATGTCACTTTTATCAATGAATGTTCAAAGTAGGAGACAATCAGAGGGTTACAGGTACGAAGACCTCGGCAATTATATATCAAGCTTCTTATCTGAATCAAGAAAGAGGTAGATTGTACAGAAACATTCTGACTGATGTTACCCAGTGCTTGGGGACCAATGCGCAGGGTCTCATTGGTAATGTAAATGGGCTGACCAAGTTTGGAGTGGAAGCACGATCCCAGCTGAAGCCTAGAAGCAGACCCCAGGTGTTTTAAGACTCAATGTGTTCCCATACTCACTGAAGGAGCTAGATCCTAAAAAGTGGTGAGCATTTCACTCTGTTGAATTGTGTGGAAATTTTAGAATCCCAGAGGAGATTGCTCATATTATCCAGCCCAGACACTGTCCTTGCTAAGCCAGGAAAGGAACTGTGGTGTTGGTCCACCTTTGTTAGAACCTGTGCTGTGCCCCACTGGAGAAATGCTTCTAAACTGATTAAAAGTCCAGAAGAAAAGAAAAGCTATGTGCTGAACTTTTTTACTGTTTTAACACCTTTGAACAGAAAAAGCTATTTAAATCACTCAGCACTTCATAGATAATTATATCAACGTAGAGAGAGGCTTTATTTTGGGACTTCTTGTTAGAAAACCAAAACAAAACCAACCCTAAAAAAGACTTTTGTTCTACAAATCTAAAATAAGTTGTGTATTGCAGTACCAGCTAAAATTTTATGACTGCATTTAAGGATAACCAATTCTTTGTGCATCGTGTAAGATTAATACAGAATTGCAGAGCGGGTGAGGTTGGAAGGGTCCACAGTGGGTCACTGGGTCCAACCTCCCTGCTCAGGAAGGGTCATCCCGGAGCACATGGCACAGGATTGTGTCCAGACAGTCTGGAATATCTCCAGGGAGGGAGACTCCACACCCTCTCTGGGCAATCTGTTCAGGGCTCAGTCACTGTACAGGAAAGAAGTTCTGCCTCGTGTTCAGGTGGAACTTCCTGGGCATCAGTTCCTGCCCGTTCCTCTTGTCCCATTGCTGGGCATCACTGAGCAGAGTCTGGTCCATCCTCTAACACCTCTCTTCAAATACTGACAGACATTGATGAGGTCCCCTCTCAGTCGTCTCTTCTTGAGGCTGAACAGGCCCACCTCCCTCAGCCCTTCCTCCTAAGAAAGATGCCCAAGTCCCTTCATCATCTTTGTCACCCTCCACTGTACCCACTCCAGGAGTTCCATGTCTCTCTTGTCCTGAGGAGCCCAGAACTGGACTCAGCACTCCAGCTGTGCCTCATCAGGGCTGAGTGGAGGGGCAGGGTCACCTCCCTGAGGTCATTTGAACCTGCTGAAAAGGCATCTGCCCCTTCATCGAAGTCATTGATGAATAAGTTAAATGATACTTGGCCCAGTATTAAACCTTGGGGACACCAATAGTGACAGGCCTCCAACTATGTCACCAGTAATCCACTACTGGAAGAGTAAAGTAGCTCTGGAAAATTGCATAAGAAAAGGGATGTATGGAAATGTAACTCTCCAGCTTGATCTCAATTACTTAAATATCTGATGTTGACACTTCCATTTTCGTAAAACAGTCATTCATTACATTAGCATTTTTTTTGTGTTTTTACTTTTCCTGATGGACTGTTGAGAGTGAAAGGCTAAAATCAGAGATGGTGAGGGTGTGTTTCTCCCCCACCTCTTTTATAACATTCAGGTTAATCCTTTTTCAACAGTTAGTCACATAATATGTGCTGCCCCTGACTGGGGGCAATTTCAACAGAGCTGTGACCGGCGTGAGCCTGGTCTTCCATATGTTGTCCCTGGGACATCTTTTCAAAACCTGAAAAACAAATTAGATAACAGGCAAGGTCTCTTTTTAGAAAAGGACATGTAAGGTTTTATTTCATCTGGAATACCCCTCTCAAGCTCACTTTCTCCTGCTAGGTTTGTTTTGTATTTGATTAGTTCTAGGAGATGGATTTTGACATTTAAAGTATGTGTAATAGAAGAAGAATAATGACATAGTTAGGATTACAGAAAAATATTTGCCCTTGAAAATGGTAATGCATTGTTAAATACCGGTTGCATCATATCTGAGTATAATAAAATAAAAGTGGAAATTGGATGATTGTGTTGGGAATTAATAGTCTCGGCAGAGGAAGGCAGAAGAGGGGACCTTGGTAATTCTAACAATGCAGCACAGCTGAAAATGGATTTTGTAACATGAGTTCATTGGGTTTCCAAACCTGATGGTCTATATCTTTTTTTAAAATGCCCAATGTTAAACAAAACAAAGAAAAAATATTAAAATAAAAAAAAAAAGTTAAAAAAGCTACTTAAATATAACCAGTGATCTTCCAGCCAGTTCAGACCTCACATAAATCCTTGGAGAAGCTCCCCCCAGGTCCCGTGTTGTGTTGACTCCTCAAACGAGGGGTGCATTGATGTGACTGTTCTGTTAGTGCTGCTGAGGGATTAAAAGTCAGGTTTTGCTGGTGTGAGGAAACCAGAGGTTATTTGTAGGGTGGGTCATACCTGATTTATAGCGTGGCTCCTGTGAGAGTTGTGTTGGCACAGCTGGGTTGAGCTGAGGGCTACAACAGGAAGCCAGTGCATGGGAGAAGGATGGGAGAAGATTTAACATCTGTTTTCCATGATAGCCAGTGGGTCATCTGCCATGGGTGCAGTGTGGGGGGCTCTGAAGGGTTCCTCACTTTCCTGCATAATGGTATGTAGATGTGTTTATTCCCAGTTTTCTGGTCAGGGATAAACTGTGGTGAGACTAGAAAAGTTAATGAGGAGTCCTCTGTGACCATTAGGATTGGTTGCAGTTGGTTTTGTAAGTAGTTGGGCTCTTTTGTGGTTTTAATTCAAGTCACCAAAGTCAACTCTCTGGAGGATTTCTGGCAGGGTGTTAGTTCTCAAGTCAAACTGAAGTGATGGTAACACCCTCCTGCAGCTGGTGCCCGTGCTGGGGCAGCAGTTCCGTGGCTGACAAAATGAGACTGAAGGTTAATTTTGCCTGTCTTTGTTCCCATTACTGGCTCTTACCCTTCCACATAAGCCACACACTGGGATCCCCGCTCTTCTTTTGAGTGTTTATGAAGGGGCTTTGTTGCTGTCTTTTGGGCTGAGCTCTCTGAGATTGTCATACACCTACCTGGGAAGCAAAATTAACAATGTGAGTGCATGAAAAAAGATACAGAGATAGGGAGCAGCACGTTCACTGATAATCTGCGTACCTTTGCTCAGTTTATTGTATTAGATGTCAGGATTACATTTTTCCTACAAATGTACATTTTCCTTTCCTTTTCCTGCCCTTTCTGTTTTTCAGCTATTCTTAATTCCTACTGACAGTAACTGAATTGAATTTTGTCCTACTTCTAGTGTTTAATGACTAGAAATGTTTATAAAAACAAAACCATTTGACTCTTTGGAAACCATTTGTCCAAACCATAAAGAGGAACTCGGAGAAGGGGAGCTTGGCACAAACAGCAAAACTGCAGTCCCTGAAGCTCGTCCCAGTTGATTTCAGCCAGCCTACGTGTTAAAGTGGGTCAGAGGAAGACTGGGGGAGAGAAAGCAGAATGCAAAATGACAAAAAGGAATAAAGCAGCAGTGAACCAGGCTGGATGCTCCAAGAGGGAATAGCTAATTGCATATCATTAGTACCATTCAGATACTGGTATCCACGCACCTGGAAAGCACTGTCTGCCTGTTACAGCAGCCCTGGCTGGTTCTGCCTTGTGTTGTGGTGGGGCAGTTCCTTCTGTCTGAAGACCAGGTTTGCTTTCAGATCTGTTTCCCACCCATCAGGGAACCGTTGCTCAGTACTTTGCCATCAGCATGGAGAGAGCCCTTGCCCTGGACAGCTTTAGGTTTGTAAATAGGCTCTCTGGTTCACTTAGGTGATGGTTTAGTCTAGTTCCTTGTAGTAAAAAAATATCTTTGATCTGGAGAATTAATAATGTTCCACCATACCAGAGGAACTGTGGGAGGGAGACTGGAACTAAGAGAAAGGACTTGGAAGCAGACATTTAATTATATTTTTGGGGTTTGAATGCAATGCCGTAAAGTGTGAAAGAGGAAACTGTTTCCCTCTTAGTTTTTCAACAATAAAGGAATAAAATGTCTCCTGTGTGCAGTGAGCATGCTCATATGGGAATGCTAGAGGCATTGCTGGAGTCTTGCCTGAGTAAGAACAGCAGGATGAGAGCCCCATGGAGCAGCACTGATGTGCAGCCGAAAGAGAGAATGGAAGAGTGGAAAGCACCATCATTTAAAGGACACATCATGAAGCAGCGTCAGGAAGTGTTTCTACAGACAAAGATAAATTGCCATATGCAGTCATCCCGTCAGCCAAGAGGAAAAATAAATTTTACTTATGCGAAGTAATAGAGCTGCCTTTGTAGGAATGGTGCAATGCAGAGTGAAAGTGGTCCTGATGGACTTCCCCCAAACCAGAACATCCCTGGGAGTTGTGAGTTTATAAAGGCAGCCAGAAAGATGTTTTGTGGTCTCAGTTTCTGTTTTGCAGTTGTTTACTGTACAAAGCAGTCATAACTCAGACTTGCCATAAGTTTTTAAAAAGAGTTGAACTTCATTGCCCTTGTTTTTGAATAGCTAATTAATGGACATCTTGGGCTTGCACCACAGAGGTTATTTTAACTGTTGAATGTGGTGATTTCCCCCCTGCCCTCTGCTGAACATCTTTGGGCTCCCGTGCCAGTAACGCTTCAGTGGGGCTGGCAAATGAGGTAGATTTTGGTAGCGCTGTGTTGCAGGTCTCACCTCCCTGTTTTCCCTTGGGTTTTGTTCTTTCTCTACCTTGGCAGGCACTGTGCTTTCTGCTGCACTCCGCTTCTTTTACTGGCACTGCACTGTCCTTCTTGAGTCAGTGCGATGGAGAGGGATTTTCACAGGCAGGAAGCAACCTCAACACTTTCTTGAATTTTTACTGGGTCTGAACTTGAATGCTTTTATTATACTAACAAATGGAAATCGGGCAGCTATTAGAAAAGCAGTGGCACTGAAATGGCCTTAAATTCACCCTTGATCCTCTAATTATGCTTTCCAAGATACGATCTCATTATCTAAAACTCAAACGTGTCATTAGTTATATCTCATTTTTGTAATTACAAGCTATATATTTGTCATATCTATGAAAGCAGAAAACATTGCCATTATAAATCTATGGTTTATGCAGCCTCAGCAGGAATTGCTAACGAGCAAACCTTCCTTTCTGTCTCTTTTTAATTTTTTTTACCAAAAGCTTTTCCAAAGCAAGTTTCTACAAATGGAGGCAGAGCCTGAAAATACAAGTGGTGAAGTGTCTCCCTTAGGCTTTCTTCTTGCTTTGCTCTTGAGATAGCTGTGTCTTTGTTAATAGACCATGTTAGTAAACTCCCTGAACTTTGGTTATGCTTTTCCAGATCACCTGGAGTTTGGTTACTTGGTGTTTGTCAGCTGTGTTCTTTCTCATCTGACTTCTACATTACAAAATCACTGTAGGTGTCTCCATGAAACCATAACCAAACTTCAGTGACAGAGGAGTCTTATGCACAGCAGATGGCCTTCCTTATCCTAAGATGGGTTTCTCCATGCTTCTGGTGCCCTCCTAAACTATGTTTTTCCAGTCTTTCCTATTATCCTCCGTGATCTCTGTGGGTTGGTTCTTTCTTCCCCTTATTCCTGTTGTTGCTAAAAAAGTCAGTCAAACAAGTAAATAATTGGAGTGGGGCAATTCTGCAAAAGGTACAGTCCCAATTCAGAACACAGTGATGAGTTGTAATGTGACACTTCTTTTGCCTTTGTGTAGAAACCTTCAGCAAACATGCAGAATAATTTTAAACTGCCACTAAGTATCTATCAGTAGCATAGGATTTAAAATTCATACTTCTTTTTCTCAAATTTGTGCTGTCTGTGAAGATTAACACTTAGATCACTTTTGATATAAATACAACACTGACTTTCAAGAGTTAGTGGATTTATTTTTTTATGGAAATGATGATGTGTTTCATTTTTGCTTGGCAAAATGGTGACTGCAATTTACTGAATTTGTTGCTTTTACGACCCGTAGATGCACAGCGTGTGTGTGCCAGCGTATATAATCCCAATTTTATTCCTTTATGCATTTAGAGTAAGAGAAAAGGTTTTGTATTGTGATGTCATTCACACTATGAAGGCTTGCAATGAATGGTAGGAAAATGACTATAGGCACCTTATGGAAACAAGAAGCTTCAATGCAACAGTAATTGCTTTTTTCTCTTCAGAATTTCGAGTTGGGTGTTTTTGCATCCATTCACATGCACTGGGTAAACTTTGGTCAGAAATCTCATCTGCACCCCTAGTCACCGAGGAAAGCAGCATAGATGTGGTGTAGGTGCAGAAATCAAGATGTTTGAGACCTTTGCTTTATGACCTGCCCAAGGACTGGCGCAGGGCTGCAGGATTTGGTTGGGGACGTGGTGTGCCCATGGATATAGCACTTCCTGAAGCACAGCTTGAGCACTCTGTTTATTTCCTAAGGCATCATGAAAATATTTTGCAATCTTTTAAATGTTTACATTTTGATGATTGCCACAGTCAACTGGTTATTTCCCTTCCAATTAGTCTTTTCTTCTGGCTGACTAAATTTTGTTTTTCCATGACATCATAATCAGCAGTGCTCAGGTAATTGATTTTATTTTGAGGTAATTGATTTTGAGGTAATCTTTTGTCTGTTTTCGCAGCTTACCTCCCATTGCATTCCACGTTGTGCTTTGTGTACGGAAGTAATACCAATATTATTCGAAGGGTGTTCAAATGAAATGGCAAAACATTTCAGCATTCCTATTTGCCTGAAGCAGACAGATTTTCGATATCTGTAGAACTGAACTTGAGTTTGCATTTATCCAAAACTAAAATCCCATTCAAATAGTATTTTAAATTGTTCCAGATGCACAGTGTTGCTTTGTTGACAACAGATGTCTATTCTGGAAACAACAATATTGGTTCTAATTAGAGCTTACATTGTGAATATTGAGTCTAGGCTTTATAGAAGATCTTGTAATTTCTACAAAAAAGGAAAAAAAAAACCACATAGAGGATATTGGCACTGCTTCACAGGGTCTGAAAAAAGGAGACAATATTTCAATTTATATTTCAATATTTCAATTGAGATTGTCAAAACCTACAAGAATCATATATTTTATAGTCTACAGGCCCCCACAGGGCTATGGGCTGTCTCTAAAGGGCCCAGCCGTGCCAAGCCAACTCTCCCAGGGGCCCTTGACAGTGCTCTCCCCAATGTCCAGGCTCCTGTGCCACTGGTCATCTCTTCCTTATCTTTGTGCCCCTCCAGTCTTTGCAAAGGGCAGGCTCTCCACATGGCACAAAAAGAGCAGAGCCCACTCCCAGCTGCTCTGAATGTGGATCTGCCCTAACACAAGATCTGTGCCTGTGCTGGCCCAATCCAAAGCCTTGAAAACCCGCTTTGCTTGTGCCACTGCACACCTGGAGTTGTTTGCAGTCAGGGCTGGTGGTCTCTTGCATGAGGCTGGTTTGTGCATTGGTGCCATCCCATGGTGAGTCCCTTCAGCCAAGGGTTCAGAGGAGCAGGCAGCCCCTCTCCCGTGTGCAGCTCTGCCCTGGGGAGGGACAAGGCTGGGAGCGCTGGGACCTTCACACGTGGGGACTCATCATGGCAGAGTCTGTCCAGGGCCCTGGGAAAAGCAGAACAAAAGTGAAAGTAGTTGAGTTTTCCTTTGCCAGACTCGTTTGTTCTCATATCATCCATCTCATGTCTTTTCAGAAAGAAATCTGCTAAAGTAACTCTATAGATCTATAGGGAACAAGGTCGTTTTATGAAAATCCTCTTGTATATTTTAATTCAAATGAAATTCATATTTAAACTGTTCTCTTTAGCTAAAATGTAAATTCAGATGCTAAACTGAACCAATCTGTCTGCTGCATATGCTTTATCATCGAACTGCCTTGACAACCCTTGTTAACATTTACATAAACTGTACAAGCTAATAATAATGATGATGATGGAATTAGCCTGTTACTATCTTATTTTTGTTGTATAATTTTAATCTCTGTAGGAAGGAAAGCCACTATATCTTTTGAATTAGTCAATGACTCTGCTTTACTATTATTAGTTATTTGTATGTATTTGTTTCCCTAGATAGCACAGCTAAGCCTGCTGGTTTCCTTGTGGGGAATCTTGAAAGCTGTCTGTTGTGCTTGTCATCTAAATTATTATATTGTTTAATAATGATATTTTAACATGTTTAACTGACCTTTTTCTCAAATGTATTCAGTGCTGAATCTGGTTGGCAGTAATTTGCAAAGTAATTGCGGACAACATGATCATGAATTTCATCTGCTCTGTATAAATCCTTTAGAACTCGTGTCTTGATTTGTGCAGAGACGTTACTGAGCTGGTGTGGAGCTGCTGAGCAGTCAGCAGAGCAAGGTAACAGGTTACAGGGTGTGTCCTGGAGGAATGGCACAACAACCATCCTACAGCCTGAGTTTTTTCAGTTCCATCAGTCTCTTTTTTTCTCTTACAAGATATGTAAGTTTGGTGGTTCGTATATTTCTGTATTTCTCTATATTGACATGCAAGGTTATTTCGCTTCTCTTTCTTATACCAGTAACGCATGAAGACAAATACAGGTGATTTCAATATTTTGTATTTTGAGTATGAACTGTTTAAGATCTCTAGAATGCAATTGATGAAGATTTTTAAGTAGAGATGTAATTGTGTTTGTTTACCAATGCACAAGAAACAAACAAAAATCCATTTTAAGTGGTTATATGAAATATATACATATACTCAAGAACATAGTTTCACCATGTGAGGTGATTTATTAAGCTGGTTTTGACTTCCTGGTAGGATTTTCACATGAGCAATAACAGCATATAGTTTTGCAAAAAGCTGACTAAAATGATGATTTGACTTCAGTTTTCATTTCTCTTCTAAATTGATCCTTTCTAAATAATGTGAGCGAGCAAGACGTGACTGACTGAAGTTTGAAATACATGCTTTATAATTATAGCCATGAAATTATAGGAAAAATGAGAGATTCCCTTTAATTTTAAACTTTATTTTTCTATGTAGGGAGCAAAAGTCAGTCCCAAAGCATGGAATTTCAGCAATATATTACTAATAGCACAATATGATATTGTCACAGAGGGCCTTAAAAAAGATTGAAAAACTCCACTGGCCATTTTGAACGATGTGAAAATGATTTTCATGCCATAAATCCTTGCATATCACACCGGTTAGTTTTGATTTTTGCTCTCAAGGTTGTATCAGCCGTACTTACTCTTTTCTTCTTTGCTTTTGTTGAGGACCTTCCAAACCATCAGCGACCCCCAGCTGGGAGCTACACAGCCTGTTCCTCTCGCCCCGTGTCCTGGGCTCCAGCTGGTGCCTTCCTGCCAGCCTGCTCCCCCTTTCACACACGCTGTGGCACAAGCCCGTGTGTCTGATCCAAAATGCTGCCATTACATAAGGAGTGTGACTTGTACAGCGCACAAGTGGTGTGTGGGTGAAGGCACATCTTGGGGAGAGTGGAGCGATGGGCTGTGTAAAAATAGGCATCGCAGTGCGTGCCAAAGTGAGTAAGTTATATTGTCGACTGAACAACTAAACCTAATCCCCCTTCTCCTGCCCACTTTCCTCCCCCAGCTCCTAATAACTGTAATCCAAGAGAATAAATGACATAAGCTGAAAGGAAGTAGAAGCTGGCTTATTTTCTGTCACTTGTCAAATATTCAGTCATTTCTCTTGATGTGAATTTTTTGAGTTTGTAAAGCATTTTATCGAGCAGACAGAAAACACTGGTCAGTTCTCTGTGTCTGTGTATAGGAATGTGTATATATATATATACACACATATACACACACAAATAAAACTCTACATGAAGGAACATGCTTCACTGGCTTCTTTAAAGATCATTGTACTGCTTTTAAAAATCTTAAAGAGCAAACAGGTGGAAGTTGTGAATAGATTGGTTACCTGTGATGAACTAGTGCCAAAATGTGAATTTGCTTAGTCATTTTATATTAGCTGTAATTATGGAATGTTAATGCAAATAAATCATGTACACTGGCATATACCAAAAGGCAATGTTATTGATTGCATCTGACATATAGATAATAAGCTCCTGTTGAAATCATACAAAAGGTAATTTTAAATCTTATATCTTTGTCAGAGTTATGGTTTTACAGTCAAAATATTAAATTAGTTAGTCTTATACTGTAGCCATGATGGAGTTTAATTTTGAAGTGTTGGAAAGACAGCTCTATGTGTGAGAGGCTACGTTTGAAAATGTTTGTCATGGGACACTGAAGTGGACAGCAGCCAGGCTAGACCTTCACATTCCTCCAGGGCTTTCAGGTGCCAATAGCTACCTCTTAATATTGCAGTGATTGGCAAAGTGCCTTTGAAAATCCATTTTCTAGGGACTTTCATCTTGCGTGAATCTAGAAACCACTGCTCTGTGCTTCAGCTTTGGGATTTGTGACTTGTTGTCTGTATACATCTGACTCAGGGCCAAAGGAGAGCTGAAACTTTGCAAACCAGCTGCCATGGTACCAGCCAGCTTTGGCTCAGCCTTGAAGTTTGTAAACAGAAAGAGGTCTATGTGTGTCAGAAATTACCAGAATGACTGTGGGTTGACCAGGAGAAGTTCACCGTGCTAAGAAGGGGGCAAGGAGCTTGGTTTTCTCCTTAAAGAGGGTTATTTGCTAGGATGGGTAACGCCATCCCATCAATGTGCCTGATGGTCCTGGAGTCATGGGTAGCCCAGAGGACATCTCTTACTGGATCTGCACAGGGAACAGGTTCATATTTCCTAAGCAGCTGGCAATGGGCGCTTGGGGCTGTTGGGCAGTGCCCACCTTGATTTAGAGCTCTGCTTTGCTTGTTCATTGCAGAGAAAGGCCAATTTCTCCAAGCCTGGAGAAAACAAGGGACTTGAGAGATCTGAGCTTTCAGCAGCTTGTGAGGTGGCCCCACCCAAGGAACAGCTTTGAGACAGGTGATAAAAGGATGTGTGATGTGTCCACTTTGTGAAAAAGCGGTGCTGTTTCAGGGCTGTGCTCCCTGTGTTCCCTTGTGCTGCTGACCTGCAGGGTTGTTACAGTGATGGGTGAGCTTTGTCTATCTAGCAATTAGAGAAATCTGCTATTTGCTAATTAGAAGTGCAATAGTGAAATGATTTTTTTTTCCTGACAGATATAGCAGTAGAGGTGAATTGTGCTCAACAGACCTGTGTGTGATTATGTGAATTATAAATTATTTAAAATGATGCCTATGATTTCATGAGCTTGACTATTGAGCATCTTGGAGGAGAGAGGGAGACTTTCAATGGTTTGTTTGGCACGAAGGAGCTTAACTGGAATGCTTTGCTGTTTGTGTTTGTGATACATTCACCTCAGTCTCTATTTGCAAAATCAGAGTCAGTGGGACAAAGCTTAAAATCTTTGAGATCCTGCCAAGTTATTTTTGACTTTATTAAATCTTAGCCTGGGAGGGATAAAAGGCTGAGTGTAAACAAACACAGGAGTTAGTTAACTGGTGTTTGCAGATGGATGGACAGCCTGGCCACAGTCTAGCATGTAGATAAAGGCATTAGAAAAAGCATATCTCATAGCAACCTGAACTTGCCAGCAGAGGAGAAAACTCATATGTTTCATTAATTCACATGTGACTTCTTATTGTAAATATTGTGGTCATATTGGGATATTTTTCCTTAACTCCTCTCAGTGCTGTCTCACTTAGAAGCACACAACTGACTCATTCCTACATCTGGGTATTGACGTCATTGTGATGCACTTTTCATTTCTAGTATGAGTGTTCTAGTCTCTCCAGTATGGAATTTAAAATGAATATGTGATGCCCTTTATTATTATTGAGAAGTAAATGAACTAGAAAAATTACATTCATGGGCTTTTCAACTCATTCTCTATTGCACTGAACATATTGGACATCAGAGCCTGTCAACACAGTCATCTGAAAATGTCTCCTTCAGTGTTTCACTCCTAAGAACCTGAATTATTCATCAGAGATTTTACTGTGTTAACATATTCTTATGATCACGTTGAATTTAATTCCAGTGCATCAAAGAGCAAGTTTGCTGTTTCTGTTTGCATAAAAACAGATAAATGTATTAATGCTTCTAAATCCATTGTACCAAGTCAGAGCAGAACAAAGCACAAAGTAATGTCAGCTCACATTAATGTAAAATGTTTATAATAGCTGAGGTGTGATCACGAAACACCAGTAAAGAATTTTCTAGTTCTTGGATGTGCAGCGTGAAAAAACAGATGTCTGGATTTATGAAGTAGAAGAGTTTTATTCTGGAGTATTCCTTCTGTGCTTAGCTCCACATGTGCCATCCGTAGCACAGCACTGTGGCTGTGGGGGAGTCAGAAATGCCCTGGGCAAGCTGAAATTCTTCGGAGCACAACACAAAACGGTGAAGCCCTGGAGTATGGATTCAGCTACTGCTTGGTCAGAGGGTGGAAGGTTTATTTTCCAGTATTTTCTAGTATTTTTTGCCCCTACTTTGGAGCCAAAATAAATGTATTCTAGAGAGTTTCTCTGAGCTGGGGGACATAGCAAAAGCAAATCGATGTTTCGGGAGAAGAAATTGCATTCTGCTGTGTCAGAGGGCAAAAATGCACTGATGACTTTATTTGAAACCCGATCAAGATTATGGCAATTATAGGTCTATTAACAAGCTTGAAAATAAGTTTTCAGAGTGGACATTTCCACATGTACACTAAGTGCATGATGATGTCATGGTTTTAGTTTTGCCTGTGTAAGTGAAGATCATCATCCTGGAGCAGAGCTGTGAGCCAGAATCCACGCAATTCTTCTGCTTCGGGTGCTCCCTTGGAGAGAAAGACAGCTGTGATTTTAGGTGTTCAAAATGTTTGTTTTCACGTAGGCAGAAGACATCATGAGGGTCATTTCCCCACCCATCAGCTCAGAAGTGACCGCTCACACCAAGGGAACGTGTGGTCCTGCTGAGGTGGCTGACTGTGGTGGCAGGGAGCAGGAATGGTGTTTGAGTGTTCGTGTGCTTACACTGGGGAAGGGGCCCAGTGCTGTGGACAAAGCTGAATAAACGTAGTGTGGACAGAAGCCAGTGAATGTATTTTGGGATCCAAGTGCCTTTCAAATGACTGAGCATAACTGCTTATGCAAAAAACCATCTCTTCAAAATTACTGTCATCATTTCCATGTGGGTCAAGTATGAATTTCTTAGGTACTAAATTTAAGTGTAAGCAAAAAGTGGGCCAAACAGCAGGATTGGGAATTGTGGTGTTTTGGTTTGGGTTTCGATTTTGGGGGGGGTTTCTTTGGTTCCCCTTTCTGATTTCTTTCTTTCACTTGGGTTTTGGTTTGAATCAGATTGAACCATATTTCTTAAAAACTTGCGCTATTTGGAATTGCTTGGAAAAGCTTGTTTAAAAAAGCCCAGTCCCCAGACCTCCTTGGACAGGTTGTGTCCAGTGACATTCTCTTCTTGGCCAGAAAGTGAACAAAACGGAACTGTCCATGCACTCCAGAGGGAAACCCTGGAAGCACCGCAGTGTCTTTTCCCACTGACTTTTACTAGATGAAGCAAATCAGCAGCCTGCTAATTATAATCTGTCTGTTTTGAAAACTCTTTATTACTCTCAAGCACTCGGCAAGAGCAGGCTTTTGATGTGTATATTGACAATACATGTCGAAAGTGCTGCCGTTCCGTTTGGAATATTAAATGAAAATCTGGTTTAAAATAATTTGCTGCCTAGGGATATGTATTTCTGTGGCAGGAACATTTACGTAAAACCAACTTGGTTTCCAATATTCATGTTTTGTGCATGGGAATTCAGCATATGTGTTTAATTATTGTTGGGAAGGGGTGCTGCATTTTGCTGCTTGGTATTGCATTTCATTGGGAACAAAATCATGACAGGAATGCATGCCTAAAAGTTTGCATGCTGCATATTTTTCCCTAAGGTTTGAAAATACCATCCTATCAAATATTTCACAAAGAAATTAAAAAGTAATGCTGAATTTGACACCTCTTTACTCTACTCCTACATACTTTTAGCAAGCAGAAAAAGCCCTGAATTGAGTAACAAAATATTCATTGCTAATTACTACTTAACCTGTGCGACCTTAGATTTCCCCTGGTGCTTAGCTTCGAATAAATTATTTTTAAAAGCCACCAGTGTGCCTTAAGTTACTGTTTTTAGCACATTCCCGTGAAGTTTGGAGAGCCATACGCAGACCATGAATGCATGTGGTGTAAAAGAGGTGGAGAAGGGGCGATAGCAGATTTCAGAAGATTTTTGAGAGGAAGGCAGGCAGTAGGCACTACTGAAGCCTCTATGTCAAATACAAGCATCAAAGCTTCAAGCCCTGCGTGGTGTGACCGCTGCCAAAAGAAGTACGACAATTCTCAAAACAAAGCAAAGCCGGCACCACCCCCATATGCTCTAGATGTGAATATCACCTCCAGGATGAATGATGACTTGTGAAGCTCACTGAGAACACCCTCTTCTTCATTTCAATGAATGCTTTTTGGCTTTGTGTTTTCTGTTTTTGCGTTTGGAAATTGTTAGTGTTCAGCCCTTCCCTGTCTACACCTGATTTGCTCACAGACTTCACAGCCTGAACTGCTCTGCCACTCTAGTCTTTAAGACAGGCAGTTGTCGAAGTGTGGTTTAAAGGCAATTATTAAAATTTGCATGAGGATTTGCTTCTTGCCTCTAGAATTTCATGTAGCATATTCTTGGAAAAGAAGGAGCAGCAGCAACATCTCCCCTTTAGAACTGCTCAGGTTTGCAATATGAAGAACTGAAGGCACCAGCGCCCGTGCCCTTCCCAAGGGCTGGATGGGAACAGCTCCTGGAACAAGCTACATGTGAGGGCACTCAAGGGATGTAACAGCCAAAAAGATCAAACCTAAACTCCAAATAAATGACAAGATGTCCCCTGTTCTTAGCTTCGTTATCAGCAGATTGTTTTCTAGGAACTTCATCTTCTGCGCTTTGCATTGTACAAGAAAAATGAAGTCTTGCAATGTTGTTTTTTTTCATATATTGATTGAAACTGCAAGTTTAATATATAACTAGTGGATAAAACATTCTAGAAATATGGTGTTATGCTAAAATATGATTGAGAACTTTAGTTTGATGCATAATGTCTATTTAAAGTAGCCATGTAATTTATTGGAGCTGAGCATGTACTGAAATAGTTCTGCAGTTTCATTACCACTTCTGTAGGCAGACCTCTGATCTAGATAACCAAGGGAACGCTATTTTGGAAGAAAATATTCTAAATGCCTTCCTCTTTGTGAATTACAGGGGGATAAAAGGAGAATACTTTCCTTGTGAATCAAAAGATGATATTTATTAAGAATTCCAAAGCTTGCTTTTCTTGAAGCTTAAAATAGAACATTGAGAGTTCTTCACCTTAACAAAATGCTAGGTTTCTAAAAACTGAAAGATTTCTGATCCATATATTCTGACAATTTTTTAAATAGGGTTATTTTTGCCCAAACTGGGAGCCAAGTTTAGCAGTTCTGAACAAAGTACATTTCTGTAGGCTCTGCGTTGTGGTAGCCCTTCACAAATCATCCTGATATCTCAAAAGCTGAGATCCATCTCTGAAATACCAAATTGTTGGATTTTTTTGTAGAGACTCTTTAAAAACTGATTCAAAGTAGCTATAAATCAAAGCTGCAGCCTCTGTGTTTCCCTCTCAAAGGTGGCTTTGGGAAGCACCTACTTGTGACCCTGACCTTTCAGGCTCCTGAAACTGCAGCAAATCATTGAGAGTGGAAAATGGTCACGAGCATCTTGTCTCTGCATTGCAGCAGCAGGCCAGTTCTGGGTCTTCATATACCTGCATCTGCATCAGTCTATGGGCAACTCCTGGCTCCCTCTGCTCTCTGATTGTCTGGTTGCACAGGGGAAGGTGAGCAGAGAGGCAGCAGGGAGAGCACCTGCAGGTCTGCTCAGTACAACACATCCCTGTGGTGCGGGTCAGATGTGAGATCAAATCTTGAAGCACAAGTAGCTGAGTTCCTGGGCTTCAGAGGACCACTAAAATTTCTGCAAAAGTTTTGTTCACTTGTTTGAATTGTGTGTTTAATGTTGGGGTTTGTTTGTTTTGGTTTTTCTAAGCACTTCGTATGCTGGTAATAGCAGGAGCCAGCGAGCTAAGATCTGCAGCAAGGTTTTGGCAGATTTCCTTGAAAAGCTTGAACTCTACTACACCTCTCCTTCCCTTGGTAGCAAAAGGGCAGTCAACCTCTTATATCTGTAAATGCTTTAGCGAGAAGTTGTTGGGAACTTGCCAAAAGCTCTAAGCCATGAGAAACGTTCATTGGGCAAAGTCATCTGATGTGTGTGGGGAAGGAAATAGCTCAGACTGTGGCCAAGGACAGCTGCAAGTCCAAGCCTGGTTTTGACTAAAGACAAAGCTTTCATTATATGGTTATTTTTTGCCCCAGAAAAAAACCCCTGGTTGCTGATCTCTGGTGTGTTTCATAAATATCCATTGCATGTATGTGAGCTGCTGATTTGAGGGGGATATATTCTTAAAAGCTTAGTTTTTTTGCTAATTAACTTCTTGATGCAAACTCTTCTACGGAAAGATGCTTTCTGATAGTTTTTATATTGGGGGAAGAGAAGAGGAATAATCATTACGTACTGTATTGAAATAAACTGAGGGGAAAACAAGCTCACTTGGTCTTCAGTTTAGTTCAGCTGTTTAAGATTCTCAGCCACATTACTGCATGGACTATGGGGCCCTGACCATTAAGGTTTCATGAATCATCACTCCAAACCCTTACATTTGGGACTCCAACTAGATACATGTAGGTAGTGCTAGAATTTCCTAACACTTTTTTTGTTGGGTTTTTTTCAATTTTTAGGCCATTTCTTCTTGGTACTGTGGGGACTTTTAGCCCATCATTTTCTTTTGAGACTGTCCAAGCAATAGACGACAATTTATCTATGGCGTGCTGCAAGCTTTTTAGCCTGAGAGAAATTCAAAAGCTAGGGAAGGCTATTTATAACAACCCAGTAGAGCTCTAAATATTATTGTTTCAGTAGTAAGATGTGATCTTTTTGGACAGTTTTTAGGTAATACATCCTGTAGCTCATAGCTGGTTAAGAAGGAGCTGGAAAGGAGAGGGCAGGGAGCTGCAAGGCCATTTGATTGTGCTATAGGCTTTAATATCTCCCTGGTCTTATTTCAGATGCTCAGCGTCACTCTTTGCTTGCTCAGCTAATAGTACGCAGAGTGATCATCAATCAAAGTAAATAATGTGGCTGTAGCAGGAAACAGAAGGCACTGAATGCAGAGAGAGTTTGCATTGATTCCAGGGGATTTGGGGCAGATGGGTATCATCACTGCAATGTAAATAGATAAGGTTTCAGGTTCATGATTAGTTTTACAGATCGCCTGAGCTGTGGTAACCGTGTATGAGCCCCGAGCCTCTGCTAAATGTGGCTGTTTTTTAAACGCAGCTTTAACTTTCTTTTCACTTCACTGCGGGCCAAACACATGCATTCACACAGCTGCCAGTGCTCAGTCCCAGTGGGCTGCAGGGTGTGGGGCTGCTGTGGCGTCAGCGCACATGGGAAGGGTTCCAAGGAGAGCTCATATAGCCAAGACTAGGAGAGGGAGGTGCTGTCACACAGGGTCTCCTCTTGGCTTCACCAGATCATCATCTGGTTTTACACCATGCTTATGAAAAACATTAGCGAAGAATCTAATGAGGTGACTGCACCTTTACCATTTCGCGTAGGGTACGTACATTTTATCTGTTGTCTTTGGAAGGCTGCAGCAGAAACACCTGATTTGGAGGAGAGACTGTGCTAATCAGCCAGCAATATGCACATCTAGGTGCAGGAAGGCAAGCGGGCATGTTGTGTGCTGGAGCAGGGCAGGTCCTGCAGTGCCAGCCACGGGAGGAGGAAGCCCCGCTAAGCCAGCAAGAGCTGTTCCATGCTCGAGCTGAGAGCATTGGCACCTTCACAAAGAAATCCTGATTCACCTCAGTAGCAGCAGTTCTCACTTAACCACCGAGAGCAAGGGCTGCGAGCTAGTTGCTTTAGCACCGGAGGAGGACTTTTTTGTGGTTGCTCTGTGTCAGTAATGTTTTCTCATTTTCCCTCTCTACAACTTTGGGAAAAAAAAGTTTGAAGTGATGTGATTTTTATTTTTTTTTCTGGTCTGGTGGTGGAGTTGGTGGGAAATTGCATCTGCCAGGCACTTCTCACGCAAGGCTCTGATGATTCATAAACTTGGGATACTTGGTCGTCCTAACTTACCAGCTCCTGAGCTCTAGGGTGGGAAGTGGATAGTGCAGTCAGACTTTTGGGCTGGCACAAGCACTGGCTCTGCAGTGAGGAGAGGAAGGCAGTGAGTGCTGGTGATGGATTATAGGTAAGAAAGTTCTGCTTTGCTATGTGGAGTGGGAAACTATCCCAAGTGAGTTTATGGCATACTTGGATTTAAACCCAGAAGCTGTAAAGTCTAAGCTCTCAGAATCCTAAACACTCATGAAGTAGTTTATGTCAGACAGGACCTCTGGAGGTCTCTGGTACATCCCCTTACTGCAAGCAGGGAGTGATCAGCTCAGCTGTCTCAAGACCTAATCCAGTTGAATTTTGGATTATGGCCAAGGCTAGAGAATGTCATCCTTCATGTTTTCATTTTTGTATTGTATAATTAAGATTCTTCCCTTCCCCAGTTGTGGAAGTCACAGAATGTGATTTTAACAAACATCAAAATAACACAGGCAGGATTTGATTAATAAATAGCAGCTCTACAGGGAAGCTGCCTAAGTGAGTGTTGTTTTACTGCCTCAGGATTGTACACCTGGTGAGCTGAGCTGCTGGACCTGATCAAGGCCCCTGGAGGGCACAAACTGTTTGTTGAATTGTCATGTCTGGGCATGACTGGAATAGGCTGTGCTGAGGGTACCCCTGCCGTGGGGACAAAACCAAAGCTAGTAAGGCTATAGCCCAGAGAGGAAGACTTGTATTTCCCCCTTTCTAGCCCTGGCATCAGCCTTTGTTATTTTTTTTTTTTTAATTCTGGGTAGAAGTTTCATTCTTCTATCAAGACTTTTCACCTTGAATTGTGAAGTTGGAGCCCAAGAAGTGGGTTCATGTGAAAGACAACAGAGCATTAAATGAAACACTTGGGCACCAAAAATGTCATGCACAAGCTCTAGAGTAAGAGGAAAACCTGGGTCTTCTTGTCCTCTTTTTCTAATCATCAGAAAAAATTTTTTTTTAACATTTTACCTAGAGAAGCCCCATGTGTTTTTCTAAACACACATATATTTGGCAAGAATTCCAGACTTCTTGCTAGTAGAAAAGCATCTTAATTATTACCTTTATAAAGATTCATTATTACGTAGTTTGTAAGGATTTAGAGGGGCTTAGGGAATGTTCTCTTTGTAACTTGCACTGCATTTTGTCCAAAGAGTTATAACTTTCTGTAACTGTGCATTCTAGCAAGTATTCAGAACATTTCTGCGGCCTTTTTGCTCTATGAAAGTATTGTAGATCTGACCTTATAATCTCTACTGTAATACCCTAAAACATAAATTCTTATAGACCTGGTAATCAAAACTTACCTAGTAAAGTGGCATCCAACTTGGAGTGGGATGGTGAACCTCTAACAGTTGGACTCGTGCAAGGCATTTCTATTAGCTACATCACTACAGTAATATCAATATCTACAGACTCTATCCTTGCATGTTACATTGTATGGCATCTTGGCTTAGATGGACCTGTATCTCCTTTGCAGTTTGTCCCTGGCCATGTAGAACTGAGCAAGTTCTGGTGATCGAGGCACAAAGCTGAGAGCTGTGTTCTGAGTTGCCTCCCTGTTTCTGAGGCTGGAACTGTGCAATGCTGAGCAGGATCTTTAATTTTTTCTGTGCCTTTGTTTGCTTCCCTGTGACTGTGAAATAAATCTCCATGGCTTGCAGCAAACAATTTTGGTGTGTCTAATGCTATATGAGTAGAAGTTCAAAAACTGCCTCTCTGTGTAGAAGTAAAGGTGCTATCAACCAGTGTGGATTCAGTGAATAATAAATACACTGAGGAGGAATGCCTAATGACTGATTTCTAAATACCAGGCCTGAGAAACTGTAAATATTAAATAATTCATAACACAGACTTCTTAGTGACAATGTACCTGTGTTAGAGCACAGCCCTTAGTTTTGAGGAGTGTGAACACAGAGGTAGCAGAAATGGACTGGTGTCATCTCTCCAAGCACAGAGAGAAGCTCTCAGGTTCTGATGTGGCTGGTGGCTTTGGTGCCATAGAAATCAACAGCATAACTTGCAGAGACTTCAGAGAGAGAAACGGAGTACAAATGGACACTTGCCCTCCCCACCTGTAACTCAAAAGTTCTTTGTCGTGGCAATTGTTGAAAATAGGTGTGTAATTGACAGCGTGCTCGTGAAAGAAACTGTAGTAGTAGGACAAATAGCAGTAAGGAGGAAGGAATGGAATGAATTTGTAGATTAAGGGTTACATTCATGTACCAGCCTGTCAAAATAATAACAGAGACAAAAGGTAAGGCAGAGCCCTAAAGAGCAGATTATGTTAAGACATCTCACTGAACTGCCCTGGTTTACACATGGTGCCATGCAGAATGACTGTGGAAATTACTTCTTTTTCCCCTGTGTACACAGGAGGTCCTGAAAATAGCACAAATACTGAAGCAGAGTTGCTTGAAACCATGAATGTTTTCCCTTCTTTGAGAGCTCCTTTGACTGTTGTAGTTTAAAATAAATCACGTTTCCATGAGTTTTGACTTCCTTGAGCATTACAGGAGATTCTAAACTACTTCATATGCAGGGTGATATTTCAGATGTGGGTGTCTGGGGCCCTCACATACATTTTGCAGCTATTTGATTTATCACTTACTTCATCTACATGCAACCTGTCTCCATCAGTGGAACTTGACATGTTCTATGAAGTTCCTGCCAGCTCTGGTTTGCTGAGATCTGCTTCTTCATTAAACTATAAATATGTGGGTGCTATCACTCAGCTTCTCAGCAGTAGCTACTAATGCTATAAACAGCCTTTGGGGCTCTTTGATCCTAAACCATTTGGTGATTCTTGCATGTCTGGTGGTGGTTGTACTTTGAACCAACTAAGGAGGCCAAATGGGATTCCCTCAAAGGTCAGAGAGCATTAAGCATGAGGCCTGTGGAAGCATGAAGGAGGTGGTTAGTCAGAGCTGTTTTACTGGCTCTGGGATAGTTGAGGATTCCCTGAGGTAGGCAAATAACGAGCTCAACCATTTTGGGGGGCTTTTGTGACATTGCAAGATGCATCTAGTGAGGTGTCTAATTCATCTTGCTGAGTGGAGGCTGGGAAAAGAGAAAAACGACCAAAGGAGAGAAGCAGAAAGGCAAGAATGAGAGAACTTTCTCCCAAAGAGACCACCTACCACATCTATACATCTGGAGATGGTTCTTGCTTGTGAAGTAACACCAAATACCTCCCAGCTGTGGCCCTGGAAGTGCCTGCCAGGGGGGATACATGTCATTATTAGCAGTTGTATGTGTAAAGAAATGCTAAGCCCCTGCAGACCATGATGGCTCCAGAGTGTCCCCAGGTGCAGTTCTTCTTAGCAAATAAACCCACTGATCCTCTAGATAACAGTCAGACACAGAGCAACACCTGGAAACTGGTTAATTATCACAGACGGCATTTAAAACAGGAATCTTCCACTGCGCCTCTACAACAGGAAAGCCAACTTGTGCAACCATGTCTAGCAGTTAGTGATAGAAGTTCCATAAGCACAGAGCAACAGGATCAGCCCTGACATGTGCTTTATGATCAGCTTTGCCCCAGTAACACCTTTGATGTGATGTGTGGAAAGCCAAGACTGGGATCTTTTCAGCGTCTCACCTCCTCTGTGCATTGGCAGTGTCTTTTGTGGTGGTGTCCTGCAGCCAGGATCCCTTGATAACTCTCCAATCAGTTCTGCCTTGGGGTCATCCTTTCCTGAGGTGAGTATGATCAGGCCAAGATCCCTTGGGAAGCAATCACAGCTATTACCCAGTCATGGATACTGGTCCCCAAAGGTAATATTCAGTATATTTATTGGTATAATTCCAATTTCAATAAATAGACGAGGGGCTATTCCTGTGCCTTTTCTCAAGAAGTTTTACTCACCTATTAGTTCTTGTCTTTGTTAAATAATTTACTTCCTTCTATCTAGTACTTCTTACTTGGGTATTTTTTTCCTCGGGGTACTCAAGAGATATTTCTTTGGTAGTTAATCTCAATGATATCCTGCAAACAATAACCCTGGTATAACTGCAGAGATTTCTGGTACTACTAACGACAGATATAATTTTGAATTATAGATTGAGATATTGACAGAAATACAGTAAAATGCAGTTGAAAGGGATGAGTGATAGCTGGATGCATGCAGCATGGATCCTATTTTCTTATTTGCAGCAGTTATTTATTTAGTCACACACTCAAAACCAGTCCAATTATAAAAACAAGTCCTAGCATAACTTTTTTTTTTCCCTCTGAGTGCTTTAAACTGGGGAACTGCCTGAGTAATTTGCTTCTGAGTAGAAGTAATTACTCAGGTTTGCACTCGCTGACTTTCCTTTTATTAAGGTTTAGAAACAATACTGTGTTTTGAATCCCATTATTCTTTTCATCCTTAGCATTAAACACAACATTAGTGAGCCAGCTAAGGGGCATGGGGTGAGCACAAAGAGAGTTGCTTTGCTGGGGGAGAAAAAACATGATTGATGTGTATCAGTGGTTAATAAATTCAGTGGCTTAAGTCAATCTGCAGCAGCAGCAAAGATTGTTTTATAATGTTATTTCCTCAGTAAATGACATTTTAGAATTCCTTGATTATTCATCTTTCTGGCTTTGAAAATTTCTAATTTATTTTGGAAGCTGAGTGGTAATGAGCTTGTAGGCAGCTTATCACATAATTTCAAGTGGCAAAAATACTGGTCTGTGGTTGTATTTTTGCTTCTGATAGTGTGTGTTTGCTTTATGCTTTGCTAAACATTAAGATAAAAAATACACTTTATGGTAATTGGGAGTCCTGCCTGTGCTCCTGTGACAATTTGAGGGATATCTTATCTACCAATATGCCTGAAAACAGGTATGAGTGTCTTTATGAAACCCTTGTAGTGAGAGATGGCAGTGGGGAAGTTACCATGCAGCTGCTATGCATGCCTATGTGAGGATCAATTCCCATCAGTGGCAAAGGGATCCTCTTCACCCTGCAGAATATTTCTTTTCCCATATCAAATGAACTTAGAAAGTGAGCACCACCCTCTCTGCTCCTCTGTGCTGAGCCTTCAAGGCCTGAAGAACTGGATTTGGACCATCAAAATTTGTCTCCTGAGTGAAAGGGCTTTCCTTCCTGAGGCCACAGGCTGATAAATCCAGCCCAGCAAGGAAATTGTGGTGTTGACCCTGAGCCTGAGCAGGATACATGGCCAAGACTTGCTCAGCTCCAGGAGGTTTCCTCCCTGGCTCTGGGGGTTTGTAGCCCCCTTTGCTGGAAGGAGCACCCGGTCTAATCATGGCCATTCTGAGTGCAGTGCACTCCCTGTTGCAGTCAGACATGGATACAACATCAACACTTTTATACGCGTTTCCAGCAGCGTTCCCAAACGGTATGTGCTAAATGAAAAGCATTGTTTTGTTGACTTCGCTTTTATCTTACAAGTAGGGTTTCCAGATAATCGTGAATCAAAAAACATCATATTTTGAAAAGCATTACACTCGATAAAGTTGGCAACTAAACCATCATCTTCCAGTATTCTCACAAGCAAGTGCATTTAAAATTCAGGTTGTGTTGGGGGACAGCACAGCAATGAATAGCTGGAGACAGGATTGAGACTAGATCTTTCGAAGTCAGCAGGATTAATCCCAACGCTCACAGAAGATTTAGCTCTTTCCGTGTGGGGTGCAAACCTTGTGTCTCTGAAAGAATTACTGTGCAAACCACAGACTTGGCACGTGTCACGCAAGATAAAAATGGACTTTCTTTAAAAATCGTGATGGTTAAAAAAATAAAAGATATTATTTTGAAAACTTAGAGGAACTAGTATAACAGCTTGTATCCATTTGTTTGTGAGCTCACAGAGGAGATACAAAGATCACTACGCAGCTCCGCAGTTTTAGAGTTGAGGTTAGTTGTTAACTTGGCTTCCTTCTACCAAAAAAACATTTACTGATTTTGTTGGACTCGTTCGTTCACGTGCCTTTGTTGGTGACGAGGGGCACATACAGAGTTGCATCATGCTGTGTGACAGAGCAGGTACTTGTTTGCCACAGCTAACGCCTGAAGATGTTGCAGCGTGAGGGTGTTGTGAGTTTCTTTGAGCTTTAGGTTACAGATGAAAAAAGTTTGATTTATACGTAGGCATTTATTTACATGAAATTACATTGAATTCCTCACAGTAAATGGGCTGTTTTCTCCCCTTCTCACAGTTTGAGGGGTCTGTTTAGGTAGTGAGGGCAGGAGTGAGTCGTCAGAGGAGCAGGATCTCCTGGGACGCAGCTTGGCATGTCTCTGCATTTATCCGATGCCTGATGTGTTCCACCACCAGCAGCATCTCTGAAGACCTTTCTGACTGCTCTTCAAGCCTGGCTGTGGCCATCAAGGTGTTCACGTACAGCTCACAGGCGGCTGGTTTCTTTGGAGAGGACAATTCCCAGGGGTGGAGGTACCTCCCTGTGTGGGTATATCCGCAAATGCAGAGGTGCGGGGGCTACAGCTGGAGCTGGCCCGGGGCTTGTGCCAGGACTACAGCACCTTTCAGCAGGTTTACAGGAATGGATGCAGTATTTTCTCCTCTGTTTCCCATTGTGACAAATAACTTTGAAACAGCAGCAAAGAGATTGTTCAGTTACAGAGTGAAGAGGAGATTAGAAAAGGAAGAATGGGTTTTTATAGAAATCTGCACCTTTATGTAATAAAATATTGAATGTGATGAAGTGAATACAGACTCATTTTCAGTCCTCTTACAGTCAGAGGATGATAATGTGAAGGCAAAGCTATTCCAGACATTTCTTCAGGCATTGTGGTTACTTCATTAGCCTTTATTTCTTCTCAGTTCTGCTCTCTTGACAGCTTTTCAAGTCTCAGGTTCTTCCTTTTTGAAATTCTTTGATGTGCTCATCTGTCTGACAAACTGTTTAAGGTCTTGATCTTAATTTTTCATTTGTAGATATCCACAAAGGGTTTTGTTAATGAAGTCTTTAAAATACTAAGTGAAGTTCTAGTTTTCTTCAAGAATAAACTTTTATCCTTGCCATTATTTTTCCCTTGGAATTATATTCCTATTTAACATCTAGTAAATTTTTAGTCTTACAAGGCAGCAATGGGCTTTGTAGGGCTAAGGATGTAATTAAATGAGGATTTTATATTCCTTTGGGGTGTCTTTTACTAAAAGAATAACAATACATCATAATTGAAAAGGTCTTTTCAATGAAAGAAGCCTTTGATACCATAGAGACATAAGAGTAAGTGGTTTCCCAGCCTCAGACTAGGAGTGCTCCTATACATTGATGGATAATACAGTTTTCTGGATTGCAGCCGTGGTTTCCCCTGGTTCAGGTTTGGTGTAAGGTAATTAAATTTAACTGTATAACTGTATAAACTGCATTCATTAATTTTGGCACTACTGATGATGGTCGCAATATGAATTCCTAAGTCTGGAATATGAACTGAGGGGAATAATTCATTGCAATGTTGTAGCTGGATTGGGCATTTCAGATCTATAATACAAGACACCGTGGCTATAAAAGCCTCCTCGAGGCTAAAGGAGGAGATGCGTATAAGAGGAAAACATTGACATTAAGAGGAAAAAATGTTTCCAAGAGGCTTGTGGAATTAGGAAGCCACATCTGGCTGGTTGTTAAAAATATTTGGGGCTATTAGAGGAGCCCTGCTGCAGTGCTGAGGGACCTGCTGCAGCCTGCAGGACTGAGGGGACAGGAGAGCATCCCCACTGTCCTCTGTGCCTTCACAGGGGCACGTGCAGACCTTCAGTGCAGGCAGAAACTGTTTTCTACTTGAATCACACAAAAGGTTTCTTTGCTAGCGTAATGTTTGCAATAAAAAAATTTTACAAAATCAGGTAACAGCTTCCTGGCAGCGTGAACGGCGTAAATGTACTGCCACTTGTGAGGCATTTGCTGTAACCTTGGCCACAGCAGACTAGTCAAAATGTGACCTCTTTTTGAAAGGCAAAACAGTCTTCTTTTTTTTTTTTCGAGGGGTAACTTTAGAGAAAAAATACTAGAAAGTCCTGTTGCTTTTCACCTGTCAGCGACTAGCAGAGTTTTGGCTGGTTGGTTTTCTTTTAATTTCTTCCTTTTCCTCAGTGCTTTCCCTCATAAATGAAATAATGTAAATAAAATATATGCATTATCTGAAATAATGTAAAGTAATTCCAATAGCTAATTCCATTTGGTTAATTTTCAAAAGAAAAATATTTTGCCTCTGGTTAAAGTTAAGACCCAGCATTCACAGCCTTGCTACCTTTAAATCCTAATGCGTTCTCATTCTTCAGCTAAGGAGTGAGTGATCCTTAAAAGTGAGAAATCTGCATCAAGAGATTTGTCGAGGCTCATTAAAGTTCAATTAGAAAATTCATTTTAACACCAGGCATCCTGTCCCTTTTATTTCCCAAGCACAAACAATAAAATTTGCATCACATACAAGCACATACTTAAAATGTACTATGGAAATAAATAGTCTTCATGTTTAATTCATCTTCTATAACAATTGATGTCCATTAGGGATTCTGACCAGGAAGTAGATAGGCCAGCTACAGAGGGTGGTGTTGGATGAGTGTTGCCCAACTGTCCATACTGGGAATTTTACCAAATTGAATTAATTGAATTGAAATAAAAATTATTTTCAGAAGAGTTAGGAAAGATTTTTTCTAAAGAGTTCATGTTTTCTGAGCAGTGCAGTCTTGGCACACACCCAAAAAAACTTGACTCAGCACCTCTACATTGAGGGATTTTATGGTTCTTTTAACTACTTCTATAAGTTTTTTTTCATTTAACATCATACTATTTTCAGTTGTCGGTTCTCAGCCATTGGGAATAACCTCCTCCCCCCTTGCCCCCAATATTAACAGAAATTTAAATTTTCACTTGGCTCTTTGATTGCAGAATATGAGTGTAGTGAGACTCATGACGTGGACATTTACAACATCAGTAAATCCAGACGTAAAATTCAAGCATTAGGCAGCTCCCATGCGCTATGCTTCTTAAGGAGGATCTTAATTCCTTTTTTTGCAGCGATGAACCTGCCAAGGATGCAGTGCTTGTTATGCCATGATGAATGGCTTGTGGAGCCAGTCCTTGTCCCCAGAGCTTGCCCTTTCCCTGCCTCTGTTTCCTCTGCAGTGCTGCTTATCTGCGAGACACGGTGCAGCCTTCTGAAACGGCGCAAACCCTTTAAATAAACGGGGTATTTTTGGCTGAATGCAGGCATGGGGACCGGCGTGACTGCTTTGTAGAGTGCCGAGTTGTGGCTGTTCAAACCCTGCCTTTGAGGGGCCTGTTCTGCAGGGTAGACACTGTGTGCCTGTGAAATTATTCATTAGAAAATCGTTGGGAAAAGTAAATGATTTCTGTGATGCTTTTTTTTTCATTGCATTTATCACATTTACATGCAATTAATGTAAAAGGATTTGGGGAGTGTTAAAACCTAGAAAGTAAATCACATAAAAAGTAATAGCACATGTCAAGGAAAGAGATGCCCTTCATGCTCTCCCTGCAAGTCTTGGCCATAATCATTTTAGGAGAGTTTTAAACTCGCAAATTTGTGATGTTCGAAACTTTGCTGGCAGTTGCATCTGCTCAGCTTAGCCCTGTGGCACAGGCCAGTAGGGACTGCAGCATTTTGTCTGCCCCACAAGAAACATATTTCCATGGGTTTTAAATAATATTCATTGGTACTGACATTGCAGGAACTGTAATTTCTAGAAGAAACTCAAATATTAACTATTCACAGTTGTCACTCTTAATCACTTTGGAACGCTGCATTAAAGGGGAAAACCCTCTTAAGATATTTATTTCCCAACTGTTATTACAGAAATAACGTTCTAATATTAAAAAAACTTAAAATACTAATAAATGGGAAAATCCACAGAGAGCCCCTTAACACTGAAAACCAAGCCAGCCCAGTGACTCAGATGTTATTAACTGTTATTGCTTAGTGTTCTTGAAGAACCTTCCCTGGGTCTTTCCCTGGGTCTTTCTTGAAAGACTGGTATCTAATTTAAATAAGCTGCACTTTTCCTCTCCTAGGGAGGCCCTGGTGTGTTTCTTCGCCTCTCTGTGAACCCTCAGCCAATTATTTTGGTGAGTCCCACCTGAAGGGACAGAAATAAACACACCCCTTGTAGCAGGGATGGCTCAGTAACTTTTAGATGGTGATGAAATTTTACTTGTGACTCTGAACTCTTGGGTGAGTGCACTTGATCATTTCTAAATGATTGTCTGAAGTTTGACCCAAATGTTTCCTGCTGATAGAAACGCCGCTTCCTTCGTGTTGCATATACTCAGAATCACTACCTTATATGATGTCTACAGCTTGGTCAGTGCATGTCATTCTGTGAGGACAGCGAGCTAACATGGAATTCACTCTTCCCAGCAGTAGTTTTTGGAGCATCAGCTCTCTTTTTGCTGCCTGTGCTGCTATAACCCAGGATTTCAAGCTGTAGATACCCCAGGGCTCCAGCGTGGGCTTTCAGTGACTTGGATGAGGACTGCACAGATGCATCATAAGAGCGTGGGCACTGACTTCTGGGAAGATCATGAAAAACTAAAGTCTGGCTAATGGACCCCAGTTCCTCTCCCTTCCTTTTGGCAGTCATTCATGGTAGCACAAAGTAAGTACAAAGCCTGGCGCCAAGACAAAGCACTAGTGATTTGTGCTTGCTTTAAGTGTTCCTAAAGGCAAGAGGGATCTTTAGGGACTTCCCTGAATTAATTCCTGTTTTAACTAAAGTCAAAGCTTAAGCCAGACCTTGCATGACTGCAGCTGCGTGCCCCATGGCCCCGGGGAGATGAGCTCTCAGACTGTCTTTGTCACAGGGTATGGGTTGAGCTGGGCGTGTGGGCCAACCTGTGAGTGGGTGTGTGAGATGTTTAGTGTGCCCAGCCCTGAGCAGGGACAGTGCTTTGCTGGGTGGGATGACATCCTGGTGTGGGGCTGAATCTTGCAGAGCATCTGGACGCTGCTGAGACCAGCATGGGTTAGGCTTGCGATGCTGAGTGAATCAGACGTGTCAAAATCACCAGCGCAAATACCACGCAGAGAGTTTTCCCACTTTGGCAAGTGGGTCAGTGGGATCCAGTGGAAAAGAGAGACTGAAGGAGTGGGTGTTTGAGCCTTGTGATGAGCTGAGATGATGTATCTGACATCCTGCTCAGCCCGGATGCTGTCTCCTATTTTGGATAAGACCCCTTTGCTCCTGTGAACTGGTTGTGTGGGGGTGCTGAAATACATTTCCTGCCCCATCTGCTTTGGTGCTGTTGAGCATTAAGTTTTTGAAGTTGCCCTGTGCTCATTCTTGTTGACAACATCCTGCAGATTAGTTCCATCTCCAGGGGATCTGAAGTCTTGGGTGTGGGGGCTTGTTGTGGTTTTGTTTGTTTGTTTGGGGTTTTTTGTGTTTTTAACTTAAACCTGGCATGTCTATTTGAAATATACCCCTTCAGAATTAAAATATCATTGCATAATTTCCATATTAAGATTTAAACTCTTCATAACATCTTAAATTTACATAAACCTAATATTTACACCTAAGATGTTTCCTATTAACATTTAAGGAAAGCTACAACTCTGGGAAATTCTCTGGCTAAACACAGGAATTATGGTTAATTGCAAGCCATTTTAGTTCAGAAGAGCAACAGCTATCATCAATCCTCTCTTAGGCAAAGGTGTAGTTGAAGTTAGGTCTCTTCTAGTCTTTTGATCATATTATGATTAGCCACAATTGGCTCAAGTCACTAATTATGGAGATAATTTTCTTCATATGATCACTCTTGTTTAAATGCAAATCATGCTTGAAGGTTTCTTTTGTAGCCACTGAGCCTATTAAAATACTTTTTTCTGCATTGTGAATTGAATTCCAGTTTTGATTCAAAAACGTTTTGACACAAATTAGAGGTAAAATTAATCATCTAAACAATAAGAAATGTAAAAAAAGCAGGAAAAGGTATAGTTGATAAAATGGTGTGCCATTAGCATAAAAAGATTGGAAGTTACTGTAATGCTACAACCAGTGGTAACTGTTACCAGGCAATCAGAATCAGTCTTTTTATTTGGGGAAAGATTAACAGGTAACTAGGATTACATGAGAGGGTTAACCACAGTTCCTTAAGTGGAAATGTTTTGGCTGCAGTCAGTGGCACCCACGTCAAACTCCTATTTAGATCATATTTCTAGTTTGTACAGTGTTCCCTCTCATGCCTTCTGTTCTCTGTTTGCCCAAGGTGGGTTTCAGATCCATTGTTTTGGAGGTGAAGCAGGGACCTGACGTTGCTGTGACCCTCCCTGGCTCCAGAGCTGCGAGACCCTTTCCCTCTTATAACCCCAGTCCTGGGGGTGGTGTGTGGTGCATGGGCTGAGTACCTGGTCAGGAGAAGGGAGGAAACTACCCTGGCAGTGCACCAATGCAAATAGGTTTGCCACTGGTGGGTTTGGCTTCATCTTTTCAAGGGATGGTTTGTCGGTGTATTACGGAAAAGGATCTAGGCTAGGGCTGCTTGGGCCACCTCTCTGTTGGCCACAGGGTACGTTTGTGCCAGGGCAGAAAGCACCTCCTGGCCTCATAAAATATGGGCAGTCCAGCTGAATCTCTGCTGAAGAAGGGATGTCTTCTGCTCTGAGGCATTGCAGAAAGGAATGTTGCCTCCTGTTAATTAAGAAATCCCCTCCCTTCCTTATGCAAAGCATATATTAAGAGTAACAGAAAACATCACTAACCTTCCTCTCATTTGGGGTGGAATTATTTGACTGCGCTGAAATTATTACAAGTGATATAATGGATATAAAACAGGAGTGCTAATTGGAGATGAAGTCTCCAATTGGAGACTAATTGGAAAGGAGAGGTGTCTGAGGAACAGAGTGAGAGGCGATGCCGGCACAGATCTCACTCTCTGTGCAAAGGACTGCAGGCAAAAGGAGAATGTCGGAGGGCAACGCTGACGCCGTGTAGAATTGCTGTGGGTTTAATGTGTTTGCTGTACCCTACCCTGGTGGCAGAGAACTTGCCACTTTGCACCCAGTGCCAGACTTCCATGGGATGAAGGTTCCAGTGTGGTTGTGAACATGAATGCCTGCATTTTCTGGCTGCTAAAAAGCTTAATTGTGCGCTGTTTGCTTTGCTCTATTCTGTTGTCTTCCCCAGAAGTGTTCTAAAATACCTACATATCCAAAATTGCCTGTGTTGACTCTTTAGTGGGGAAACAGCAACGTGCTCCTACCTTGGGACTTCAGATGTCACCAGCTGAATTGGTGTAAAAGATTGAATTTAGATGGATGGCAATTTGAAAATCCTCTCTTTGTCTATGCTACTCTGAGTTGATTAGAGTCCACTGGAGAAAATGCAGTTTTGTGTCAAAATTGTCCTCTTTCTCATCAAAAGATCAAAATGAGAGTTAATCTGCCCCCTTGTGATTGTGTGTGTGCGAATTGCTCTTTTGTGGGATGTTGAGTTGGGGTTTTGTGGTGGGTTGTTTATTTCTAGATCAGCGAGTGACTGTTGGTTATGAATTAGAGGATTTAAATCAGACATAGCCTGTCCCCCCGTCTTTCCCTTAAACCAATGTGCAGAGAGAAAGCTGTATGATACACTGTCTGCGTTGTGGTCAAAATGCAACTGGTGTATGCAGGCAGAGTTCCACAGATTAGAAGAAATACCTTTAATTTTTTTGTGGACTATGAGAGAAAAAGACCTGTAGTTGACTGTGAGATTTACAGCCTTTGCAGTTCATTCTTCTCTGGTTTCTTCTGTAACCACTGCATTGTCCCCATTTCTGTCTGATGTTGCTTCACTGACTGTTAAACAACCACAGTCTATTTTAATAGCTGGTTTTCTAATTAAATACCTGTAATGATTTTATTCCCAGTCCTGGACTTTAGACATCTAATTTGTTGCTATCCAGCATCTTGCATCTTTTGGGTATTGTTTCCTTCTTAGCCAACACAGTCTGGGGAGGATGCTCTGAAATGGCCATCCTTGGCAAGGGTTCCCTGTGCTGGGGACGTGCTCTGGGGTGGGTGTCTCTGCTTTGGTCTTCTTGTATTTATTTAGTACCAGGGGAGCCCATGGGTAGGATTCAGAAATTGTAACCCTCATGCAAGGAATAAATATTTGTATGAAATAGGATTGTAACTTGCTTGTTTTAAAAGGATAGCGTGAAGTCAGCAGAGGTGGTTTTTCTTTCTCATAAATCTCTGTGAGGCTCCTTCATCATACCCAGAAGAAATCCAGTGGGCTCCGAGTGGAAGGGAGTCCTGAAGAAATTGGATGTAAGACAGAAATAAAAAGCAAAAAGAAAAAAAAGAAAAAGTAAACCACTCTTCTGTGTCTCAATTAAGAGGTTCAAAATTGAGTTATCAAACTGTAGTTCTTTTGCTTTTTTGCAAAATAATTCTGGGTAGTTGTGCAGCAGCATCAACTGCAGTGCTAAACCTGTGATACACTGAAAAATACATGAATAATGACACAGAATCTTAAATGCCCTAACATTATCGTGCTACCACACTGGCTTTAAACATTTACACTTTTCAGAGGAACTGCAACTTAATTCTTAATTAAAATCACTGAGCAAATGCAGATTATATTTAATTTAAATATTTATAGAATTTGTTTAAGCTTTCAAAATAGATTAGATGTTGAACAGCAAAACTGCTAACGTCTGAATGATAATTTTACTTCTGAGCCCAATTAAGAAACTAGTCAGGAATACAGCTAATAAATTGCTCTGTTTCAGGAAATACTTCAATAATGTTGTATGTACAGAGAGCCTTTAAAAATTAGTGCTCTCAAGTAAAATGGATAGTCTGAAAAGGTTTGTTACATCTCATAGTATTTCTCCTCTAATCCAGTTTTAATCCTGTTTTATTAGTTATTTTTTAATTTTCGGAAACACCTTCCCTATTGCATTTATCTGCCATGTGCCTAAAGGTGATCCGATCCTACAGGCTTTAGGATGTTTTAACGTAACTTGTAGGTTTAATTTTGCAAAAGATGTTCATATTGCCTAAATAACCTAGTGTCTATGAAATCTTTCAGAACTGGGTTTGAACCTTCTGGAAATCTGTTTGGCAGTCTCACGTTTCTCAGTGTGGCAAGGAGTGCTCTTGAGACTGAAAGGCTCTCTGTGTGTTTCCTACAGGTGTTTCAGCAGTACTTCTTAACTTGCCTTATAATCTTGGTTTTTACTCTCTATTATGAAGTCAGTAAGAGCTGCGAGATCTTTTCTGGTTTTCCTTTATAATGCTGCAAAATGTTATGTGAATTGTTTTAGATTGTGTTTCCTGTCTATTTGTACACTGCTGTTTAGACTGCAATATATAGCATTTGTTTCATTTTTTCTTGGCCTCATTACATTTCATTCCTTGCTTCACTGCATCATCTGTCTCGTTAGTCTACAAATCTGATCTATTCTAATCACTGTAAATTCTCTGTTTCCCCTAGCTGTGTGTCACCAGCAACACTAGTCACTTTGGAAATTGCTTTCCTGAAAGGTCATTTTACAAAAGATAGAGGAGGAGGCATTGTGCAACGCTGGTGCATAAGGCTGGGGGTTTGTCACTCGTCAGCCTCAGAGCGGCTGCTGCAGGGATGCCCATGGACACGCCTATGAACTCCTCTGTTCATTGGCTCGTCTTGTAGCTGTCACATGCTGAGATGGTCACCAAGGTGAGTGCCTTGGGCCTCAGACTGGTAGCGTGGGGGAGTCTTCATTTGGGTTTGTGATCTGTATGCAGTATAAATATTGTGGGGTGGCCTGGTAAAGGACAGTTACCACTTCAGTGTCACTTTTGCTGGAAGAAGGACCTTTTAAAGACAGATGTTTTGTGGTATGCAGAAACAGTGGTGCAAAGCCAAGAGCATGCAATGGACCTTCCATCACAGGATCCTCTTATAGAAGAACACACTGTGCAAGTCACCTGTGCCTCCTGCTTGGCTTTCTCTCCTCTTCCAATAGCACTGATGGGCTGGTAGTTGGCATATTGATAAGACAGTAAGGCTGTGGGTTAACTGAGATGAGTTAGTCAGTAATTTTCCTCTCTTTTTCGTGCTTATGGGTGTCAGTGCCTCCACTGTGCTCTTGTTTCTGTGCTGCTCCTGCCTTGGGGCTGGTTTGGTGGTGCAGACTCTGTGCTGCAGCCAACACGCCTCTGCTCACGGCCTTCCTGCTGCTGCCTTTTCTGCTCCTTCCCCCACTCAGTTAGCACTTCTGCACTGTGTTAGATATCCACAGGAAACTGTTGGGCAGAGAATTTCAACTTCCTTGGATGCCTCTACAGCCTCAGCACTGAGGCTTGCCTGGTGCTGCTCGAGGCTCTGGGGTCTGTGTGGGTGTATAGGGTGCATTTCATTTGTCATTTTATTTTCATAGGCTGTGCAGCAAAGATGTTTTGGAGCAAGAGCTGCTCAGTTCCTCAAACTATCATGCTTCTCTGTGGCCTGGGCTCCTATGCTGGACTGACTCCCTTTGCCAGTCTTGTTGTGGTCCATGATATGGGTATGGGTTCATGGCTACAATTCACTCTTGCAAAAGGATGTTGTCCGCTGTCTTGGATAAATGAGTTTAAGATTCATGAATTAAAAGAACAAGATGAAAGTTAAATACTTTCTTGAATCCCTCCATCCTGTTTTTTTAACTCTTTCTGGTATTTCACATGATTGGGAGAGTAAGTGGGGATGGAAATGTGCCAAATTTTGGTTGGATTACTGAAAGGCAGTTTCCACAGCCATGTGACACTACTACATCAAAATTCTATTATGCCGTTCCATAGTGATATTAATTAATGTATTTATTTAATTTTGTGAGGTTCAGTAGCTTTTTTTATGACCTTTTGAATTTGTTTCTGTTTGTGGGTGACTCATAAAACTTGCTTTTCTAGCCCAGGGGTGCTGCATGTGTCATGCTCTACTGGCTTTGGTAGTTCACTGGTGATGGCAGAAGGTAAATTCTCCCTGGGGTACAGAAATATGCCACTCCCTTCTGAAAATTTGTCAGATATGTTACTTTAATTACCAGTGCTTAGGGATCTGATTGCTGAAAAGCTTTGGGGACAGATTAAAGCTTCCTGGCTGGAGCTGGTTTGTCGTGTTTGCAGATGAGCCATTCAAACCAGTGCAAGTTTGCATCAGTGGAAACTAGAGAAGAGGTTCACCTATAAATCAGACTAAATGAAGAAGTAGAGTGGGGGAGAGTGGTGTGAGTTCTTGCTGGTGCTTGTGTGATAAAACCTGCTTGCATTTGAAGGTGTCAATTATGGACAGTTTTCGCTTGGCGTTGTGAAGTTTGAATTACTCGGAACTATGTTTAATGATAAAATATGAAACCCAGAACAAATTCTGTGTAAGCCGCAGCTGAGCAAGCCATCTGATTAACAGGATTTTATCTAATGGACTTTTCAAATGGAGATGTTTCAAACATACTGTGTAAAAGCCACAGATGTTTAAATTCGAAGGACAAACACTGTTCTTCATTTATCTCTCTCTCCATCTCTCTCTCTCCCCCGAAGGTCTCCCTGGCGTGTGTGTCTCCTCCCCAGTGAGCAGTTGAGCTCAGTGCCATCCACAGGTGCAGAGTGCTTTGGGAAGAGCCCACTGAAGGCCTGATAGGAAGGCCCTGGCTCACAGACACGGCGAATCTGCCCAGCTTATCACCATACGCTGGTCTCAAATCTTCTTTGGAGCAGCTACCAGAGGGGCTGAATTTCACTGTTTCCTGCTGTGCTGCCTGGAACGTTTTCCACATTAGCAAAGCCTGATGGAAACCTGTGTCTAGGTGATTCCACGTGAGACACTCGCCCTGCTCCCCCACGGCCTCGCCCTGCACCAGTCCCTGCCAACAGCGCTGCACCAGCACGCACCAGATGTGCAGGCAGCTGCAAAGAGCTCCCCTCCCCGAGCACAGGTGCTCTCTGTCAAGGAAAAAGTAAGTGTTGGTTGGTAAATGCTGGGTAAATGTATTCCTGTGTGTTTGAATAAAGCAACTGCTGCTCCTTTGGAGCTGGCAAGGACAGGGCAGTCAAGAAATCTGGCAGTGGCTGGGTTGGGAAAGTGCCAGGGCCAGCCCACTGACTTCAGTTTGCCTGGCAAGGCAGCTCTCCCAGATGAGGTGAGATGTGGTGAACCCAAGATTCTCTTTAGGAACGTTTATTTGGTTTCAAATGCTTTGTTCGCACATACTGCTTCCAACTTCTTCTAACTTTTAAGTAGCCTCAGTTCACCTCTGCCTTTATTTTAAATTCAAGGTACTTTACCCAAAGTGTTCTCATCAGCCAAGCCACTACACAGAGTAGTTTAGTGTTCATCTGTCTCATTTCTTTACTGTCCAAGATGAATCTCAGGGGACTAAAGCTCTGAACCAAGTGGCTTCAGGCAATTCATCTGAAAAACAGAGCCACTTAGACTTTTGTAAAGAAAATAATTTAGTAATCAGTGCAAGAGACCTGTCTCTAAGCCAACCCATTTGGAAAAACTGCCAGTGTAGTAATTACAAACATTTTATGACAGTAATACTAATGATGTCTTTCCATTATTGCCAGAATTTCTTCTTCCCTGCAACTACAGGACTGAGCTGGTTTTGCATCCTCTTCCATGATTCTGCATTAGAAATGTTTTGTAATTTGAGATGGATGCTGCAGAGCTGGACGTTGGGCAGAGACATTTTTCTGAGCCCTGCTGACCAATGCAGGGGAAAGCACTGGGAAGTGAGAAAGAAATTGCTGCCACTCTGCTGGCAGGTGTGCCAGTTCGGTGCATTCTCACCCAAACACAGGGCATTCTCTCTCTCTGCTGCAGTATCAGTGGATCAGTGTTACTGTGCATTCTGCTAATTGCATGGGTATAGCGACTCTTAAAACTTTAATCTCAGACTTCAGGCTCTTATCTTACAGGTTTTCCTCATTCTTTCTCCAAAAGAAAGAGAATGGGAAGACTTGAACACATGTAACAATGCAGTTTCTGTACCTTCCAACTAGCAAGGGGGATGTCCACTAGCAGTGCTGGATATCACCCAAATGTGAATGATACATTTCTGTTTTGAACATTTTTCTGGCAAACATAAAATATGAGGTGAAATATGCATGAAACAGAGTGAAGGATAGACTGGTCTGTAGTTACAATGTTAGTGCAAGGTTTTGGCCGTGTGATTTTTAGCTTTTGTATGGATTTATCTAAGCTTTATAGTATTTTGAAAGCATAAACATTAGGGTAAGAACAGAATTCCTGTACCTGTGCTAGTGAGATACTCATTGCTCTCTAGCAACAGTTACATGTTATTTGGGGTCAAATTTTCAGGGGTTGGCTCTCCTGACTTTTTTGCTATGGGGTGACATGTGGAAGAGAAGATCTGGGGCAAAGCTTCCCAAAGTGGGAGCAGGGGGTCAAATAACATGGGTTCTCCCACTTCAAACTCAGAGAATCTCCAGATACCACTTTTCCCTGTAGTTCCCAGCAAGGTAGTCCAGGCTCAGCACACATATCGAATCTACTGTTTTGCCATCTTGGTTTCATGTGCTAAAGGTTACTGCCTAGTTAAATTAAATACATAGAGAAAAACAAGAAGGAGCAGAAGTGATGTGCCTTGAGGCACAGATGCCTTTATGGTGCCTTTCACAGGCTCGATTACATTGCTGGCAACTATTTTCAGCATTGTTTTTGAGCAATGTTAGTGAGGAGGGAGCAGAAAGAAAATAATTCCAAATTGAGGTGCCCTAAAGGCTCATCCAGATGATTTTCACTGGCTTCATGAAAGCTCCTGCACACAATCTAAAAAAATTACAGCAGAATGGTTTATCTCCTTTTCATAGTCTTGTCTTTTAGCCTCTTGATTTTTATTGTGCTACCCTTGACCCTTAAAATTCAGAGAAGTGTTTTGAAGTTTATGTACTACAAACTGGTAGGTACCAATCCTGAAGGATGTTTTGAGCAGCACTGTAGCAGAAAGACAGAGTCTGCACACAAGGTCAAGGCCCGAGGGGCATCTCGCTGGAGGCTTGTGAAGTCCCAGACTGCTGCAGCACATTCTGCTCTGACAGGTGGGAATGATTCGTTAGAATTTGACTAAAAATTCATGGGAAAATAACTTTCTGGTGAAGAAACAAAAGAAGCTTTAACATCACCAACCCATTGTGGCTTGTGGATTTTAATAGTGAAGAATTGTACTTTTGGAGAGTGTAACTATTTCCGTAAAAAATCCATGGTTGCTGTCTAGCAGTAAAAATGCTGTGAAGAACCACACAGGTTGTTTCTGGGGGAAGCATTTCTCTCTTTGACAGCTGCAGTAGAATTGCTTTGTGCTTTTCTTAGGAGAGGAACAGCCCCCCCATACCTACCGGTGTGCTCCATATGATCACCCACAGGATTTACCATCTGCCCTGCTCACCACCCCGTGGGTGGGAGGTGAGGGTGTCCTGCTGTCGGTGTTCAGACACCAAGAGGAGGGGAAACCACCTCCAGTCGGATTTTATACAAAGATATTTGCTTCCAAAAGTGCCAACACATTTAAATTACTGCTGCTGTTGTCAACAAGTTCCCCCTGCGTATTCTGTAATGATTAAGGTCCTTGGAGGTTTTGGATCACTTATGTTTCTCAGTGTGGCTACAGATTGTGAACATAAGGGTTGCATCAAGTAATTTAAATAATTAATTGAAAGGCAGAGGTTCCTTCCCTTCTGTGTACTTTGCGTAGGAAAATTCCTGCTGACTCCATGTTTCTTGCTACTAAGAAAGATAACCTGGTCAGGTAGATAAATGTTAACTCAAAACTTGCCAGCTTTTTCACTTGCCGTAGAGTTGCTCTCAAAAGCAGCTGCTGCCTTGCTGCTACCAGTGCCAGAGAGTTTGATGACTTAATCAATGTGTTATTCTATCAGGAACCATTTGTGGATTCAAATACAGATGTAGAGTGATAATGTTTGTAATTAAAAAAAGTTAATTTTCTCAAATTAAAAACATGCCCATCATAAAACAGCCCATGAGCTGTTCCTGATTTGCTCTGCAGCCAAGACTAAGCAGGTTGTGCACCTTGTCTGAACTATGCAGGGCACTGATCTTACTCTTATTATTTGTGGCAAATTTTATTGATGGCTAAAACAAATCTGAACAGCTTTTTTTTTTTTTTGGTAAATGTTGAAACTCCATCTATATTTCTTTGTAGTTTTTATTCTTCATTGCGTGATTAATTTCTGTACTGACTGAACCATGCAGTAGTAGTTTGAGGCTCACCTTTCAAAATTAGAGACTTAAAATTAAGTGCCAATGCCTTAGATAGACCTGGGTAATATGGACAAACCATTTTCTGATCACTTCTAGTTAGGGGTCCTTATTTCTATTGTAATGAAAGAAAAAGAAAATGGAAAAAAATGTATAAAATCTTGGACTTTCCTAAAGAAAATGCAGCTAAAGGAATATCTATTTGGAAATTGGCCGGGGAAACTTCTTGCAGCCTCACAATTCTGGAAATATGCAAGGCAGGACAAAAATCTGCAGGCAATGGGTCCAGTCCCTGTGTTTCAGTGAAGGGATGCTGCAAACTTTTAGCTGCTGCTGTGAGTCATTCGTTAAACCCAAGGGGAAACAATGGACACTTGGAGGTTTTGGGGTTTGTTTTGTGCACCAGTAGGGATCAGTGCAAGGGAAAACTATTAAATGGCTGTTTTCAAGCCTTCAGGGAATCTGGACAGAGCTGTGCTTTGACAAAGAGCAGGTCCAAGGTATGATAAGCCTGTTACCAGAGAAGTCACATCCTTCTGACTTGTAGCTGGCTCAATAAATGCTGCATGAAACACACAGTCAGACCCCGTTATTCTCCCTTGACTGGTGTCTGTGCTCAGCAGTGCGGATGGGCACTTTCTCTCTCTTGTCTGTTTAAGACTTTTTGGATTGCAGAATAGCTCTTCCTCGTCCACAGTGAAAGCAGATGAGCTACGTATTTAGCAGTGATTTTTTTTGGTACCAACAATAGTGCCTGGAAGTGGGATACTGAGTTTCAGGTTTGGTTTGTGCCCTTCCTGTGTTCCAGCTCCTTCCTGACAGTGAGACCAAGCCAACCAAAGCATGAGAGGATTCAGATTGCTAATGTGCCCAGTATTTACAGAGTTTATTTCTTAAAAAGGGAGAAAAGTGTGAGTCCTTCTGCTCCACTACAAAGACCATTGCTTTTTATGATAAGCAGAATATGGTTGTTTACCTTTTTCCCCCTGAAATTAAATTTCATTGAAACTCTTTACTGCTGCATTGAATTAAAAGCTTTTTCTCCTTCCATTTTTATAATATTGCAGGAAGCCATTATCTGGTGACTTCCAGGAGAGACTTTTCATCTAAATTTAGCTTTTGTTGTTCTTGATTCTAGCTGGTATTAAACACTCCAATTGATCTAGTATATTCAGTTTTTTGGGCAATATAAGAATGCATATTTAATATTATTGACCCTTGATTTGGGGAAGCATGTAGGTTAGATTGCATGTTATGTTTCCTTTTGAAAGGCATTGAATTTTATTTTATTTCTTTTCAAAACTTCATTTGCAACAAAGTGAAAGTCAGCTTTTCATTTTATATGACCCTTTACTGCCTGGGCTTCCTTCTAACCTTGTTCTCTGTGATTTTATGTTGCTGCAATTCCACTGTGCCTAGAGTAGCTGGGACCAAACCCAGGACCATTGCGCTTATCCTGAAGACCTCGAGAGCAAGCTTGCTTTTCATGTCTCAAAGAAGTTAACACTTGGTTTTGAATCCTGACCTGCATGTACAATTTGGTACTAATTTAGCTGCTAGATGGCCCTAAAGCTTCAGCATTCATGAGGAGATAAGCAGTAATCCTGGCTTTCACAAACTTTCTTAAGCTTACAGAATTACAGAGCTTTCTCTTGCAAGGAAATTTCTTGATCTTATTAACTAGGAAAACAAGAAGCTTAAAGCTGACACAAAAGCAGTGTTGGTTTGTTTGGTTCCAGGCTCTGGTCACAGCATGCTGCCTCAGTTTGCAAGCAAGGACATGAAATGCATCTCATTCACAACAGCAGATTCGTCCCAGCCTCTTCGGAGAAGACCAGGTGTTCTTAGACAGTTATATATCTTGTCTCCCTAGTACCTTCCTGACTGGGAGTCCCCAATTACATCCTAATTGGCTTCTTTCTTTTAATTGACCATCTCTCCTTCTGAATGGCCATCAATGCTGACCCGCTTTCTCTGCTGGAGATGCATATTATTGTAGCTCTTTTGAGACAAGCTGTTAAAAAAAGAAAGAAAGAAATTCTAGTTTATCTGGCTTGTGGATAAGCAGGATGTTAAATGCTGCAATTTGCTTCACAACTCCCTGTAATGAGCAGGAGGGGGCACCTACTTATTTTCTCAAGCTTAGCAACTCTAGTGTATCCTGTATGAGGGATGCAACTATTGTTCCTAACATCTACTTTTCTGTGCTTGTTTTAACACTTCATGGATAGGTAAATCAGTAATTGTAACTGCAATATGTGATTATCACCTGTGATCACGTAGTAGAGGTCGCCTAAGGATGTGTTTTAAGCTAAAGCAAGGGTATGCACACTGCATCCTGAGAGATGCTTCTTTCAGCTCACTGCTTAGCAGACCTTTCCAGAGGCTTTTCCTGGTTTATTCTTGGCTTCTCCTGACACCCACAAATGACTGCAGGAAGATGGGTTATCTGCATTGCGTAACAGCTGTCAGCAACCAGGGCTCCTTCACTTCTCTGGGCCAATAACAGCAGCAGAAGGGCTGACCCTCACCCAGTTTTATTCCGAGTGATGACGCTGACTCACGGTGCTCTGTACACTTGTGGAGGATTCTGCCATAAAAGCAGCAATGTATTAGGGGTAGATGTCAGCAGAGAAAAGAAGCTTCAGCTGCTGTGAGTTATTTCTGTCCATTTGGCAATCTGCTCTTTTCCTCAATTAAACACCATATCACCCTGCTGTTCCAGCAGATTCATTGCTACTCAAAACAGGTATGAAACAAAAACTACTGTATTAAAGGAGATGTGGGACCACACAATAACACTTAGGTGCTTGTGGAGATGATCGCTGCAACCTATTCTTAAGTACACTGATTTTATAACCGGTACTCTGTACAGCCTAGAGAGGCTGGGAGTATATTCTGTCTGACCTCTTTCTGGGTTGGGGAGAGACTCTGGCTGAGTGTCTTAAGGGTTCATGCCTTGCCATTTCCACATGGTAGTAGGAGACGTTAGGAGATCCTACTTCATGCCAAAGCAGCTGGTACCTACAAAACCTGTGATATGAGAAAGCAGCTTGCTATTATAATGGGAAAGTAATAAAGGCACTGTCTTCAGACCTTGTAAAATGTCCTCAGCTTGGCATTGTGAAAATAGGAGGTGATATTTGCAGTGGTTTTCACACAGGTTTTTTGGGGCTTTTTGGCAAAAAAGTGCTGGGGGCCCCAAGCCAGCTCAAGCATATTGTCACTGTGGCCTGGTCAGTGACTCATAGGAACCATCACAAACTAGAGATGTGGCTAAAAACATGAAGGTGAAATTGCAGCTACTTATGTAACTATCCATCACCCACCACCATTCCTTGGCTTGCTAACAGGCCAGTGATAATTTTGTATGAAAATCTCTGTTGCTATTGTTGTATTTTAGTAGGAAATAAAATAGGACTCCTGGACTAGGGACAGACAACTTCCTATGACTTTTGTCATGAGAAGAACACCTGTACTGGAAGTAAAGAGTGCTCAGTGCTTAAGGCTGTGTTTAATATCCCACCCAGTGACCTTTTTAAGAGAGCTGAGGGTGCTAATGCGCAGGGTAGGCAGTGAAAGGATATATGCTTTTAATCAGCTTCCCAATAGAAAGATAATAAAAGCAATAATCCTTTTAGAATTCTGCTTCTGTGATCTCTATATTTTCCAAGGTCACTAAGCAGAAGGGAAGATAAAGGAAGATAAGCTTCCAAGGAGCTGAACAGTAGAGAAGAGAAAAACATCACACCCACCAGATTGTTCCGCTTCCAACTCACAGTGAGGGATCAAACCATGCTGAGAACAGACTGAGGTTTCACAGGGCACTGGTCACAACAGATTTCCAGTGTAGCGTGAGCTTCATCTCGTGGTCCCAAGCATCTCTGGATATATACAGACTGAGAATTTGGACATTTTCTCTTACCAGAACACCAAACTATTTGGCCTGGGGGAGGGACAGAAATTAGTTTTTGATAGTTGACAGCTCTGGTTTGGTTTCAATGAGTTTGTTTAGTTTCTTTAAAACTGCAACACCCCACCTACGCCTCCCCAGAAAAAAATCACTCCCCAAAACTATTTCCCACTGCATGTGAAAAAAACCTATTATCGCTGTTGGTGAAATTTTTATCATTATAGGATGGATGCAGTAGCAAAATACACCACTGAAATGTCCAGAGTTTCTTCTGTTCTCAGCTGTGGTGAACTGCCCCTCAGTACCAGATATCCGTTCTCCCTTGACTTCATTGAAGTCTGTAGAAACAAAGAACCAAACCTGTTTGCATATTAAAGCAGCATAATACAGAGTTTGTCCTGTCTTCTGAGCTCTTGGCATTAGAGTGTCAGCCCACAGGTCCTTCCAGCTAAGTGTGCTGTTTCCAACAGAGAACAATAAAAACTGCCTAGGGATTCACTGAGCCAAGGGCAAGCACACAGTCCTTGCCCCTGTAGTCTCCAGGCTCCAGCGATTTCTGCTTAGTGGCTTCTTAAGCCAGATCTGGGATTATCCTGTTTAAATAGCTGCAAATGGCTTTTTATTTTCCCCTCTCGTTATTTTGTTTAATTGCTTTTTGAACTAAAATTATGAATACAGAGGAGGGCAAGAGGTGACTAGGGACTTCTCCTGTGAAGAAAGGCTGAGAGAGCTGGGCCTGGGACAATGAGAGGGGACCTAATCGATGCACACAAATATTTTAAGGGCTGTTGTCAAGAGGATGAGGCCAGGCTCCTGTCAGTGGTGCCCAGTGATGGGACAAGGGACAATGGGCACAAACTGAAACACAGGAAGTTCCGTCTGGATTCAGGGGAAAGTTCTATACTGTGAGAGTGTCAGAGCACTAGAACCGGCTACCCAGAGTTGTAGAGTCTCCTCTGGAGAGATTCAAAACCTGCCTGGATGCAATCCTATGCAGCCTGCTCTAGATGAACTTGCTTGAGCAGGGAGGTTGGACTAGGTGATCTCCAGAGGTCCCTTCCGACCCCAACTGTTCTGTGATTCTCTGACTAAACAGCAGATTTCATTCTCCTACATAGGAAATGCACTGCATTTTTTTGTTTGGGCCTTGACTTGCCCTTTCTTTAATGTTGCTGTTAGTAGAACGAGCAAGTTTTGTCCTGTTATGCTAAATATTTACTATAGATGTTTCAGTTAATAGAAAATGTAGCAAAGCGCCAGTTTGAAGTACAAGAGTTATTTTGCTTGTCAGAGCCCAGAACAGCCTTTAGAGCAGAACTCTTGTCTGTACCCACATTGTGTTCATTACGCTGTTGATGTGGAGCTCTGCAGGCAGCTCTGGCTCGGCTGATGGGAGGACTCCCCGTGGTGGACAGGCTTTGTAGGGGGACAGTGTCGTGACATTCGTGTTGTGTATGTGCACGGGTGATGGAGAAATGAAGAGCCGTGGTAACAGGCTATGGACAGCAGGATTGAACAGTATTTTCTCATGCCAGAAGAAACCTTGGGATTTAATCAGAACTCATCACATAAACTATAAAATTTAATGCCTTGTGATTCCAACCTGGGAACTTTTTTAATTTGAAGCGCTGGCCATGTACCTCTTCTCTCTACACCATTACTGTCTGTGTTAAAGCCCAGTTCTAATGCATGCTGTGGCATGGTAATGATTTTTATTTCTTTTCTTTTTTGTGCACCATGCTGGGAACATCCGAGCCAAATTGTTGACAGTCTTAATGTGTTTTGGAGCAAATGCATTTCCTGAGGAACGATGTGTTCCACCTTATTCTTTAGTTAATATATTGATTCTTCTGCCTTGGGCAGAGATACTTAGGCTCATGTCTCTTGGTTGTTGCTTTTAATTTGAATTCAGTTATGAGCATTGAAGAAACTGTCTCAGACATTACCACTGCTTTAAATTCACTACAGAAATGGTCCGTGAAACATCAGATTTTTTTTTTTCAGACATTCACATGGCTGAAATTTAGGCCTCTGGCTCAGACCGTGCCAGGCAGCTGTAGAGAGGATCTTTCCATGTCAGCTGCACAGGGCAACAATTCTATATATTCAAGTTACATTGAAGTTGCATGAGATGGGTTGAGCTCCTCGTCTCAATTAACTGATGAGTATAGCTGCTCTTGAAGGGAAGGTGTCCCTGCACTGCCTCCACTTGTGGCTTTATGTTCCCAACACTTCTCTTGCATTAGTTCTTGCCTTGCCTAGACCCATTAGTGAACTATTTCAACTCATTAATTAGCTGGGATATTTCCCAAGTGGGAAAAAAAAATTAAAAAAGACAAGAAAGAAAAAAATCTGGGCTGGTGAGCTGATAAAGCTCACTTCCAAGTGCTGAATTTCAGGCATGATGAATAGCCAGTCCAAAACATGCCCGAAGTCATGTTTTCCCTCGTGTATCTGATGGAGCAGCATTTAAGCATGACAGTTCTGTGAAATACAGTCCCAACTATCTTAATTTTATCATCTCCCTCTATTTTCTGTCTTTCTGTTACTGCCTCTAGTCTGACAAGCAGAGTGGTTATCAAAGAGTTCCAGTTTGACAGAAGGGTGTGCTTTGCTCCCAGGGCTGAGCTAAAAGCTTGAAAACTTTGAGTGCACAGTCGAGGCTCTCTGGAGTGAGAATCCAGGGATGGACCCAGCTGGGGTGCATGGTTTGCTCTGCTGCTTCTCTCAGATTTTATTTCCAAGATGGCAGGTCTTGATTTAGCTACCTGTAAATGGAACATAAATGTGTTTACGTGTTGCACAGACACTGTGTGACTGAAAGGCTGTCTGAGAGTCTGAGATAACAGAGATGCCGTGTAAGCACTTGTAATGAAGGAGTCCTGATAAATTAGCTGTCAGGCTTCCTGTCCAGTTTTTCCTGTGAATTTATACCAATATATTGGTGTCATAAGGATGCTGTCAAATACAGTCAGGTGAGCTAGTTCACCTAAAGAAAGAACATGTCTAAATTGTAATCTCATTTCTCTCTGGATCTAACACAAGCTGATTTCTTAGATGCAAAGCCCAAAGAAATCCAGGCTGTGGTGTTCTCCATTTTTCTCTCTCTTCCCCACCAATTTTGACAACTTGCATGGCTCCTGCCACTGGCCGGGTATGTAAGTAGGAAGTTGGCAGTATTAGTCACAGGAGACCTTCAAGCTTGGCTTAAAGCAAGGCTTGCTGAGGATCTTGTGGAGAGGCTTCTAAACCATGACTCTGCATCTGCTGTGCAGTTCACCAGCGTTGCCTCGGTCCTATTACACAGGACCTGAGGCTGGTGAAAAAACATCCCTTCATTAAGATGTGGAGCTGAGCTGATTAGTCATGATAATTTACAGAAATGACTAACTGATCAGTGAACTTCTGGGTAAAATCTGAATTTTGGGGAAGGCTCTTTGCTCTGTGACACTTCCCTGCTTTGTTTATGATTGAAACAGAGTGGCCTTTTATTTGTAGGTGAAGCAGTTTTGGCTGCCCTCTGACAGCTTCTCACAAGGATGCTGGGACTTGACACAAGTGCGAATCAATTGGCTTCTCAGAAAAACTCTGAGAACTGGCTCTCTGCCACTCTGCCTGGAAATGGGACAAAAGTAATGTCATTGCTCCCTTTTCTTTCACTTTGCTGACATTTTTTCTTGCCAAAATCCTCAGGCTAGAAAAGCAGTGCACGAAACCCAAAAAAGCCCCAACCCAGAGGTGTGTTTTTATTATCAATAGTGATGGGATTTAGAGTGACTGAAAAACCCAAAGTACTTGGCTTTACTTGATGAACTGAAGCAGAGAAATATGGATTGTTCAGACAAGTGCTAATCTTCAAAGAGCAAGGAGTGTGATTTTGCCTCAGGAAGAAATGATGCTTGGGGTGTGAGCGATGCACAGCAGGGGAGCAAGGCTGGAGACTCCCAAAATAATGGCATGAGCTGCTCCTTCTTACACCGAGGAGCTTCACTCCCCATCGCTCACCCGACCCCCCGACTGTCTGCAGAGCTGCCTCAGAGTCAGGAAACCTGTACAAGCAGGAAGATTTTGCTGCAAAGACATGGTATAAGGTTATTTAGTCTGCCTTCCCGTGTGTGGAAGATGGGAAAATGTCAGAGCAGATGACAAATGCAGCAGGAGTCAATTGGGAAAAGCTCCCCTGTTCTGGTTTTCAGGCTGGGAGCACACCTGTGGACAGCAGATGTTCTTATTTGTCACGGGGGAAGATAATTTACTTTCAATAATACAAACACACTTAAAGCACTCCAATGTTTTAAAGTTCTCAGGATCTAATTAAGGAAGCGTGGGCAATGAGCAGACCCTTCCTGGAGCTGGTGTGACACGTGGTGCAGTGTCCCACCTGCTGGGCTCTAACACCAAGGCTATGACAGTCCCATCTCTGGAGCGAACCTCTGGCAATTGAAGGTCTCTGCATCTTTCAGCACCTTGAATTTTGTCTCATTTATTGACAGGATTAGTATGTTCATATTTCATAGCATTTTTGAAGATATAAAACCATGCTGGTTTCAGTGTTATCTCTGGAATGTTTAAATGCATTTGTGGGATTTTGCAGGGTCTGTTCTAGTCAATAACACAGTTTGTTTTCTCCATTCTTCTTTAATTAATTTTGGATTAAAGGAAATGTCTAGAATTAAGCACTTTCTTGTCAGTTTAAGATCACTTATTAATAGTGTATTTGGACCTTGAACAGCGATTAAAATTTACTATATTAGTTACTTTCAGGCAGCTTAACATTTTTAATGGAGAGAAAAATTTGCCTTATGTAACTAAGCCTGTAATTCTAAATGAAACTGATTTAGCTGATCTGATAAATAATTAGTGAAATTGGAAATTAGATAAACACTGATTCATTAGCATCTGGTTTTAGAATGTGATTGTAAGGAAACATGAATGCAAAGAGGATGCTGGATGCATATCTGTTGATAAAGTAATATTTGAAGAGGATAAAAGTAATTTATTCAAGGTTTAAGATGGCCTTAGCTGACAGCATTCCTTTTTTTTTCCCGGCAATGAAATAGTGCTAAAGATTTCTGTTATAAAATGAAAGTGAGGGCCATCAAAACTCCTATGAGGACCATAAGCATATTGAATAAACTTAGATGAATCAGTAACTTGTATTGACTACGAAAAAATAAATCTATCTAATTGATTATTCTCTGGATTTTCATCTGGGCTTTTAGGGACTGCGACATAGAACTGGTGGGAGCAAATGAGACAAATTAACTGAAACATAGCAAACACTGAAGGAAAAGCTTGTACCGTTCACTGCAGAGATGAAACCCCCGAAACTGAGCATTAATTTCTCTTAGTTGGATATCTCTGGTACAACACACTGTAGCTGTTTGAGATGAGCTGTTATTAGATGGTGCTACACTTCTTCCACATGCGGGGCTCTCTTTGGCTTGTTCACGGACAGCTGGTTATCTGTGAAGAATTGGCTGGTTGATGTGGCTTCTGATCCTCATTTCTAATCCTGAAAATACATGAAATACTTTCCTCATCTTCCTCTTCCACTGAGCAGAACTACTTTAAGGCTGAGCTTGCATCTGTGAAGTGCAGGAATGTCAGGATCTATGAGATGGAGTGCCTGGCAGGGGTCTGTTGGTGCTACAGAAATGTCTGGCTGTCTTACGTGAAGTACCAGAAGTTCCATTGCTTCAGTGATTTTAAAAAAGTTTTGCATCTGCAGGAGGCTGTTACTCCCTGCAAACCACCATCATCTCCGCTGGTTTGCAGTGCCTGTTTCCCATCACTGTGCCTTAGCAGAGAAGTATGTTGCTCTCATCTGTTTGGAAACTTCTTTCTCATTGCTGGTGGTGGGACAGGTCCCCAGGTGTTTTGTGTGGGTCTGCCCTTCCCTCTCTGTACCCTTAAAAGGTTTTACCTGTGCACTGGCCATTCTGTTCTCTGACACGTGGGTTTTGGTGAGCAAGCAGAGTTTGTGTTCATGTGGAAGAACTGAGCTTTCGGTGCCAGAACAAACTTTGGACAAGCTGAGATGATTGCACTGGATTATAGGAGTCTCTGAGCCCAAACTGGTGGTGAGGGATTTCAGGATGATGAGCTGAGAACTCAGAAAGGCATCCTGAAAGTCCTTGAAAAAAGGAATCACAGATACCATTGACTTGAGATCTATGAGAAGCTGTTTTTAGCTCTTGCTCATGATGTTTGCAGAAGTTACAGATGCCTGAATTTTTTGTCCTCTGCTTTGTATCAGTACCCAATGAGTAGTTTCCTCAGTGTGTAGTGAGACAGTGAGCTGTCATTGCAGTGATTCATTACCTCACTATTATTCTCTACACAATTTGTCAACCCAAACCCAACTTTTAGAAAATGCTCAGTATGTTTACAGTATGGGAAAAATAATAACAGAATGATTGTGGATAATTAGAGGTTGTGGTCAGGGCCATAGGTAATACATTACAGAAATGGTCAGTTCTGTAAATATATGGGTAAAATTCAGAAGTACTAGAAAGTAAATTAACAAATAATAAATGCCCAAGTGTTCAGTTGGCCCCAACATAGCCCCTAAATCTGTGTGAACAAACGTTTATGAGCAGAATTAGCCCATTTGGCCATACAATCTGTGCATTGTGTATTTACTTCCACTTGCAGTAAATATGCACAAAACCTTTCTATTACAGCATTATGTATACAAATCCAAGCCCTGGCTCTATGGGGAGGTGATGCAAGGCAGACCTTGGTGCAGAGGCCAAACTTTGAACTAGTTCTTGACAAGGTGACCCAACAAGTGAACTACAAAGCTGTGCTCAAGTTCCACAGTTCTGGTTTCAAAATGAAAAGTCCCAGAGGGACACTCAGCGTTATCCTTTTGGTACCTATTTACTCTTTAGCATCCTAGTGCAACACTGGAATTGTTTGGAAAAACCCAAACTGAGCAAGTTTTCTTTTTAAAGGGTTTTCTTTCTTTTATTGGTCCTTTTGAGAGTAACTAAATATAACATCATAAAATACTTTTAATAGCCCTCTGACAGAAATCTGTTTTTGCCTTTCTTGCAAGATGGGTGGCCTTTATCATGGTTTTCACCATACTCAAGTAAAAAGTATTGACAAAGTTGCAGAAATCTGAAACAACCTAAGGTTTTATTTTGCTGTTTCGTGCCTTCTTCCATCCTCTCTGAAAATTGAGACAGAGATGAAAAAAACCACGCTTTCAAAATTCAGGAGAAATCCAGCTTGGATTTATGCCTAGTACAAGGGTAAAAGGGTTGGACATTTTCTGACTAGGATTGTCATTTTCTAGTAAGTGGTGCTGCAGTTGACTCGCTTCATATAAAAGGAATGTAATTCATTTTATTTTGTAGGTACAGAGAAGGGACCCTACCAGGTCATGATTTTCTGCTGGTGATTCACACAAGTCGGTGCCTTGGCTGAGTGTTCTTGAGGATGATCTTTCTGTACCGCAGAAAAATCTCAATTATTGCTTTCAGCAGAGGTTAAACAAGCTGCCATCTTGAGGAGCTTGGAGGTAATAAACTTTGCTGAACCAAGCTCAGCTACAGGCACACATCCCACGCAAGGCTCTGGCCCTGGGTGCATACAAACTATGAGCTGCATTCTTTATGCTCCAGGGACTATTAAGTTAAGAAACATTTCTCTTTGTACAAAAACTTCGTGAGTGATACATGCCAAAATGACACATGGGTTGTCACATGTTTGGGCTTCAATATGTTCTGTTTGCCAGGGAAAGCATCACTTTCAGTCAGATCGACAGCCAGTGCACCTTGGGCACAAGTGTGTCTAATCCCAGTGCTGCCCCAGAATTGGGCTCGCAGAAGGGCAGCCCCAAGTCAGTGCAAGTTAAACAAACTTTTGGAAAGTTCTGAGGACTCTTAGTTGAACCATAACTAACAGCAACAGATTGGAAAAAAAAAAAAGATCAGGTAATTATTAGAGAACAATAACATTGTTAGGCTGATTGGGCTATGCACCAAGGGGCTGTCAATCACAGTTGTTATGAAAGGCAGAGCATTTAGAGGCTGTCAGTCATACCTGTTTGTAAAAGCCGAAGGACTTCAAGAATTGTTACGCCTGAATTTACCAAATGCAGGAATAACAAAAGCACCAGAGTCTCATGCAGACTGATATTACAGTTTATGTAGAAGCTCTTGCGTAAATTTATGCCTTTATACATCTGAAAATACCTTATGACACTGGGAGCTTGGAAAGGTTTATTTTTCAGCTTGCTCCTTTATAGCACTGATTATTTTTTTTTTTAGGGCTGCTTAACTGTGTCAAATCTGGTAACAAAAAGTAACTTCTGTTATATTCCTTTGCTGTGAAGCAAAAATGTTCGAGTTAGTATCCAAATAGCAGAGAGCTGGTGCTGAAGCCCTTCAGTTTCCTGAGGCGTTTCACACATTGCTGCATATCTAAAACACTGCAGCAAATACCAGCTGGAGAATTTAAAAGGATTCAGGAAATCCTTGACAAGGAGGTACTCACCCATAAATGCTATGGGAAATGGTCCCTATGAGACTGAAAAAAACCCATGGAACCTTTTGTCTTTATTTTTCAGAAAAGGGTCCAACATGCATACTCACCTGATATAAGCCAAAAGTAGGAATTAATTGTTCAGGGGGGTTGCTCATTGTGTTTGGGTTTCTTTCTTTTCCCTGTTCCTTTCCTCTTTTTTTTTCTTTATTTTTTTTTTTATTCAAATTGTAGAGTTTTTGTGAGGAAATAGCTCTCTGATGATATATTATTTCTGCGTTTGAAAAACTATACTGTGCATCACCCCACTGTGTCCTGGATTTGTAAGTCATCACATTTTACAGCTGAGGCCAGGTGCAAGTGCCTGCATGTTCAGTGTTTACAACACTGCTTGAAAATCTGTTTCTTACTGAATAAATCATGGGCTCCTACTACTTTGAAAGCTTGCCATCGAGGTATTTTGGTATTATCTCAAAACACCTAGTGCTTTCAGTAGATTTCTTGTGGCTCTGGGCCCTGTGGTAGCCCCAGCATGAATAACCATGGCATTAAGCCCTACCTAGGCATGAGTTTTTTCAATACTTTTTCTCACATTGGGAGCTTCTCTTTCACCATCAGGAGTGTGTTCCTCGAGCACTGATACCTTCCACCCTTACCAGCAGTTATTATTGCAATGATGACTTTGGTGTCCTATTGTATCAGGCACTTATTAAGCATTGTGGGACTGAAGGAGGAGAAAGGGGAAGAGAAGTCATCGCTTGTGGCTTGACTGGCTTAAACAGATGTAGAAAGGAAAGGAGGAAAAAAAAAAGGAGGATAGCCTGCCCAAAGCCATCCATTGAGCTGATGGCAGACCCAGAGGTAGAAACTACATCTCTGTGACATCCAGAGGAGTTTCTTAGGTGGGCATGGCCCACATCACCTCCCTGGTGACAAGTCCATGAGGATCATCTTGCCAGAGCAGTAGCTGCACTCACACAATGGGTAGTTAATTCAGTGAATTATTAATGCAAATGTTAATAATTAAACTCAAGTGGTTAATGAGTTTCTAGAGAAAAGATCAAATTATACTCTTCAGATGCGGAGTTAGAATTTTGTCTAATTAGAAGAAATATGTTTTTCCCGTGAGGGGCAGTTGCTGAAGTGACAGTTTGGAGACTGTTGTGACAGCGTTTGCAGGGATGGGTACCAGCCAAAGAACAGAGCTTTTTTAGTATCTCTGATAGCATAGTAGTTTCTTTCAAAGGCATAATTATGGTGCATTCTTTGCACAGTTCATTAGGAAAAGAAAAACAAAGAACTTGTATTCCATGTGGTCGATGTTCACACGTTTTATCTTTGCATGATAGGAGTTGTTGGATCCATAAAGTAACATGGTGTCTCTCTCTCTCTTTCACTGCTAGCCCAAAACTAGTGCTGAGTTTAAAAGAGCTCTTCTAGCCCACATCTGTGATTCAGGAGTCCATCTTTCATTTTTTTCCTGTGTGAAATCTCAGAATGTGTAAAAAATGTTAAAAGACTTACGCAAACTAAAAATCTCAACAAGAAGTGAGTTTGGCTCAACTTGGGTAATTTCGTCATCTTGAAATCTTTATGCATTTTTTTTTCCTGCTACTTTGTTTAATATAAAAATTAAAAAGTCCTTACAAACTTCAGGATTGGTTTTGTTTTCAAACTGTAAGAATTAAATTTTCTCAGCATTTTTTCTGCATACTTTCTGTTGAGAAGTGCATCAAAACCATTTCCTGGCAAAAAAGTTTCCATGTTGACTTCACACATTTTTTTGGCAAGAAAAAAAAAGTTTCGTGGAACTATTCCAAATCAACTCTTGTAATAATTATTCTCTTCGTTACATCTTACCATTTGCAAGCGAAATAAGTAAACAGGATTGCTACAGAGCCAGAATTCATCAGATGTGTCAAGATAAAGCAGATTCATTTTCTTTGAGCATATGTAAGGCAGTCCTTGTGGCACGAGAGCATATGAGAGAATAAACAACCTTTACTAGTCATTACACAGACATAGGAGAACAGAACTAACTCGTAATTCCAGAAGTTAGCATTTACTAGACCTCTGGTTTAGTCCCTTTATACAAAGGATAAAGTCTAATAAATACATGCCAATACCTATAACTTACCTGAATCCAACCCAGCCCATAGAACTGGTTCTAGAAGGCTTAACTCCTTTAGTGACACACCTTCAACTGCCCTGATACAGTGGAAGATACTTCCTTACCCAAGGACATCCAAGCCTTGGTGTGGACGCTGTGGAGCAGTGATGCTTGATCTCCTCAGCTGGCAAGCAGGCTGTTTTTAGTGTCAGAAGGAGTAAGGGTCTCCAGCAATGGCTTGTGCACTCCTTAGCCTTAGTTGCTGCATTTTGAAGAACTCCAAATTCTGCAGGTGATAAGATGCAGAAAGCTGCAGTCAAACATAGTAACTACTAAGTAGCTGCTAATAAAATGAGTTATAAACACTCATGCTAGTAAGAGTGCCTTCTATCTGCAATTTCTAGCTTGTTTCTCTATAACCAAATTGTTCTAGGTTGGGCATGTTAGGACTGAACTCCTTTCAAATGCAGGTGTGTCCTCTGTGGTGGTGGAAGGACTGGGGTGGGCAGGAGTGGGGGATCTGTGTCGCTGCTCTGCAGGGACAGACACCAAGGTGGTGCCGGCACCCTGCACATCACAGCCCCTGCCAGGGCCCAGGGGAAAGTCACGTGCAAGAGCTGCTCCCTTTACTGACTCTTGTTTTATGAAACCTTCTGGACCTGTGACACATCCTGCAGGGATTTTATGAGGTAATTTTGAAAAAAGAAAAACAACTCTTCCTGCAATTCTCTGTTGGTTTATTCACACTTGCAGAAGCCTTTTCCTCTGCCTAGGGCAAAAGGAAACTTTTCCTGATGCATAATCTGGAGAACTCACCAAAACTAAATAGAATCCCCCAAATTTTGTAGAGAAACTTAACATGGAGCTAGTTGGTTGGCAGTGCTGCTTCAACCTTTTCAGGCAATTTGCAGCATCTTCTTTGCAACGGAGGAAAATCTTCCAGCATTCATGAAAAGACAGTGGAGATGTTCCCTTGTTAAATGTATTTTCTGTCTGTAACTCTAAGCTATGAGCTGTGAAGATAAATCATAGCAGCTGTGTCACATTTGTTTTGGAAAGAACTTAGTGTTACCCCAGGATACAGCTGTCACTGGGAAAAGGAATGGTGGAAGATACTATTTTCAGTCACAGAGGAAGAGGGTGTCAGCTTCTTCCCAAACCCCTTTCCAGGTAGGAAGATCCTTACACAGAGAACAGAGATTTGTGGCTGAGATTATGATAAGGAAAATAACCAAAACCCAGAAGTCTATTGTTTTTCCTTCTCTTTTTTTTTTTTTTTGGTGATCCTTGGATGTTTTTTAGAAAAAGAAATTATTACTGAGTTGTTTATTACTGACAAATGGATTTAGATGGAGGTCATGCATGGATTATATATATATTTTTTGCGTATATATTTGTATATGTACAGAAAATTATTACCTTCCAGACTGAGCTGGATGGTGGTAAACTGGAAAGAAAAATCTTGGGTTTACATGGCAAGGAATTCTGGTACGGCAGACAGAGTCTGTTTTTAAATCACACAAAACAGAGCAGAGCTCAGTAAGCTGTGGAAAATCTCAACACCATGAAAAAAATTTTAAAGAAAATCTCATGTAATAATGGATATCCTGGCAGAAGCAATGGAGAAGTTCAGGAATTCCCTGATAGTTTGTTATTATCACTCTACCAGCCCTGTAAGTGAGGCATGTTGAAGCATGGGGGAAGAGAGGACGATGGTTAAGTGCGCAGCTGTTGTTACTCAAAAATCAGGCTAAACCCATAAAAATCAGCACACCAGGCACACATGAGTAGGCATGGCTTTGCTTCTGATGGCTCTGTGTGAAGTACACCAGAGCAAATGTGCTTCGTGTTACCTGTATTGATAAAGAGGTCTTCTAAATAACATTTATCTAAGCAAGGAAAGAGGTAAGAAAATGTTTATAAAACGCTTTTGGGTTCTTGTTAGGACTATAGCTTTGCTCCTTTATTATTTGTGTACATTTTGTATCACGGAGAGCCTCTATTTTCTGTCTTCACAAAAATGAAGGAAAGAAATCGTGCAATCAGGTGTTCACCTCTGGGTAAACTGCAATCAGCCAGCATTGCCTGTTGGGATGAAATAGTGCTGTGCTGTTATTTTTCAGTGCAGTATTTGTAGGCCTAAAGGACAGAAGGTCGGCATCTGGGGGCTGCCTTTTTTCTATGTACCTATACGTTTTTGGGGCCTTTCTCTTAAATTTCTGTTGTGATGCTGGCAGCAGAGATTAATCTCTTCTCCAAAATGGTTCTAACCCGGGGTCTTCTCACTGGTAAGGAAATGTGTTCAGCTGGCTGCTGGCACAACATCTGCAGGCAAGAGGCTTATGAAAGTCAAACACGTTCCTAATTTAGGAGGTACAAACTGTGTATGCGCTCAGTTTGCACGGACTTTGGCTCGTGTGAAGTTTCCGTGATGCTCTGTAGGTATTTTTAAAAGAAGGTATCCCAGCGCAGAGGAGGTCTCTTGGGACCAGCAGCTCTCAGGCCAGAGCGTGCCCTGTGCTGTGGGCTGCCCTGCTTGCAGAATCCCTCCCAGCTGACCAGTTGGAGGCTCTGCTGGGAATGCTCCTCTCTGCCCGAGACTTGTTTAGTCACCATCATATCAAAAACTTGTTTGTTATAGGAGAAATATGCACTGACCTGGTTTATCCCAGAGGCTGACTTGCCACAGCTGCGGCTTAACCAGACTGTAAGTCCTGCTTATGTCCTGCTGGAATGGGATAAAATCCAACAGCTTGTTCATGGTGCAATGTATGGGAGCATCACCTCGTTCCCTGCTGCCTCACCTCTCCTAAGATTTGACACAGCTCAGGTGTGTGAGCTGCAGCGTGCTTTGCTTTGGGGAAGAGCAGTGTTGTGGAACCCTGTGAACTGAAATGCTGGTTTTGGGGAACTACGGTGTGTTGTTGTGGAGGCACCTTCAAACAAAGTTGTAGCAGCAGGATAGGGTCAAATATAAAGCTTGAACCCTTCCCTTAAGTTTTAACTGCTCTGGATGTGGAGCTTCTTAAGACTCTCCCATGGAAGCTGTGGAGTGTAAAGTCACTGGCCTTGAGAAACTTTTAGAGCCACGAGTCAAGTGCCTAAGATCAGAAGATTCAGAAGATAATACACACGGCTTTTATATATATGTTTTGCTCTCTGTTTCTGAAGCCTTTAGGAGATGTATTTTTCGTGTTTTGTCTGCAGCCCTAAAACCTTCTGTCTCAAAGGGCTGGGATTTAGAAACCCAAGACGCCAGACACTAAAGAACTTGTGAGGAAAACCTGTGGCAGTTTGCAATATTAGGTTAGTTTCATTTTTCCCAAAGTAATATGAAAGCAGGGAGAGTAACGCACACTGCTGTTAGCTCTCGTAACTAGGCTGTGCTTTTGCAGCTTAAAAGAGAGGAAGTAAAAAGAATTAATTTGATATTAAATAGTAGCAAGTGGGAACAAGGAGTATTTTAAGATGTTTATCAGTATTCTTCGTAATGTTTAAAAAATAAATTCATGATTGAAATTCAGCCTTGTCCTGTATTTCAGTCAAAAAAGCTTATTCTGCCTCTTTCCTGTTGCATGTTAAGGTTCAGGCCCGTGAGAGGTTATCTTTGTTTCTCTCCCGGGAGCAAGCGGCATGGACTACTGGGCTTTGATGTAAACCCTTGATTTCCCTTGGTCTTTTTTCACATGCTTTTCAATATGTGTATTATTTTAACGAGCCAGCCACCAAAATAGCTCTAGTTGTCAAGAGCTGAAGCCTGTTCTGCCCTCCCAATCACACTCTCCGATGTTGTCGCTGAAGCCTCCCAGCTCCAGCAGGGCTGGGTGAGAAGTGACCCCTTGTGTCACATAAGCTGCAGGAGTGGCTCTGCTGGCAGGGGGTGCAGAGAGGTGGTGAGTGGGCTCTGAGTGAGAAGTGCAGCACCCTGGTTTCTGAATGAATCCTGTGCTCTGATTCAGAGCTGGGTCTGGTGTTTCAGGGGTTTTGCGCTGCAACACGAGGCTGATATCTTTGGCAGAATAAAGCCCTTCTGCATCCAAATGACTACAATAGTGCTTTTATCTGGAAAGCACAAACTATTATGTGCTTCAGTTTTCTAAATGAATTTAATACTATAGAAGCATCAAATAGAAAAAAACTTTTGTTTGGTATTGTTATGCCTTATGAATCCTCAATGAAGTTGAAATCTCTAGGTTTTGGTTGCAGTTTTTTATTGCTTTCCTCCTTGGGTCTGTGCTTGAACAATGTCTGCCCTCCTACACGGCTTTGCTGAGGAAGTGAACCCGGGATTAAGTTTGTTTCTTTACTTTCAGAGCTCTTCTCTGCCCAGGGCAGAGTTGCCTGCTGCTTTTGTGGGGCTCGGGTCCCTGCACTTGGTGAAATTTCTGTCCCTTAGCTCAGTGTATCCAATGGTAAAAATACTTGCACCATCCCTTGTTCCTCACAACTTGGTGGTAAAGAAAGAGCTTTAAGATAATGTGCCTTACTTTGCACTTGCTATTGGCTCAAACAGGATCCTCTTTGTGTTCCATGTTTATTTTTGATTGGTACAGAGACAAACTACTGCAAGAGGATTTCTTGGGTTGCTTCAGCTGTGTGTAGGTGACTTTCTCCACTGTAGGTGTTTTAGAGGTGTTTGGTTTCTTATATTTTCCGTTTCAACATCTCTCACAGCTGCACCTGAACACTGAGACTGCAGCTAGGTTCAAAATCCTCGGTTTTGCTCAGGAGCTCTAGACGGATATTTCTGCCCATTATGTTTAATGACTGTTGGTGCCTGATCCATCCCTGAGGTTTCTAACAGCTTATGTGGTGCTCCCCACTTTGGTGAACGTGCCTTCATCCAGTCCTCCTTTCTGGTGCCGTATTGCTGATGGGTGTTCAGTATTTCGAATTGCTATTTGGGCTGTTTTAGCTTAATACAACTGGGAACTGAAAAATGTGTTTGCTATTTTTTTGACCTCTATATGCAAATCTTCTTTGAGGGCCAGATGTGTGTGAGAGGAAGACAATGCCAGTGTAATTTTGAAAACACATGGTGATATTCATGTTAGCTCACCTGCACATGGAAGTCTATTATTGCCTGTTAACTAATGAAAGTAACCTAATTGTTTCATTTTTAGAGTAGGGCTGTTTATCAAAATGTGCTTGCAATGGTTACACTGCCTGGTGTAAAGCTGCTTAAAATCTTGTTATCTGACCTGATACTCTTGTCTTTAAATATTCCCATGATCATTTCTTTGTATTGGAGATGGGTTTAGAAGTGTTTGTGCTATTGCACAAATATACCCAAGCCTCATCTCTGCAACTGTGCCGAGTGCAAGTCTGCTGATACGAGGGACAGGATCTCCCTTCAGCTGGGATGTGCAGAGAATATGGCCAAAAAAAAATGGGAATGATACAGGAATTGGGGCTTTGGGCTTTTGCTTCTTGGCTTTCCTGCTTGCTACGAGGTCAACACCCCAGCATAATTAATTGATCCAACCTGCAGAGAAGCATCTATTTGTCACAATGCATGTGTGCACTGGGAATCCAAAACTGCCATTGATGGAGCGGGAGTGCCAGGCTGGTGCAGCACTGACAGAACTGATTCCCAGCTGACACAGCCTGGCTGTCATTGTGTCACTCTCATCCCCACGTTGACCAGCAAGGTAATTAATGGGCTGTGTGTCCTTAGAGATGTCTCTGCCACTGACTCCCTGACTCCCCAAACTCATTTGATGTCTCTCTGTGCAGAGCTTGTTGTGTGCTGTAGTTGTATTTATGAACTAAAGCAATTTCTGCCTCAAACTGTTGGAGTGCTTGACCTTTTTCTCTGGCAAGAGAGAGACACCCTCCTTGCTCAAAGACTTCAGATGTTACCTCCAAATGTACTTTTGCTGGACTCACTGGGCTCAGTGGCAAAGCTCTCATTCCTTTATAATCACTGGTGCCAGCACCCAAATTATTTCCGTTTATGGTGACACTGAACTTGTGAGAAATCAGGAGCCAGGAATGACAGACCTGTTGTTTCTACTGGAGGATTTCACCTCCTGTGAAGGGCTTCTTGTTACCAGAGGAACAGAGGTGTTTCTCTTTCAAACAGACTTTACGTGTGTGTGTGTTGTTTTTCTGCACTTGACAATTGGTGGTTTGTTACTTCCTTAACTCTGAGCTGTTTGCAGAGATATTACCCAGCTGACAAAGTGAAAGCAATTTAGTAATCGCTTGCAAGAGAAAATCGACTCCATTAGAGTTCAGCTGTCTTTGTTTCAGCCATTAAAATGCAGACACTACCTGATTCATGTATGAATTGCTTTGATGGTTTCATTATTTTTCCTTAGTCGAGTTGAATAAAAGTGTATTTGATGACCTCCCTTTGATGTGCTCGTGCTGGTGTGACCTGTGGAAGCAGAGCCTGGTCTCCTGTCACGCATTGCTTACGTGGGGACAGCTCTCTTTCCAGCCTGTCTGGAAAACACTGCTGGATGCACCTGACAAATTTCACCCCAAATTTTAAGTAAATGTAGGAAGAATACTTCTTTAAAAAAGGAAACAGGTGCCTTGGATCCAGTTTGAGTGATGTGACTTCTAAATAGCAGTTTTCCTTCACTTCTAAATTCAAGTTTTCCTTCATATACTGTCACTGAGACCAGAGGGTGTCTTTACATTTCTTAGTTTTTAGCCTTCAGATTTTCTCCATTGTTATGCCCCTGGTTTTGCCTACAGCTCCTCTCCTATTTTCATTTTCTTTGCTGTGGTCGTAACCACTCCGTTAATGCAGCCAAGCATTTGCCTGCTCTTTGTACCACCTTGGGACTGCTTCCTTCACTGCAGGTTCAGCATTGCCTCGGTTGTGATAGGATCTGAACTCCACAACAATCCTTATTTCACGTGTATGTTCATAAAGAGAAGAAGGTAAATCCAAGTTGCATCAGCTCTCGGAGACCTCCTTTGCCTTTCACGTCATGCTGCAAACTGAAGTGTTTTCCGTGATGTTTCATCTCCTTCCTTTCATTTTTCCTGACTCACATATTGATGTCACAGATGACAGTTTGTGTCAATGCAATTTGCTCCCATGGAAATGACTCCCGCACAACGCGCGGCATCCGACTCCGCTGCTTACATAATTTGGGAGCTGCCAGAGCTCTACCCCAACGTTGCCCATCTGTCTATTCTCTCAAAGTTAATGAGCCTTTTTCTTCTTGCTTCAGGCACATTATGCACCCTGACTTATTCGTAGATGATGTCTATTAAAATTGTCAAATGCTTTGAAAATTAAATGATCTCTCTAAATAAAGAGCCTGCTTCTAATCTCATTGAGGATGTTTCAACACAATTGGCCTGTTTTCTAGTCCAAATCAAGAGTGACTATGCTGATCTCTCTCTGACTCCCAGGCAACTGGGCCTTCTTATTTAATTGAAAATACTTGTGATTTAGTATAGTGTAAGAGCTTAGAATATGTCCCTGGCTTAGTCTGGGAGCAGCATCGCAGTGCAGAATTTATCTGGAATAAGGGCATCCAAAATAAAGTGACCCCTCATTGCATGGAACAGTCAGCACGGGGAGAGGTGGGGTGGAGGGGGTGCTATCTGTTTGCTTTTAAAGCAATGGAACACACAGAAATCCCCTGCTTGGGATGTGAGTACCTTAGATTGTATTTGTCTCTTTCAAATCCCACTTGTCCTTATGTATGGCTCAGATCCTGATGTAATTATCTTTGTTTCCAACTGATAAGCTGAGAGTTTACAAATTATTTTAGTTATCTGTAGTGTGTATTATCATACTTCATTGGTATTTGATTAGTTCATTCCTCAGTCATTCGGATTTTCCTGTGTTATGTTCCAGCCTTTCCTGATGTGGGTGTTGCATCTTGTTCTTGAAGCATCAATATGTTTAATTCTCAAAGTAAATGTTTAGGTTAGGCGACATTAAAAAGAAAACAAAAAAAAAATGAAGTTACTATAAAGATCAAACCTTTCCAACCTCAACAAGCACCGAACTTCCAGAGCAGGGTTTGTTGTTTCAGCCTAATCCATTTTCATCTCCTTTGCAGCCAATGCCATGGCAGTTTCACAATTGCTCTGTTCGTCTTGTTCTCTGGAGTTTACCTAACAACCTCCCGGCTGGCACCGTATCAAATGGTTTAATGAAGTGTGAGCAAGGTAGAAAGACTGCCTTTTTTTTTTTTTTTTAACACCTGAAA